>OY728123.1:489421238-489898246 GCA_963277665.1 Viscum album | reverse complement strand
GGCTATCCATGGGGTACGGGTTGTCCAGGGGGTGGGAGAGCTGTCCACGGGGGGTGGCAGTGCTATCCAGGGGGTATGGGGTATCTAGGGGGTGGGCGAGCTATCCAGGAGGTTTTCGGGGCTGTCTAGGGGGTACGGTGTGTCCAGGGGGGTTGGTGGGCTATCCATAGGGGTGACAGGGCTGTCCAGGGGGTACGGGGTGTCCAGGGGGATGGGTGGGTTGTCCACAGGGGTGGTGGGGCAGTCCAAGGGGATACATGGTGTCTAGGGGGATGGGAGGGCTCTCCACGGAGGTAGGTGGATGTCCAAGTGGAGGGTTTGTCGATGGGGGTGGGCGGCCTATCTATAGGGGTTGTTGGGCTGTCCAGAAGGGTAGAGGTGTTTATAGGGGTGGAAGGGCAATCCATGGGGTGGGGGGCTATCCAAAGTGTACGGTGTGTCCAAGGGGTGGGAAAGCTGTCTAAGGGGGTGTTAGGGCTATCATGGGGTAGGGGGTGTCCTGGGGGCTGGGTGGGCTGTCCACAGGGGGGTGGGTCTAGGGGGTGCAGTGTGTCCAGGGGGTGGGTGCGTTGTCCACAGGGGTGTCAGAGCTGTCCATGGGGGTACAGGGTGTCCAGGGGGTGGGAACACTGTCCACGGGTGTCGTTAGGTTGTCCAGGGGGTACGAGGTTTTCAAGGGGGGTGGGCGGGATGTTCATGGGGGTGACGGTGCTGTCCAAGGGTGTATCGTGTGTCCAGGGGGGGTGGGCTATCCATGGGGGTGGATGGGCTCTCTAGGGTGTATGGGGTGTCCAAGGGAGTGGGTGAGCTCTGCACAGGGGTGGAGGGGGGCTGTCCAGGTGGTACAGGGTGTCTTGGGGGGTGGGTGTGTTGTCCACGAGGGTGGTGGGGCAGTTCATGGGGGTATGGAGTGTCCAGGGGGTGGGAAAGCTGTCCATGGGGGTGGTGGGGCTGTCCAAGATGTAGAGGGTGTCTAGGGGTGGGGGAATATCCATGGTGGGGATGGGGTTGTCTAGGGGGTATGGGGTGTCTAGGAGGGTGGGCGGGCTGTCCATGGGGGAGGGGGCTTTCCAAGGGGTAGGGGTTGTTCGAGGGGTGGGTGGGCTATCCACGGGGGTCACAAGGCTATCCTGGGGGTATGGGGTGTCCGGGGGGGGGGGGGGTGTCCACAGGTGTGGCAAAGCTATCCAGGGGGTAGGGGATGTCATGGTGGGTGGGCGGGGTGTCCGGGGGGGTGGGTTGTCCAAGGGGTGGGCGAGCTATGCACAGATAATTTAACTATCCATTGTTTTAGGTGAGTTTTAATAGATATATAATGAATTAATTAAATTGTGCAAAATGCAATTAAAAACATTAATTTATAGTAGGGTGGTTATTTACTAAGTTTCATTAGTCTATTAAAATCACGACACATTGATTCTACAGCTTTATTTCACTCAACAACCAAGAGAGAGAGAGAATCTTGAATTATGCCTCTAGAAAATTTTGCAAGGTATATATGGGCATTAAGAGTGAGAGCCCACTCACATTTCAGAGAGATCATGATAGTTAGAGTTACATTTTGGGCATGTGGCTATGTTTTTTAGTTTTTTAATATGGATATTGGTGCATGTGTTTAATGTGTGATAAGTGAATTTACAAAGCTTGGTTAATATATGGGCATCAAGAGTGATGCAGGACTTGTAGGAGCATTGAGTTTGATGTGGTATTATAATGGCATCATGTATGGTGTGATTATAAAATGAGAATATGATGGGATATAGGAAATTATGGTGTGTGATACTTATAATATGGGTGTTATAGGATGATGGTTGCTGTGGAACCACCGGGATATTGATACCTTTGGTCAGGAAGTGATGAGGTAGGCAATTCCTATGTGGGGAGTTCCCACAGAAGGGATTGATTAATTATATTGAGTAGTTGGGGTATTCTAGGAATGTGGGAATGATAGATCTACCTTCAATATCATATCAAATTTTGTGATAATGAATATTGGGCTATTTAGATGGAGGAGTGTTTTGGTCTGTGAATAGACAAAATAGCATAAGGATGAGCTATTATATGTTTGAGATATTGAAAGGAAGATGTATTTTTCATGGATTTAAATGATTTGAGGGTTGGGAGTGTACATCCCCCAATCCCACTGCACAAAACCCCCCCTACAGCCCCCACCTCCCACTGTATACCCCCTATAGCCCCCCTGCAGTCCCCCTCCCCCATCTCCCCCTATAGCCCCACCCCCCACATTACACGCCCCTCACCCCTTTCATCCCCCACCCTGCACAACCACCCCCCTACTGCCCCCTCCCCCACTGCACTTCCCCCCCCCACTGCCCCTACAACCCCCCTACAACCTCTCCCACTACACAACCCCCCTACAACCCCCTCCCACTACACAACGCCCCTATCGCCCAACCACCCACTCAAACTACACAACCCCTCCTCTCACCCTACATCCCCATACATCCCCCTCCCACCCGACAACCCCCTCCCCCACCTCCCATATGCCGCCCCCACCCCCCACACTACACAGATCCCCATTTCACATCCCCCCTACAACCAACCCCCCTCCCACTGTACACCCCCCCATTCCCACTACACCCCCCCCCCCACAACCCCCTCCCATTGCACAACCCCCCGATAGCCAACCCCCTCCCACTGCATAGCCCCCCCTCCCATTCCATTGAAAAATAAATTATGAAATGGAGACCCATAGTAGGTCTCCCTGCCATTTAAGAACTCACTACCATGTTGGATCAATATAATAGGACACCACTAAAATACCACTATTAGACATGAACCATGATTTTAATCAAAAGAGTCCCAAATAGAACACCTAAAAGGAACTCTATGTAGTGGAATGATGTGAAAAGGAACTCTATTCAATGATATAACATTCCATAGATATAATTTTCTGAACTGGAGGAATAATCATTTGAATAGATATTCTACTAGAGGAATCATGTGTTATGTTAGGGGAAATAGGATAAATCATGTTATAATATATTAGAGGTGGATGAAAAAACACTTACATGAATAAATGATGGATCGAAGGTTGGGAAGAAGGGTTCACAAAGAATAGGGGAGCTGTCGTTTACGGATAATCAAAACAAAAAACAAAAAACAACCTAGTCTTCAAAGAAATCTGAAAGAAAAATGCAATAAATGGATGTAGAACATAAAACTGAGTTATAAATTACAAATTTGATGTGGAAGAACAAAAAATGAGTTCCTACGAAGAAGGGGTTGCACACTGGAACAATGGAGTTCTCGTTTATGGTGTAATGTGGGTAGATCAAGATCGGAATTGGGTGCTACATTTGGGGCATTTTATCCCAACGGTTTTTAAAAATTATTGGGAAATATTATCAAAGATATCCCAATGGTTTCAATGAACCATTGGCATAAGGGGTTACACTCTCCACTATCCCAACAGTTTCAAAAAACCGTTGGGAAAATTATGCCTATCCCAATGGTTCTTCAAACCGTTGGGAAAATATAATCTAAGACTTCCTATACCAACAGTTTTCAACAAACCGTTGGTATATGAATCCAATCCCAATGGTTTCTCTAAACCGTTGGGATAAAGGCATTGGTATAGGATGAATTTCTAGTAGTGAAAGAACTGGAACATCATAATAAAACTTGAATAATTTCATAAAAACATTTCTTTTGAATTTGGTAAAAATAGAAATTTAAAAGACGATTTTAGAAGAGGAGTACCTTACATATACCATATCATTGATGAAAGAATTAATAAAATGAAATGACTATAAATAATTACTTTAAATACACATGACACAAAATAATATATAAAAAATCAATTTCATAAATAATCTTATCATGATATAATCAATGATGTAGAAGTTTAAACTAAAGAATGTAAATTGGGTTAAGAATTCCCTTACCTTGGGTTCGTATTAATTAAAATGAGATCGAAACTTATGTATAATGGTTAAAAGAGTGTTATTAATATTTTAATGAAACATAAACATGTTTATAAAACCTTATATGATCATTTAATAAAATTATTCCACCCATTTGTTAATAATATTTTGTTATTTCCATTGTTTCAGGTTCGTGCTTTAAATTGTTTCCATTGTTGGTTAATAATGGATTTTCTAGTCGAATGGAAGAGAAACCCCAGAAGTGAAATTAAATGGTATTAATATGTTTCCATAATATTAGATGATTCCATAGTTCATTTTTTTGATATTATGAGGAATCATTACATAAAATATTAGTGATATTCATTTAGATCATTTTGGCGGTTTTTCGATAATGACAAACTAGTTTAATGATATAATTAAATATTATGAATATATGTTAATTGTAGAACATAAAATAGGATATAAAATAAACATTAAAATATTATTAAACAATTAAAATGGTTTTATGACCAGCCATGAAGGTGGTAATGTAAATTGAAAACACATTTTCCACGATGTGGGTAAATCAACACATCAGAGACGATGTTTTTATTTTTAGAATAGAAGGGAGTGGAGAAGAAGCATGATGATGAATTTTTTCAAAAACATGACAAAATTATAGTATATATTTGATAATGGAGTTTTCATTCCCCTTATAAAATGGTTGGTTAAGAGAGTATAATAAAATAAAATGAATCAAAAAGAAAATAAAAGAAAAATGAAAGTGGATTTTTACCTATTGATCTCTTCTCCTTGATGTCCTCCATGTGGCCCTTAGTTATGGATTTTTGAAGATACAAGAAGATCTAAGACAATGGTAAGAGTATTTGGAATAGTTATGGGAATAATTAGGATAAATATCAATTTTTTAAATGGGTGAGGATTAGAGGGGTGAGGGGTGGTATTTACAGTGGAGGAGAGGGAATTTTTCCATTATTTGAATAATTATTTTATTATTTTCCTCAAGACAATAAAGAGTGTTGGTTCTTTTAAATAAATATATAAATTATCACATCTGAGTTTTAAGGGTTCATACTTCATAATAGCATCATTAATGACTTAATAATTCATGTATATAGTTTATTTCGTAAATTACCGTATTTCACTATTCACAAAAAATCAATTATTTCAAAAAAATCCAAAAAAATCACTCTATCCATTTCTTAACATGTAAAATAAAAGAATGAACTCCATTTTATCAAAGTATTCCTTTAACTATGACAAATTTATTTTTCAAATAAATTAAAAACTTATTCAAAAAATTACATTTTAAAAACTACAACTGATTTTATAACACCCTGAAAATTAGTCGTGGTCTCATGAAAATAACAATATGACATTAAAATAACAATTTGTGATCTAGTTTTTTAAAAATAAATTTAAATTTTAATTATTTAATTAATCATAAAATTTTAATTAAATATTTATGACTTGGAAAATTATACTAACACTTAATTAATAATTTTTTAAAAATATTTATTTATATATTATAAGATCATATTATCAGTTTTAAGATGAAATTTTTTTTCTATACATCCATGGGTGATGTTACTATTCATTTGGCTATTTTTCTATTCATAAGGGTTATATTACTATTCATAAGGGTAACATTACTCTTTTAAAGGGTCAAGTTACTATTCACTAAAAATTAAGCTGATCCTAATAGACTCTAAATATCTTATTGTTCGCAATGGTGTATATACTTTTTTCAAAATAGAATTCATAGAAGTGGAAAAATTATTTTTAACAGCTAGGTTACAACTATCTCCTTTAAATAATTATAACCAAGTGTTGCTTCACAGAGACTAAGGGTTGCGTGCATTTTATTATATATTAAATTTATTTTTAAGTAATTGAGGTATTACATTCTCTCCACCTTCTGGAAATTGAATCCCCACAATTTTTGTATTTACTTTTTAAACAAGTGAGGGTACCTTTCCTTTAGAGCATTTTCAGATTCACATGTTTCTTCTTTAACCATGTGGTTTCTCTCCAAATCATTAACCTGGCGGATTATCTTATTCCACAAAAATTTCTATCTATGATCCATAATATGAATAGGTTTCTCTCCATAAGAAAGGTTCTCTTCCAACTGAACTACTTATGGGATAAAAACATGATATGAATCTAGCACATACTTTCTCAAAATTGAAACATGAAAAACATTGTGTACCTAAGACAAAGTTGGAGAAAAATCTACTCAATAGGTGACTAATCCAACTTTTTCTAGGATTTCATAAGTTCCAATGAACTATGGACTTAGTTTTCATTTCATACCAAAATTCGTAACACTTTTCCATGGCGATATTCTATAAAAACATGATCAACTACCTCGACAGAAAAGTCTTTCCTCCTTTTATATGCATATATTTTCTATATATTATGACTTTTCCTCATTCATTTCTGGATCATATTCACTTCATCAGCCACTTAATATACTAATTATGGCCCCATAAAATTCATTTCCACGAATTCATCCCCAAAATCTAGAGTTCAACACCACTTACCATATAATTTTTCAAAAGGTTCCATCTGTATACTGTAATGAAAACTATTACTATAAGAAAACTCAACTAAAGAAAGATGATAATCCCAACTTCCCTGGTAGTCCATTGAATAATCACAAAGCATGTACTCCAAGGTCTAAATAGTTCTCTTAGTCTCTCCATCATATTGAAGATGAAAAGTAGTGTTGAAATTTAATTCTATGCCCAATGACTTTTGAAAGCCTTTCCAAAAGATAGAAGTAAACCTGAGATCCTAGTTAAATACCATGGAAATATTAAATTCATGTAACCTGATGATATATTTAAGGTACAATAGATAAATATGATCTAAAGACATTATATCTCGAATAGGAAGGAAATGTGGAGATTTAGTCAGCCGATCAACATTAACCCAAATCGCATTGTTACCTCGAGAAGTATTTGGTAGTCCCACCATGAAGTCCATTGATATATTTTCCTATTTCCACTCTGGCATTGGAAAAGGTTTTGTCATACCCTTTGTTAGTTTTCAATCTTATTTAACCTATTGACATGTCAAACATTTCATAGTAAAATATGCAATATCTCTTTTCATTCCATCCCACCAATAATACTCCCGAAGGTCACTGTACATCCTAGTATTACCCGGATTAACTGAAAATGGGGAACTATGAGCTTCACACAACAAATATTTCTTCATCTATGAATCACATGGCACACATAATCTCCTTCCAAATCTTAAAACAACATATTTTTCAAAGTTACATTATGGAAAATTACCCATTTTAACCAATTTTACCTTTTTCTATAACTCACAGTCTTCTTTATACTCTTTCATAATTATATCTGATAGAGATGACTACACTGACACCTAAAACAAAAAAGAGGACTTTCCTACCCCAACTATATTCAATCAAAATTTCATCAAATCATTAATCAAGGGGACATGTTCCAAACATAACATGGTTAATGATGCATGATATTTTTGACTCAAGGCCTCAACCAAATTGTTTTACATTAAAATATGGTAATGGATCATGAAACCATAATCCTTTATCAGTTCAAGACGTCTTATCTACCTCATGTTTAATTTCATCCAAGTGAAGATATACATCACACATTTATGGTTAGTATATATTCAACATTTGAATCTATATAAATGATTCCTCCAACTTTTCATAGATAAATCCAAATATTCTAATTCAAAATTATGTGTAGAATAATTTAACTCTTGAGGTTTCAATTTTCTTGAATCATAAACAAGTACCCGATCATTCTGAATCAGAACACAACCAAGTCCCTTCAATGAATCATCACTATGGATGAAAATATCACCATTTCTAGAGGGTAGAGCCAAAACTAGATCATTAACCAATATCTTCTTATAATTCATTTTTTCTGTAATATTACCCTCATGGTGTTTTAACCTTTAGTTCAAGTCTCATTTCTTGAGGTGAAATTTTCAATTTACTAGAAACATTCTAAAACGTTAAGGGATATATAGACCCCATATCAAAAAATACATTAAAAAATCATAGTAAACAAAAAAAGTACCTGTTACTACTTCATTGGATGACCCAATATCTACTAACATGGTCGCAAAGGATCTCACTGCACCTTTATACTTATAATCCGGATGCTTTCCATCATTCAGATCTTTCTTTGGGAAAGTGTTTTCATAATGGCATATGTCACCACATTTAGAACACATTATAGTTGTCTTATCGGGATTAATATTAAGATCATTTTAATTAAATATTGGTCCATAAGTAAAAACTTACCACATTGAAAACACTTCCCAGTTTTAGCAAGGCATTCCTCGGGGTTCTTTTTACCACACATTTCACAAAATGGAAACTAAAATTTCTTACCTTCATATTTTGTTGATTGATTCATACCAATCACTTTCCATTTATAACTCTTATTCTTATTTTTTTCCAAAGTAGACTTGATCATTAAAAAACTCAATTTCTACCCTTATAGCACATTGTACAATTTTCTCAAAAATTTTGAATTCACGAGAAGCCAATGCTCTTCGTTATATTAGCTCCAATCCTGAGTAAAAATGGTTGATTTTTCTATGAATATCCAGTGTAATATTTAGAGCATACCTTTCCAATCTGGTGAATTTTTATTCATATATGGCCACTAAATCTTCTACCATTTGTTTGTATTTTAGGAATTAAATTTCCATCCTACTATAAACCAAATTAGGTATTTTTTTCATGTAATAGTTTCTTAAATTCATCCCTTTCCAAGGGATAAATATCCACACTATCCTGGATATTCTTGACCAGTGGCGACCACTAGTCAACTTCATCTTCAAAATGATAAATGGAAAGTCTAACCTCTGGATTATCTAAACACCCCATGACATCTAATATCTTTTCAAAGGATTTAATCCATCCTTCAGCTGCCATTTTTGTTAGACGATCCACTAAAAGTAAGAGGGTGTTTACTTATAAAATGATCAACTCTCATCATGTTCCTTTGTGGATGATTTTGTTGTTCTCTGGCCTGGAGTCCACCCACATTTATAAACTATGTCAACTGATCCATTATTGTCACAAACTATTCAGTTCCAATTCCCACTATTCAAGGTTGCAAATTCAGAAAGATATCATCCTCTCGATGACTTCCTTCACCAACATCCCTATTTATTCTACAAAAAACCATTCCAAATAGACATATCTTAGATTAATCAACATGGTAATCTTCAAAGGTTATATCATTTCATTATAAACTCATGTTAAAAATAATTTGTGGTGTTATATTAACATTATCCTAACCCCTAATATAATCTAAACCATGATTTGATACAAACTATAATGACATGTCCTTAAACAATATATAATCTAGTAAATTAATTTATAATTCACCTTTTATATTCTGAAAGATATTTTTTGTTTAGATTTTCAAAAATCTAGGAAATAATTCATACGTATCAACCCAAAATCATACAAGGTTGGTAAAACTAAAACAATATCCATGTTTTCATAATAAAAATGTTCTTAATAAAAACAAGGAATATTTTCAGAAATATTCTTCACAAAATTTATCTTGTCATATCCTTTTCTATTACCCATAATTAAACCCTATAAAAAACATTTAAAAACTTGGGATGATCACAAAAACTCATTAAGGGATATAAAAATAAGGAGGGAAACTGTTTGTCCATGAATACTTATAAATGTATGAAATCATTTTCACAAAAAATAATTCTCACCCATAATGTATCATATACTTACTTTGTGAAACACAAGATTTCCATAAAACATAGAAAAAATAAATAAAACTATAAAGGTATCTTATGGAATTACTTACTTAATATTATAACCCTCATAGATTCCTTATGATTTGTAACTGTCACGACATCCTTACAATGAAACCCTCACAGCTACCTTATGGTGTAACCATTGTAGTTACAAATGGAGTAATGATATGGATGACCCCCAACATACACATACCAAATGAATTGGAAGGAGATATAGGTCCCAACCTTAATCATAAATAATACCCAAGAAACAGAACATAATCATAAAACATGAAAAATTTCATAAAAACATTCCTTTTGAATTTGTTAAAAATAGAAATTTAAAATAGGAATTTAAAATAGGAATCCTTAAATATTCCATATCATTGAGGCTGGAATTAATAAAATGGATGGAATTTGTATAATAACTATAAATACATATAATAAAACATAATATATTTTTTCTTTCATAAATAATCTTATCATGATAAAATCAATGAAGTAGAAGGGTAACCCATGGAATGGAAATTGGGATATGAATTCCATTACCTTGGGTTCATATTACTTAAAATGTGTTTAAACCTCCTGTATAATGGTTAAAAGAGTGTTATTAATATTTTAAAGAATAAAAATAATGTTTATAACACCTTATATGATCATTTCATAACATTATTCCACCCATTTATTAATAATATTTTGTTATTTTCATTGTCTTGGGTGTGTTATTTACATGGTTTCCATCGTTGGATCATAATGGATTTTCTTGAAAAATTATAAAAAAACTCCAAAATTTGAATAAAATGGTATTAATATGTTTCCATAATATTAAATGATACCATAAATTATTTTCCTTTCAGATGTGATTATGAATCAATAGATAAAACATTAATGATATTTGTTTAGATCATTTTGGTGGTTCATTAATAATCACGAACTAGTATCCTTATATAATTTAATATTGTGTATATATGGTAATTCCCGATCATAAAAGAATTTATAGCATAAACATTAAAATCAGTTTTAACCATTAAAATGGTTTTATGGCCATCCATGAAGGTGGTAATGGAAATTGAAAACTCGTTTTCCATGATGTGGGTAAATCGACACATCACAGATGAAGTTTTTATTTTTAGAATAAAAGGGAGAGGAGAAGAAGTACGATGATGAATTTTTCCATAAACATAAAATAATTTTAGTATATATGTGATACTATATTTTTCATGCCTCTTGTATAAGTTTAGGCTAATAGATTATAGGGAAAGAAAAAGAATCGAAAATAAAATAAAAGAAAAATGAAAGGGGATACTTACCTCTTGATGTCTTATCCTTGATATCATTCTTAAGGACCTTGGTTTTGGCCTTTTGGTGAGACAATAAGTTCCTGGATGTAGGGAAGAGGCTTGGGTAGAGTATTGGGTAAATTTTTTAAAATTCACAATGTTTGAGATGTGTGAGGAGAAGAGGGGGTGATGGGTGGTATTTATAGTGGAGGAAAGGGGGGGGGGGGAGGGGGTTCCATTATATTAACAATTATTTTATTATTTTTATCAAGACAAGAAATAGTGTTGGTTCTTTTGACTAAATAGAGTAATTTGTGCAAGTGATTTTGAAACAAGTGTTCTTAACTTTTCATAACTTCATCTATGACTTAATAAATAATGAGTATAGTTTATTTCATAAATAACTATATTTCGCTATTCATAAAACATTATGTATTTTAGAAAAATACTGACAAATAACCTTAAACATTTTTCTACAAGTATAATAAAAAAATAAACTCCATTTTATCAAAATAATTTTATAAATTTGAAAATTTTAATTTTAAAATAAAATAATAATTTATTTAAAAAATAACAATTTTAAAACTGTAACTGATTTTATAACATTTTGAAACATTAATCATGGTCTCATAAAAATAAGTATAAGACAATAAAATAATAATATATTATTATATTATATTAAAATAAATTTTCATTTAAATTATTTAATTACACATAAAATTGTAATTATATATTTATAACTTAAAAAAATACAAAAGCATAATTAATATCTTTTTAAAAATATTTATTTACATAAACTATGATCATATTGTCACTTATAAATGTATATTTTTTATACCTTCATTGGTTAGGTTACTATTAATTTGTGTATTTTACTGTTCATAAGGGTTATATTCTATTCATACGGATAACATTACTAGTCCAAAAAGTCAATTTACTATTCACCAAAATTTAAGTTGATCAGATCAGACATTAAATATCTTACTGATTGCAACCCTATATGTCAATTTTTCAAAATTCAATTCTTCAAATGGGAGAAATTATGTTTAATGGCTAGGTTATAACTATCTCCTTTAAATAATTATAACTAAGTGTTGTTTCATAGAGACTTAGTGTTGCATGAATTTCATTCTTTATTAAATTTATTGGTAAATCCTTTGGGTGTTACAAATTATCTCTCAATTTTTGTAGAAATATTTAATAAAAAATATTTACTAAATTAAGTCTCTCTAAACTCATCCCGTAATATAGAGTCTATTTCTTCTTTTGGCACCATGTTTTTAGGTTGGTCTGCCATTTATCACGTTCACCTTCCACAAGACATATAACTAAAAAAAAATTTAATGATCTATTCTCTATAGAATGAGAGATATATTTTTATCATATTTATTCATTTCTTAACAATAAGTTGATCAAGATACCAACTGCATGTATGTGGTCATTTCTGCATGAAAAAAAATCTATATTGTAATGCTCCTACCTTGGCGAATTTATGAGATTCACAAGGTTTCATTTGTTGTTCATAAAATATGATATAATATTTATGAAGTTCTATAGTCTATTTTCCATCCAATTTGGATACTTATTGGGGAAAACTATATGATACCCATTAAACCCATTATTGACTTAGTTCTTCTGGGTTTCATCCATTACTTTCAATAAAAGAAAGTTGTAAATAAAAAATTATTAAATGCATAGAATTAAAAGTATGAACCTATATGAAATAAGATATAAATGAAATATATTACCTAAATTCAGAATATCTATGTTTCAATCTACATTATCGATTGTCATCACACTACTTATTTCTATAACTGAACTTGTTTCATAATTAAATCATATATAATGGTTTATATAGAGAATGTATATTAACTAAAGAATATCTTTTTGGAATGTAAAAATACATGGGTAGTTAGACCTATTTTCAGGCAATGGTTGAAAATTCAGTTAATAACCAACATGACACTTTGAGGGTCATGACCCATAGTTACATCGATTCTAGAGATGTAATCCATTTGTAGTATCCAGATGAGGATGTCATTACCTATAAAAACACACTATTTATACATTATGAAAATTTTAAGATGTTATCCAATGAATAAAACTATATGTTATAATTTTTACAAGGTATTTCTCTAAATTTATCACTTCTTAATAACAAAAAACTAAACTAATACCCAAAAATAAATAAGCACTACTTTGATACCAACTGAGGAATCCCAAACCCTCACCCCTAGGTCTGGTGCTAGAAAAACTTTTTATTACAAATTTACTTTGATACTAAGTGATATGATCAATGATAAACTTTAAAAAACTTCACATTAGTGTTAAATCTCAAAATAATATCATATAACTTCAAGAAACATTTGGTTTAGTCTCTTTTATGACTAGTAATATAATTTTAAAAACATGTGAACATGTCTCCATAATCAAACTCCTCTAGATTACCATTATAACAACCCTTCTCTTTATTACACACTTAAACATTATTTATTATATAAACTATTCACTTTATACTACATGGAAATTCGATAGGTCTAGTGTCTTTGGGGATTAGGAACATTACATAATGAATTAAAACATGAAACACAACAACTTTATTGAAAACTTCCTTTACATGACCACTACATTCCCTCATACTTAGCGTTGCATGGGATAACCTAAGGACATGCATAAGAAAAGGGTGAGATATAAAGACCAGTAAGGGAATAAGAAAATCCTAACATGAAGAATAAAATATATTTTAGGAAAATGGAATATCAATGGAGCATAAAAGGACACATGAACATAAAGGCACGATAAAGAATGATTATCACAACATGGAAATGCGACAACAACACTTAACATGGTATTAGCATGAACCAAGGATCATTGCACATAGATCATTAGTAAAACCTCATTTCAATTTAATTAGCATGAGTAAAACCTCATTGAACTTGACGTATCATGATACTAATATTTACCCAATGCATTGGAGTGCTATCAGGCACACCCTTCTTAAACATTTCATTTCATGCATCAGTGTGCCACTAGATCATAAAACATAGATTCATCAATCATCATAATTTTTACCACGGTAAATTAATGTGGATTTAATACATAAAAATATTACATTAATAAGAAAATATTCATAAAGGTGAATAAACTTTATAGAGAAATGGGCATGGTATTCACTACACAATGATTTTGGCTTGGAAAATGGCGGTGCAATTTCGGTAGCATAATAGCGTTAAATAAGACTTCATAAAAAAGGTTGATGAGAGATAAAAGGGTGTCTCATAATATATACATGAAATGGATAATAAGGGGGTCATATATATACATGTCCCAACATAAGTAATAGAATTTGTATTCATAATAAAAAAGAATTGCTTGAATGTAAATAAAGAGAGAGAAATTCCTTACGGAATTTCAGCATGGCAATGTGTGTACATGGGAGGCATTAATGATAGAGAAAAGGCGCCTATCATCCTTAAAACATAAATAGGGAAGTATTGGGGAGGTGTGAAATCCAACCCCAACATTTATAATTGAAAATAAAAGGGAATAACAAAATTAAGAAACTTGGATAAAATGAGAAAGGAAGGAATCCCTTACTTGGAAGTGTGATCCCAAATACTTGGGAGGGGCTTGAGAGAGGATTATTGGGAGGCTGAGGCACCTTGGGATGATTCTAGAGATTAGAGGGAAGAGGTTGGACGAACTACAAAGGCTTTGAGTTAAGAGGAATTGGGGGCTTGGGTGGGATTATTTATGAAAAAGAGAGGGAATTCATTATTATTTAGGTTTGGGACACCACACATTAACCTAATCAAAAACACAAACCAAACCACAAATTTAGCCCATGGTTTTTGGAAAAAGGGAGTGGAATTTTTTTTATTAGGCCAATGTCCGAACTTCTTAAAATAATAGTGTTGATTATGTGGAGGTGAGTCACACTCTCAAGGAAATAAATTTAAAAAGATAAAATGTTTTAAACGTCTTGAAGGGTCCACTAAAGCATTGTAAAATAAATCAAATAAACCTAAAATCACATTTTTTTAATGGTATAACATATATTAGCCGAACATAATGTTTATATTATTTTATAAAATCCCTATTGGGTCATTATGATGTCATAAAACACATTATATATTTAAACGGTATTTAATTTTTACCCAAAAATTCGACTGTCTCAGAAAATTATGAAATATTCACCGTTGGATACTTTCGAGGTCATTATTCCAAAAATAATATTCATTTAATATAAATAATTTTCTAAATATTGGAATTTTTACTTTTAAAATAAAAACTGATACTTAATAAAAATTCATGGGTTTTGATAAAAATAGCTTCCAAATCGTAATAAAAATCACAGTCATATTCATAATAATTATATGGTCATTTATATTATATAATAATTAATTTAGTTATAATATTTAATAAAAAAAATATTTAATTCAAAAATCCATTAATTCATCAAAATAGATTTCTTAATTAACTAAAAATGTTATTTTTTTACTTTAAAAAACTATTTACAAAGTAAAAACAATAAAATGAAAGTATATTCTCTATACAAAAATAATGTACATAATTATAGTAATAGGGTATTGTTACATAACCCCTTATAACCCTTACATAATATCAAAGGGTAATGTGTGTGATGGTGACCGACTCTTGGGGGCTCAGTTAACATTGCTCGGGTTGTAATCTCTATCAACATCCACTTCTCCCATAGGTGGTTCCACTCAAGATTAATGTAATAAATCTTGGCTTGGGCTTGGTCAAGAGAAAATCCCAGTGACACCACCTTCTTTCCAAGCTCCGAAAAATGGGATTCGAATGGAAAAATTCTACTGGATGAGTCCATCTCTTCCTTTGTCTGACTAAATTGGATTTGTTAAAGCCCTATATTTATACTAATCTTGTTATCAATGTTTAACAGCTATATTAGCAATGGTCACAATTTTTAACTTTATTTTAAAATCCAAAAACATAAATCCAAATAATTTTATATGTTTTATAACCATTTTAGATAATAATACATTTCATTAGATTAAGAGTAATTTCCCTTAATAAAAATTTGGTTCGTTACAATCTTCCCCCCTTAAGAAATTTCACCCTCAAAATTTCCTTTTCCCACTCTAAAATAGATGCGGGTAAATTTGAATCATCACATCCTCTGATTCCTATGTTTTTTCTTCAAAGTTGTGGTTTCTCCACAACACCTTGATGAGGTGCATTGTCTTATTTCATATAACTTTTCCCTACGATCTAACATCTTCACTGGATTCTCTTCATAGGAGAGGTCATTATCCAATGGTACCACATATGGATTGAGTACATGCGATGGGTTAGGTATGTACTTCCTCAAAAGTGATATATGGAATACATCATGTACTTGATATAGGTTCGGTGGGAGTGTCAGTCGATAGGCCACTGCTCCAATGTGATAAAGGATCTCAAAAGGGACAATGTACCTTGGACTAAGTTTTCCATTATTCACAAATCTCATAACTCTCTTTTATGGTGAGACGTAGAGGAATAACATGTCTCCAACATCAAACTCTAGGTCTCATAAATGATTATCAGCATAGCTCTTTTGCCAACTCTGATCAGATATAATGTGCTGCTGGATGGTCTTAACCTTCTCCACCATTTCTTCAACCATCTCTAGGCCCATGATTTTTCTTTCCCTAACTTCATCCCAGCATGTCAGTGTTCTTCACCTCTTCCCATATAGGGATTCATAAGGAGTCATTTGGATACTTGAGTGGAAACTGTTGTTGAATGAGAACTTAATAAAAGAGATATATTTATCCCGTCCTCCTTTGAAGTCCATTGAGCACGCTCTCAACATGTCCTCAAGTGTTTGGATAGTCTTCTAAGATAGGCCATCAGTTTGAGGATGATAAGTCATACTGAAGTTTAGATCATTACCCAGAGTATGGTGAAGACTCTTCCAAAACATAGAGGTGAATCTTGGTTCTCGATCAGATACAATAAATAGTGGAACACCATGAAGCCTTACCCCATCTGTGATGTATATTCATGCCAGTTGATCTAGTGAGAAATCCTCCTGAATAGAAATGAAGTATTCAGTCTTTTTAAGATGATCCATAAGAACCCAGATATCATTGTTTCCTTTGGATTTCTTCGCATGTCCGGTGACAAAGTCCTTAGTGATGTTCTCCCAATTTCATGCTAGTATGTGTAATGGTTGCATCATCCCCTTATAATTATTCCTCTCATCCTTCACTTACTGACACACTAGGAACATTGATGTATACTCATCAATCTCATTCTTCATGTTATCCCACAAATAATGATCTCGAAGATCTTGAAACATCTTTGTGTCTCCTAGGTGAATAGAGAAATTAAAACTATCTGCATCATCCAAAATATCCTCCTTTAACTTTTTATTTTATGGAACACATATTCTTGACCAAAATCTCACAATTCCTTTTTATTGATATTGAACCCTAAGGATTCCTCTATCCTGATAGTTTCCACCTTCTTCTAAATTCTAGCATCATCCTTTTGAGCATTCTTTAACCATTCTAATAGAGATGGTTGAGAAATCATTTTTAAAGGATTGATGATGTTCCCTTATTTATGATTCCCATGTCCATCTTTATCAAGTATAAGAATATTGGATCCTTTTCAATTCTCATCAATGATAGAATCACTGGGTTCTTTTTATATAGAGCATTTGACACCTTATTCTCTTTCCCAGATTGGTAATGGATTGAGCAATCATAGTATTTGATCAGCACTAACCATCTTCATTTTCGCATGTTCAACTATTTCTATGTGAATATATACTGAAGATTCTGTGGTCCATATATATTTCACACTTCTCCCCAAAGAGGTAATGTCTCTAAATTTTTAAAGTGAAGATCACCACAGCCAACTCCAGAGCATGTGTTGGCTAGTTTTTCTCACGCACTTTCAATTTCCTTAGAGCACAGGCAATGACTTTGTCATTCTACATCAACACACAACTGATGCCCTTCTTCGAAGAATCACTAAATACCACAAAAAGTTATCCACTTGTGGGTAATGTGAACATAGGTGCAGAGATAAGACTCATTTTCAACACCTTGAAGCTCTCTTCACATTCATCACTCCATGAAAACTTTACTCCCTTCCGAGTTAACATGGTAAATGGGTTGGATAGTCATGATAAAGTTCTCACAAATCTGCGATAATATCCAGCTAACCCCAAGAATCTATAGATATCCATTACTGATGTTGGCTTCGGCCATCCCTCTATTATAGCAGTCTAGAAGAGATCCACAGATATCGCATTCTTGTAATTATATGGACCAAGAATGATAACTCCTTCAACCAGAACTCACAATTTATATAATTTTCATATAGCTTATCCTTCTGCAAGGTCTCTAGTATATTTCTTAGATGCTCCTATTTCTCCTCATTGGTTTTGGAGTATATTAGAATATTTTCTATAAAGACAACCAAAACATTGTCGAGGTAATCTCTAAAGACTATATTCATAATGTCCATGATGATTTCTGGAGAATTAGTGAGTCTGAAAGGCATTACTATGAAATCATAGAGCCTGTAACTTGTAAAAAAAGCAGTCTTGGGGGTGCCATCCTTCTTCAACCTTACTTGGTAATAATCTGAACAAAATTCTACCTTAGAGAAGTATTTTTCTCCATGTCGATGATCCAACAAGTCATCAATTCATGGCAGAGGATACTTTTTCTTTATAGTGATTTTGTTGAGATCATGATAATCAATGCAAAGGCGCATTGAACCATCCTTCTTCTTGACAAAGAGGACTGGGGCACCCCATAGTGAAGCACTTGGGTGTATAAACCCTTTATACATATTCTCCTGTAGTTATTTCTTTAGCTCCTCAAGATCAATAATAGCTATTCTATATGGAGTCTTGGATATTGGAAATTCCCTGGGTATAAAATCAATTGAGAATTAAACATCTCTTCTAGGAGGAAGACTAAAAAATTCATCGGGAAACACTTCTGCAAATTCCATCACAATAGGCATGTCTTAAAGGATGGTTTATTCTTTAGAATCAATCATCTGATCCAGATACGCATGCTCATAGGGCAACAATATCCATGCTTGAGATGATGGTTGTCACGAACATTCATCTTTATCCTTGCAATTATATAGAATCCGGGGTCGTTTCTCAATATAGAGAGTGATTTCCCTCTCATCAAAATTTATGTTGGATCTATATAAGGAAATCCAATCCATGCTGATAATTGCATAAAATTACACCAGAGGGAGTATGAAGAGGATTTCCAGGAAGTTTAATCCACAGATTGTGACTGGTGAGGATTTATATTCAATGGATGAAATGATTACACCATTTTACATTCTCACTGACATCTTTACTTCCATTTTTTTTTTCTGGTGTTTGGATTGTTCTACTAAAAATTCGGGATATAAAGGAATGTGTAGAACCAGAATAAAAAAATTATATTCGATATTATTGAATGAATGACTAGTATACTTATCACCACTTCTTTGTCGGTGTTCACTTCAGTGTTAGTGATGGAAAAATCTCGCCCTTGCTGCTTTTTAGGTTGTTGGTTTCCTCTGAAACCCTTGGCTTAGGGCACTAATTTTTAAGGTTACTTGGTTCTTTGTAGTTGAAGCAATGGACAATGCGTTGAGGGTCGAATAAAGCATTCCTCTTCTCTGTCGTAGCCGCATGTTTTTCTTCTTGGCATTTAATGACTAGGTGCCCCTCTCTTCCACACAAAAAGCATTTCCTCATCCCTTTCAAGAGATTTTTGGTGTGCTTCTTTCCACACCTTTGGAAAGTGGGTTGCTATATTTTCATAGCACCATTGGATTTATCAATCGGACCACGAAAATTGATGTCCATCTTATGCTTCTCATCCATGTGATACCCCTGGGATTCACTGATATCCATTTCGACTTTGAGGGAACATTAGAAAATTTCTTCATAGCTATCTAAGTCACAGATCACCATTTCATTTTTTTGGATAGGTTCTATCCCACCAAAGAAGCAGTCAACTTTGAATTCAGGGGTAATGACAAAAATGGAGTTGTATAATGCAAGCCTTGTGATTTTTTACTCGTACTCTCCGATGGATTTGTCATATTTTTTCTTGAGGTCAAGTAAGTCCCTTTTCATTTTATGTCGGAGGGTGCGTGAAAAATATTTATTGAAAACAATTTTAGAGAAATAATTTCATTCCAATGTCTCGATATCCTCCTCAGGCTTCGTATTTTTTATCAATGTCCACCATTGATCAGATTCACCCTCCATATGATAAGCTTCCAGAAGAACCTTCTCTTGTTCATAATAATGAAGTATGGATAATATATTTTCAATGGAGTTGATCCATTTTTCAGGAATTGAGGGATCATATGATCCATTAAAAGTAGGTGTCCTTTTTCTCATGAAGCTCTTGATTGCGACTTGTTATTTCTTAAGGTGGTTTGAACGTTCCTCTTCACATATGTTTCTATACAAAGATTTAGTAAACTAAAAGAGTATCAAGAACAATTTTGTGATTCCTCCTCCCATCTAACTGGGTATCTCATTAGAATAGTTATCACATTGATCATCACATCAGTTGTTAGCTCGAGTCCTCCTATTACCGGCAATTAGCTAGAATAAAAGGAAATTTTGGGGTAACACATAAATGGTAATCCAATAACA
This sequence comes from Viscum album, assembly GCA_963277665.1. Classification (NCBI taxonomy): domain Eukaryota; kingdom Viridiplantae; phylum Streptophyta; class Magnoliopsida; order Santalales; family Viscaceae; genus Viscum; species Viscum album. The sequence goes on along the minus strand of OY728123.1, from coordinate 489,877,631 downwards.
AAAATGGATGACTTATAAATAACATTTATTTCCTTAACTTATGAATCTATAGGCTTTAATATATGGTATCCATAATCTACTTCCCATCATATATTCTTAGGGGCATTATTTCATATTCCCATAACAATGGTTCATACTAATCTTGTGAATTTACCAAATCATATCCCTTGGGAGTGTCATAACCAAGAGTGAAGCAATACCCATTTTCATGTCTCAGGATACTCTGGGTCAAGCGCGAAACACATTGTCGGAGTTTTCACTCCTAGGTACATCTGTGATAGAGCCGCCTCTATATGATCATATTTAGACAATGGTGTATTTTCTTGGTAAACCACTTACTCAATACTCACCAAAACTTATGGATGTTTTTATTATAATTATTCTTATCCCTAATTATTTCACTATGGTTTTCTAATCCTAATCCCAAAAATAACTAAACCTATCCTCTAATACCAACTATAAAAACCCTCCTCTTTATTACACACTTAAACATGATTTATTACATAAACTCTTCACTTGATACAACATGTAAGATTGAGAGGTCTAGTGTATTTGGGGTTTAGTAACATTACATAACACCATAAAATATGAAACACAACATCTTTATTGAAAACTTATTTTACAGGAACACTACATTCCCTCGTACTTAACATTGCATGGGATAACCTGAGGACATGCATAAGAAAAGGGTGAGATATAAATCCTAGTAATGGAGAAAACAAGGAATAACATGAAGAGTAAAACACATTTTAGTAAATAGGAATATCAACAGAGCATAAAAGAAACATGAATATAAAGGCATGATAAAGCATGATTATCACAACATGGAAATGTGGCAACAACACTTAACATGGTATTAGTGTTATCCAAGTCTCATTGCACATGGAGAATGAGTAAACCCTCATTTCACTTAAATTATCATGAGTAAACCCTCATTTCACTTGAAGAATCATGATACTAATCTTTACCCAATGCATTGGAGCACTATTAGGGTGCAAACTTCTTAGACATTTTATTTCATGCATGAGTGTTCCACAAGATCAAAAAACATAGATTAATTAATCATCATAATTTATTCCATGATAAAGGATTGTGGAATTTAAACATGGAACTATTCCATCAAGAAGTAAATTTTCATAAAGGTTCATGCACTTGATAGAGAAAATGGGCATGGTATTCACTACACAATGGTTTTGGCTTGGAAAATGGCGATGCAATTTCGGTAGCATAACGGTGGGACAAAAGATTTCATAAAAAATGTTAATGAGAGAGAAAAGGGTGTATCATCATATGTGCATGAAATGGATAGTAAGTGGGTCATATAGGTACATTTCCCAACATATGTAATGAAATTTTTATTCATAATACTAAAGAATTTCTTGAATGTAAATGAGGAGAGAGAAATTCCTTAGGGAATTTCCGCATGGTAACAGGTGTACATGGGGGGCATTAATGAGAGATAAAAGGGGTCTCTAATCATTCAAACATAAATAGGGTAGTATGGGGGAGGCACTAAATCATACCACAACATTTATAATTGAAAATAAAAGGGCATAACATTATTAAAAAACATGGATAAAATGAGAAAGGAAGGAATCCCTTACACGAAAGTGTGATACCAAAGTATTGGGAGGGGCTTGATAGAGGCTTCTTGGGAGTTTGGGGCACCTTGGGAAGATTCTAGAGAGAGCAGGGAATAGGTTTTATGAACTCTAAAGGATTTTAGTGAATATGAAGTGGGATCTTGGGTGGGTTTATATAGGAAAGGAGAGGAAATTCTTTATTATTTATGTTTGGGACACCACACATTAAACTAATCAAAACCACAAACCAACCCATGGTCTTTTCCCATGGTTTTATCCAAATAGGAGTGGAAAAAATTATTTTATAAGGACAATGACTGAAATTCTTAAAATAATGATGTCTCTTATGTGGAGGTGAGTCACACTCTCAAGGAAATCAATTTAAAAAGTTAAAATGTTTAATTAGTCCTTAAGGGTCCACTAATGTATTGTAAAATAAATCAAACAAACCTAAAATCACATTATTTTAATGGTAAAACATATAGTGGATTAACATAATGTTTATAGTATTTTATTACATCACTATTGGGTAATTATGATGTTATAAAACACATTAAATATTTAAATGGTATTTAATCATTACCCAAAATTTTTCTTGTATCAGAAAATAATGAAAAAATCACCTTTGGATAATTTCAACATTTTGATTCCAAATAAATTATTAATTTTATCTAAATAATTTTCTAATTATGTAAATTTTTACTTTGAAAATAAAAAATTATATTTATCTAAAATTCACGGGTTTTGAAAAAAATAGTTTTCAAACCTAATTAAAAATCACAATATTATACATAATTATTATATGGTCATTTATATTATATAAAAATTAATGTAGTAATAATATTTAACAAAAATATTATTAAATTCAAAAATCCATTAATTCATCAAAATAGAATTCTTAATTAACTAAAAATGTTATTTTTTCATTTAAAACTATTTATAAAGAAACAATAATAAAATGAAAGTATATTCTATATACTAAAATAATATACATAATAAAAGTACTAGGGTATCATTACATAACCACTTATAACACACACATAAGACCAAAGGGTATGGTGTGCGATTGTGACAGACTCTTCGGGTGGCTCAGATAACATCACTCAGGTGGTAATCCCTATCAACTTCCACTTCAAATGTAGGTGGTTCCTCTTGAGATTAACATGTTGAAGCTCATCTTGGGATTGGTCAAGAGAGAAGACCAATGAAGCTACCTATTTTCTATGATCCTACAAAAGGGCTTCATATGGAGATATCTACTAGATGAGGTCATCACTTCCTTTGTCTGAGTAAATTGGATTTGTTAAAAACTTATATTTATACTAATCATGTGGTCACTGTTTAACAGCTATATTAAAAATGGTCACAATTTTTAATGGTATATTAAAATAAAAAAAACATAAATCCAAACAAGTTCATATGTTATATAACCATTTTACATAATCGATTATTTAATTAGATCAAGAGGAATTTCCATTAATAAATTCTTGGGTCGTTACAACCATCATGAAATCCTACAAGTTATAATTATCTTTATAACCCAGGGAATGGAAACATATGAAAGGAGTGAGATCAAAATCTTAGTAATGTAAAAATGGTAAACATGTCAAAGGATCATGTAATAATAAGTTTTCTTCATAAATGAAGATTTAAGGACATGTAATTTCAATAGAACAAACATAAATGATATTAAATGAATATATAATAATGATATATTAAAAATTAGTCAAGGATTACAATCATAGGCCTATTATTATTCAATAAATGTGTGTAATAACCATACAATTGGAAATAATATGTTATGACACCCACCAATACATTCATCACATAGTAGTCTTGATCTAATTACCCATTTATATTCTTGGGATTTGGATAATCCTTCCATGTACTATTGGGATTGGGATAAAACCGCATGTATATCCATTTAGCTTGCTATAAAACCTTATATCTATCCTTTGTATTGGGATAAATCCTCCCAAGTACACTTTGTATTAGGATAAATCATATTTTGTACCCTATAGATTGGTTAAAATCCTCTTGTGTACCCTTTGGATTGGGATAAATCCTATTGTATACCCTTAGTCGTGGGATAAATACTCCCAATTACGCTTCAACTGGAGATATAACCTCATATTCACCCTTTTGAGCTCATGAGTTCTAAACATTAACATTTGAATGAAGGGTGATATAGGACCTCATCTATAATTCATCATACATATGGGTGCTACTTTAAAAAACCATTTTTTTACATCATTAAGAACTCGTGGAATAAATAATGGGTTTTATAACATTTCCAAATAGTATCACCTATATTGACCTCATGAATCTGAATAGTTGATACCCAAAAATGAATCACCCTAAATATTATTTTATAAGAATATTTTGAGGGAAATTCATCAAAAACAATTCCATGGAAATAAATCCATTATAGATAAAGGAGAAAATTTTGGTGAAATCATAAAATGATTTTATAGAAATATATTTATCATTGTTGAAGGAGAAGAAGATACATTTAATTTGAAAGGACATGTTTTAAAAGGTTTGGTTAAAAAATTGGAAAAATTTTATTTTTAAAAAATAAACATTAATAATTATCATTGAAATGTGATAAATATTTTAAAAATAATTCTGGATTTGATAAATAAAAAAGTTGATTTTTAGAAGATGGAAACTGTTTGAATATTTTGAAATACCATTATTGAAAACCCACATCCTAAAAATATGGTGTAATAATTAAATTTTAGAAATGGAAATGAAAAATAGTAGGGTAACATAAGAAAACACATAAATGGGGGTTCCTAATATAAAGGAGAAAATTGGTGGGAATGTGAAATATGATAAGGATGGGATCATGTCATTAAATAGGATTTTATTTAATCTTATGCTTTTATGGGGATAAAATTCATCAATAAATAAGATTTAATCCAAATGTTTCATTTAATAAAATTATAAACAATTAGTACCTTGAAATAAAATATTATTGTGTAATAAATCATTCTTGGAAGAAATACGTTTAGGAAGAATCATTTTAACTTAATGAAGAGAGTTGAGTTAACAAAATCCCTCACAATAATAGTAACATCAGAAACAAAGAACACAAGATGGATTCCATGAAATGTCCTTTCAAATATCATTAAATGGATGATATTTATTATACATAATGGTAATTAGGAATTGAATAAAAATATAAAATAAATTACGATTCTCAATAATAAACACGTCTCATGGATTTTAAAATGAGGCAAAGAAACCCTTTATTTACTACTTACTCTACAATTATTTAAACTCATTGGGACCTTAATCTTTCTCTTCAATGTATCCAAATAAATTAAGTTTTTTGGAGAATAAATTGATCCCATAGACTTATAAACTTGAGAGAAGATAATAATAAGATCAAAATGGAAGAGTCTCATGAGGAAATTCTATGGAATGGGTGTGTCACGAAGGGGTGGAAGTTTGACCTTTTATAAGAAAAGGAAAGTGAACATTTCTAGACACACATTATTTTTTAATAATATCATAAACCTATTTAAGGGTAAATGTTTTTAAAACTAAGAAATAATGGAGTGTGGGGAGATTTAATGTCAATAAATCCTACACTAATACCTTTTTCACATGTTTTAATCATTTTTCAATCCCTTTAGTACATGATTTTTTACATTTTACCATTTTTATCATGGTAAATGAATTTTGGCTAAGTAATATATGTTTTAATAAAAATAAAAAATAACCCATATTAATAATTTTTTATTTTCAAAACCTAAATTGTTTTCTCAAAAAGGTATATTCTAATATATAAATATGATAAAATTATCTTTTACATTAAAATAATCAATATATAGAAATATTATTTTTTTTAAATGTTATTTTTACCATTAAGTATTCTTAATAATATTTAATATTGATTGTAAATTAATAGCCTGTTAATGTATTTATATATCAAATTAATATTATTTTATATTCATTTTTGATAAGGTATTAATTTATTAGATTAGGTAAAAATTACATAATGTTAAAAAATCAATTGTTTACAAACAATAGTTTTAGCATTATCACTGTTATTAACTATAATCACTGTAATAATATTTTTATGCCTAAAAATAAATTGGAAGTATTAAATAATTCACAAACTTTTATATAAAATATGAAATATATTTTTTGTATTTAATTTCTATATGTGTTGAAAAATGATATTTAATATAGGAAAATAAAAACAATTTATAACATAAAATATTATTAAAGTTTCCAAAATAATATAAATATGATTAAAAAGATATTTTTTTTAAATATTTATTTTTTCCTTATATATATTTTATATACAATGGTTTAAATGACTTTTAACTAAATCTTGTGTTATGATAATTTCATAAAACTGAAATATTAGCAAAATAATCATTTTTTACTATTCACCTAAAAATAATTTTTTAGAAATATCTACAATATTAGAATTAGGCTAATTTTGAAATGTGGAATTAAAAAATGAATTATATATTGTACAACAGAAAATATAAAAATTATAAGTTTTAATTTTATATTAATAATGAAAATTTTCTTTTATTTAAAATTGAATTGGTGAAACATTAAGTGTTCTGTGGAATATTTTATAATTATTTACAATTGATTAAAATATCATTATTTACTATATTTATTATTAATATATAACATTATTCATAATATTCAACTAATAATTTTTATATTGTTTTAGTTTTGTGTTGAGTTTAAAATAAGCTATCGAACATAATATTAATTTTGAGAAAACGTTATTCCAAAATCTCGAGGTGTTACATATAATTTATTTTTCATTTTACATATCAAATTATATTATGTAACATTAAATGACTCTTATGGCTAATTAATCTCATGATAAATGACTCATACCACAATCACTCTAATGTAAGACACTCTAATAGAAGTCATGTTTATGGTAGTCTCTCTTATAATGTATTAATATTATGATAATAAATCTTATAGAGGATGACTCTTACAACAGTCTCTCTAAGGGAGGATGAATATTACAACAATCACTATTATAATAGATGATTATTACACAAATTCAATCATATAACAAAATAATAATATGAATATTATGTCATCCTTATAGGAAATTATTATTCCATTATCTAATTTACAATTCATAACCACATTGTATATTATGAGAATTAATGGATCTTATGGAGTCCATACTAAAAAAACTAACCAAAAAGAAAAAATTATATAAATGTTCCAAGTCTACTCAAATCAATAGGAACATTTGACACATGTCTATAATGGGGTATGAAAAAAATATTATTTCCTAAGTTAAAAAGGTAGTAAAGTAGTTTACCAAGGTTTTTCCCAGAGTGGAGCACACCAAAATCACATTTGTCAATTGAAATTAATGAAATATATTGAGGTTATTGTGGAAATTTTATTGATTTAAAAAAAGTGATTAAAATTAAGGTTGAAAAAATTGATGTTGATAATGATGGATTGAGGGTAGGATCTCCTTTTTAAATGTCATCATGTTTATAAAAATTATCCCCCCTATCTTCAAATTGAATGATAAATGAAATACTCCTCGATTGAGTTGTTAATCATCCATGGTTGAAAGAAGAAATGAAAACCACTCCTATGGGCAATGCAATTTATACACCAATCACAAAAAACTAAGGAAATTCCAAATTAGGAATTTTTATCCTTATAAATCATGAAACAATTCACTTATTCCACACACGTGCCAATGATCACTAGACACTTACCACCCAACACAATTATCTCCATCGAGATAAACTATACTAGGCAGAGCGAGTTAATAGGTATTCAACCAAATCTATAAAAAATGAATGAAACCAAAACCCTAAATATGATAGAATTAAAATAATTTTCCACCAATGAATATATAAATATTTCTATAGAAAAATATAGTTTTATATTGAAGCATAAGACTCCTACATTACAAAAGGAAAAACCCCCCTTCCCCGATTACTCAATAGATTTACCCCTCCTTGTGAAGGGTAAAAGAACTGAATGGGGAAGAATAGAGAATTATTAATCTAATAAAATAGAAAATATAAAATAAACAACACTTTAAAGTTATTATCCTCCGTCATAGCCCCTCTGTTTCATTCTTCAACACCATTGAATGGAAGTGGATGCACATATTTATAGGGTAGAGGGGTGGAAAGGTTTTCCTCCAGTTTATATCCATAAAATGTTTGAGATTATCTCACATGGTAAATGGATGAATATTGGGAAGGTTCCCTCATTAAATTTGTTCCACTGTATCTTTAACATGCTCCCACAAAATCTCATCTTCTTTGGACATGATTAAAAATGTTATGTTTGAATTACTAGTGAATACTTTATCTGGTCAAGGGGACTCTTCAACTTCTTCCACCTAGACTCATTCAAAGTTATCCTTAATGAGATAATTTCTCAATGTGATTTAATATGAAAATTATCCAAATAGTTATATTTCCAACCTAGATGGAATCACCTAATTTTTAGTTATCAAGTCCAAGATATGCCTCATTTACAATGGTGGGGTCCATTCTATCGACCAGACATATTTCATAGCTAGATTGATGTTTCTAGGCATGTGGGTAATGAATGTTATCTGGGTATAAAATAGAAATTTTTCACCCATGAATAAATGAATATTAAAAATAATAATCACTATAATTGGAACAAAATTTTAAATGTTATGTTTGAAATACCTTAATAATATAAAACTATTAAATTTCCATAATTAATCAATTTTTACATTTTAGCCCAAAACACACCAAAAAAACTAAAATGATGAAAATAACCTCAAATTGATAAATTTTTAAGGATTAAATAATTTAAATACACAAGAAAAATAATGAAAATATTAGCTCTATTAACCTTATTTCCACGATCCAACCTGAGTCGATCCTGAATCGGTGAATCGGTCACCCAAGCTAATCCGTGGAAAGACCCGAGAGGCATTCACAATCCTCCCAGGCCGGTGACAAACTCTAAGGAATCAATAGAGTACAAAATGGTTAATATTTCTACAAATATACAAAATAGAAACTAAATAGTATCACGAAATCACATGCATCTAAAAAATATAAATATGAATGAACTAAATCTCATTTAAATTGGAAACTGAAAATACATCTTAAATACAAACCTTTACTAAACAAACGGGACAACCACTATCTCTATGTGACCCCGAGGGTCACTCTCTAACTCAAAGATCAAATGTCACCCAAGGTAAAAACACCCAAGCTGGAACCTACAGAAGGACTAAAAATATAAAATAACTATAGGCATGAATATTAAAACTAAGTTGGCTAGACTGATATTCTATTCCCTAATTAATTACCTTTAAAATTAAAGAAACATTAGTTTTAAGTTTGAACTACAATTTAAAAAAGTATATTTTCTATATATTTTACTTAAAAGAAATGTACAACCCCTTTCCCATTTATATTTCAAAAAAAAAACCAAAGTCCTACCATTAGTGAGATATTACCATTTTCAAGGGGAGAGGGGTGTCTATATATCAATATGCACAATAGATAATAAAACAATTTTCTTGAAAGTTTTTTCCAAAAACCTCATTAAAACAACACACAACTTTCCCATAAAAACACTCCACAAGAAGGTACCATAGTAATCATACTATAGGGGTAACAAAAATAAACAAACAAGTATCTCAACATAACTACAAATGACTAAAGAAACAGACACAGGTGAAACCGGGATATCAAGAATAATTCATAAGACAATAATAAATGAGACTCCATACTTGGTAGCATGCCACGCATTATGTAATCAAAATTATCAATACGCTTGGCCACCCTAACTCAAAGATAGACCGAGGGAAAATCCTATAGTAATAAACTCAAACATATATCCACCTACTAGGGGCCATTGTTCAGCATGTCGACTACAAGTGCAACAATCATTCTTAGAATATTCTCTAAATATTCCATGTTCCTATGTCTCATGTATAATAGGGGTGATCTCACTGATGGTGGTCGATCATCTAATCACAAGTATATATATATAATGAATAAAATATAACATGTATCACCACTATCCATTCCACAAATTGACTTGAATTCCATATATTAAATAGAATGCAAGGAGTCCATGAAAAGGACCTCCATTAATGGGTCATGAGAATTCCATAGCTAGGATATCCCACCCATCAAATATAACAAGGCATGAGAGTTAATCCATGTAGGTTTTAATAATAAAAAAAAATTCATCATTTTCACAAAGTGCCAAATGGGCCTTTAAGCACTATTCCAAAAAATAACCTTTATCAAAGGTAAAATTTCTAAATTTACAAAATAGGTGTAAAAATGCAATTTATCACATAAAAACACCGATAAAATCTTATTAATATACTCATATTACACTGTAACGAACCAGATTTTTCCATGTAATTTTTTTTAATTATAAAGAATTATTACGAGTCTATGAAAATTGATGGAATGTGATTCCAAGGCTCGGTGTTCCCGGAATTAATTTATATACTTTTTAAGGTACATTCGGTAAACGCACGAGTTCCGTTTTCTAAATTTTGAACCAGTGCTTGGATTAAAAATCTGAGAGATCTGTTGAATCCGCAGTGCCATGATTCACTTAAAGAGGGCTTCACTTCGACCATAGTAGGTCTGGAGAGAAAGTAAGATTTTGGACTTTTAAAAGAATAATAAAATAACTTTGATATTTTTTTTATTTTCCTCCAACAGACAAGTGGTAGTGGCGGGACCAACAACGTGTCAAACCATTAAATGGATTGACTCCTCAAATCCTTTGTAACAACGATGTTGTAATTAGGAAGGTTCCTTTTAAATGAACCCCTATTAATTCCATGTGTGTTACTAACCCTCCCCCTCTCCTATTTATACGGATCTTGGAGAGGAGTATTGGAATGACTTCACCATGAGACGAAGCTTTGGTAATGTACTGCAATGCAAAGAACATTGAGGACAAACTCGGTTCCAGCGGGCGGTGAAGAGAGCCACCGAACGACGAACACCGACTCTTCCTCAAACGCCGATGTTCTCCAAAGATCTTGAAGTAGGGTTTTGTCTCATTTTTTTTCCAGATATTGTTGAATAAAATAACCTCTCCCTTGTTAAGACGCAAACGTAGAGGGCACGGGCCAAACGAACAAGGCCCGTTCCCTTCGCCTTTGTTGATCTATACATTCTTCATGGTCCTTTTTATCTGGATTGGAAAAAACATGGAAAGGAGGGCCAAGCGGAGAATAGGGAATCCTAGGTAGGCCTTTGATACCTTTAGATGAAAAAATGGGCCACCATAACTCACTCGGTAACCCATGGAAGACTGTCGGTGCGGCACCGGCACGCCGATACTAGCGACCCGCGTAGGTAGGCGTTGGCGGCGCGCCGTCGTGTTCCATAGAAGGAGCCTGTGGAAATAGGTTGTGGTGGTCGGTAGAGCAGCCGGCATCGGCCAGCCACAGAGGTGGTACGGCGTGCCATTGTAGGCCATTGGAGGAGAAGGTCGCGACTTTTCAGACGTGACGGCCGAGCAGGGTGGCCGACACAGGCCGACCACGGAGGTGGAGGCAGAGCGGTGCGCCGTCGCACGCCGCTGGAGATGGATGCAGCAAGAAGCCACGAAAGTGGAGGAGGGATCCACCCTTGCGGGTCCCGTGGTGACCGAGCAGCACCACGTGGCACTGCCGCTTCTCATCCTGAATGGCATAGAGGTTTGGGGAAAGGGGAAGGCAATACCCCTTGCGCCAGCTAGGGCGGCCCCCAGCTAGCTGGTCGTGCCCCTCTACAGACAAGGCCACACCTCAAGAAGGCTATGCCCCTCAGTGGGCTAGGCTTCCTAAGCCCATCAGGCCGCACCCTTCATGGGTTGGGTCGCGCAACCCCAGCGGGCCGCACCCCTCCGTGGGTCGGGCTGCGCCAGCACCGCGGGCCGCACCGCCCAGACATGCCAGCCCCGTCCGCAGACCTCCAGGCCGAGCTACCATGGCCCAGCCCAATTGGGCCAGCCCAGGCTAGTTTGTTCCAAGCTAGGTCATACCCGGACCGGGTCAGGTTGACCCAGACCGGGTCAGGTTGACCCGAACCGGGTCAGACCCTTATATTCCCTATTTCGTTAAAAGAGCCTTAACTTGTGAACCAGAAATCCATTTGACAAACCGTCTATGGAAATAGGATCCTTAGAGAGAGATAGTTCTTTTGGTATACCCCAATTGAGTTTTGGATAATGTTTTAGTATGTTTGGGTTGGATCGAACTTGAATCCAACCGGGCCATCGGTACTAAAATGCTTATAAGTAACAGACCGGGTGTCCGATTGGCACGTTGTCTCTCACGTTGGAACCTTCATGACATGGCAGTCTATTAGGATACTTCTTCATGGAAATTCATGCTGGTTGAAATACAACTGATGTCTTGAGGAGCGGTTCTCCCATAATCAAGCATACTATGAGTGGGAATCCAGTGGCTAGTAGTGAGGCGGAGGATATTGGTTGTGACGTGAAGAAGGAATAGTGATCTTGTGTGGGTCAGTACCTATCAATCCTGTGTGGGTAATTGCTCAGCGATCCTGTGTGGGTCATCAGATACTGATACTACGTGTGTTAGATCCTATGTGGGTTAGCTTTGTACAATCTTGTGTGGGTTAGTGCTTACCGATCCTGTGTGGGTTAGCAACAGAGACCCTCGATAGAGTAAGATGATCTAGATTTAGGACTAATCATCTGTACTTCTGTACTTAAAGTTATATACCTAGTGTGAACTAAGTCTTTACCTTTTTGGTAATTTTACCTTCATGGTGTTACCTTGGTGGTATTTTTACATTTTTGAGGTTACCTTCATGATGTTACCTTTGTGGTACTTTTACCTTTGTGGTGTTACATTTGTGGTTTTACCTTTGTGGTATTCCTCCCTAGTGGATTAGTTGTGATAAAGGCTTAGAAGTTAGATCCTTATGTTTCCCCATGTATGAGACTATTACATCATGATAACTTTGGTATATGTATGGGCATATACCTAAGTAGTGTTGATGACTGCTTCGTGCTATGTGTTTGGGGTCTTTCTTGTGGTTTATCCTTTGTGGAACTCTGGGAGACCCTTGGGGGTTTCGGGGTCCCTTCTGAGTATTGTTACACTCACCCCCGCACGGTCTATAACTGCACCTTGCTGTGTCTTGTGCAGATGATGAACAAAGTTGTTCAAGGCTGAGGGAGGCAGGACTGAACAGTTCTTAGAGGTGGACCATTTTACGTGACGTGATGTAGTGACTACTGATCGTGAGCTATACCTACCCTTCAGGTAGGATCTTCAGTGTATGTTCCCTGAGTTTTTTCTCCTTAAGTTTCACTTGTACTTTCCTGTTGGGCTTGTATTCCAACACCTTTACTTTCAGTACATTTTTTACTACAATAGTTTACTTCGTGGTTACTTCTTGTTGTGTTCCTGGATTTTGAGTTTGTACAGGTTTAAAGGCAACACCTTCCCATTATAGGGATATTCCTTTCCGATGCTAGTTTCCAGCCCCTTGCTTATGGAAGGCAGGATTGGGTTAGTCACGACACAGGCCCTGGGGGACAGGTCGTGGAAAAGTTGTATTAGAGGAGTAAGTTCTACCGAAGAACTAGGAATCTGAAATTTTCAATGTGGAAATAGTATTATGTTTTATGAGTGTAGTTTTTAGTTTAGGGAATCTAGTGTTGGTGCGGTGGCCGATGTATCCATACACCAGGACCCTAAATTCTGATTTCCAACTCAGTGCATGAAAACAAAAATTGTGTGTGTTTTTGAAAAGATTTCCTTTTGATATCTTTAATTCCGCTCACTAGGTATAACTTTTGATTGTGGTGCACCTATTTTCTTTCAAGATGTCTCCATGTAGACATCCTTCCATGATTCTTGAGAGAGTACATGATGACTGCCCATTGAGTGATGAGGCCTTGGTTGAGGGCCCTCTTACGATGTTAGCACCTTCAGGTGGTGTACCGGCAACACTACCACCCATTGGGAAACCGATGCCACCAGCCCCACCAACAGAGGGTGCACACCGACTGAGCGCATTGTACGAGGTTCAGCGGTAGGGGCCTCCAAGGTTCCGAGGCAAGACAGATCCACAAGCGTCTGAGGACTGGCTGGAGGCTGTGGCCAGAGTTTTTTTCTTAGTTGGGACACTAGCTGATCTAATGGTGATCCTAGCTGCAAGTCTCTTCTAGGGAGCAGTTGGGAGATGGTGGAGTCTGACACTCCAGTTACACGACGAGGTGACCCTCACCTGGGAGGAATATGAGGGCCTTTTCAGGGAAGAGTTCGTCCCAATGACTCTATGCTTGGTGTGTACATAGGAGTTCCTGCACTTACAGTAGGGCAACATGACTATGGACCAATACTCAGTGAGGTTCATTGATCTCTGCCGCTACTCTGTTGACATGGTACAATACCCTTTATTTAGGGCCTGAACCTTTTATTAGGGTCTCCGGTGGGAGATCAGATCATCAATGATATCACTCATCATTCCACTACAAGCTAAGGTGCTAGAGTGAGTGCTTTTGGTGGAGAGCTTACTAGCTGAGAAGGTACCGATAGTGGGAGACACCACCAAACGTCAGGTAGCGGAGTCATTTGTAGGAAGCAGTAGATAGATGAAGTAGGGGCCCAAGAGGGAAAAATATTTTAGTGGGAGACCTCTGGATATGGGGTCAGTGGTGCAAAACTCTCAAGATATTGTAGGATAGTTGAGGATAGAGCAGTGGTACTCGTTCTGCCGACAGGGTCACATGGCTCGTGATTTCCTGACCTACCGTACGGATGACCAGAAGATGGTTGAGGGACTTCTAGGGCAGAGGCAGAGGTTCAAGAGAAGAGTTGTGCAGGGCTGTAGATGTGGCAGAGGAGCTGGTCGTGCAGTAGGCGATGTTAGGAGATTTGAGGTTCTACCACCATCACCTCCAGGTGGCCCACCCTGACCACCGGGAGCAGGAGGACAATGACAAGCTTTGTTCCAAGTAATTGAGGCCCACGACCACGACGCTCCAGAGCTTATTAGAGGTGCGATCTATCTCTACTCCACCTTACCTGCAGTACTTATAGACACATGTTCCAGTCACTCTTTTATTGCCACGACCCTTATCCGGATCTTGGAGATTCTGATGGAGCTATTTACTCGATCCTTGCGATTAGAGACTCCTGCGGGGGAAGATTTAATGATTACACTAGTGCCAGTAGTGTGAGATTACTCTAGGAGGTGAGAGATTTAGATGAGATCTTCTAGTAGTGACGTCGAGGCCTTACAATGTCATCTTGGGTACAGATTGGTTATCCACAATCCATGCTTATATTGACTGTATTAGGCAAAAAGTGTGGTGTTTCCATGATGATGGGTCTAGTTTTTTCTTCTCTAGTGAGAAGGGAACCGTTACATCATAGAATGGACATACCTGGAGGAGGGTGAATCCGATCACACATCAGTTGGATAGCCTTACCCTTAGAGAAGTTGATGTTGAGAGTTTGAGATATCCTGTAGTGGTGGACCAGTATGCTGATGTCTTTCCTGATGATGTTCTAGGACTACCTCCATGCAGAGAGGTAGACTTTTATATTGACTTGTACCCCAAGATGACACTGATGTCTACAGTAGCATATTGGATTGATCCTGTGGATATTTTTGAGTTATGGGTATAGCTGGTGGAATTGTAGACGAAGGGGTTCATAAGGCCCAATGTTTCTCCATGGACAGCCCCTATTTTGTTCACCAAGAAGGAAGATGTGAGTTTGAGTCTCTGTGTGGACTATCAGTGCCTAAACCAGGTGACTATGAAGAACAAGTATCCACTTCTGAGGAATGATGATATTTTCAATCAGATGAAGGGAGATCGTTGGTTTTCGAAGATAGACCTCAGATCAGGCTGTCATCAGCTCAGGGTACGAGAAGAGGATGTGCAGAAGATAGACTTCAGATTTCGGTACAACCACTATGAGTTCTTGGTTATGTCATTCAGCATGACCAACGCCCCTGCAGTTTTCACGGGACTCATGAACAGGATCTTCCAGCCATACCTCAATTGCTTTATGGTGGTCTTCATCGAAAACATCTTGTTTTACTCAACGACAGAGGAGGAGCATGCCTATCATATGAAGATATTTTTTCACACACTCCAAGGGAACCAGAATTATGGTAAGCTCTCGAAGTGCTAGTTCTGGATACAGGAGGTCCACATTCTGTGACATGTTATCTTGGAGGCTAGAGTTGTGGTAGATTCGGTGAAGATAGAGGTAGTGCTTTATTGGGAGCCACCCAGGAGTGTGACTGAGGTGCATAGATTCCTGGGGTTGGCTGGGTACTACTAGAGATTCGTAACCGACTTTTCCAGAGTTGTGGCACCATTTTCAGTGTTGATGAAGAAGGAAGAGCCCTTCGTATGGATGGAGAGATTCCAGCTTAGTTTTTAGGAGCTGAGGTAGAGACTGACGAGTGACCCCATATTGAGGCTACCAAAAGAGGGAATTGGGTATGTATTCTACTTAGACACCTCATGGACCGGAAATGGATGTGTCTGGATTCATGAGTGAGCAGTGACCGTGTATGGTTCTCGACAACTAAGACAACATGAGCAGAACTACACTACACATGACCTAGAGTTAGTAGCAGTGGTCTTTTCCTTGAAGATGTGGCGACAATACATGATGGGAAAATGTTTTACAGTCTACTCTGATCACAATAGTCTCAGGTAAATCTTCTCTCAGATGGACCTGAACCTAAGATAGTTGAAATGACTGGAGTTCCTACCAGACTATGACTTTGAGATAGTATACACTCCTAGGAAAGAGAATGTAGTGGTAGATTCAATCAGTAGGTGGTCTGGTTTACAACTTCTGAGTGAGGCGACAGAGCTGCTAGCCACGTTGTAGATATCCTTTTGTGGATAGAGATGGTGCAGCTTACCTCCAGTCTATGATTTTCACTCCCCCAATTATTCAGCGTGTTCGGGAGGCATAGCTTGGGGACATTGACTGCGAGACTTGACATTCCTAGATATCTTCATGACAGACACCTGATGGATTTTCTAAAGGTGGGGAGAATTTCATCCTCTTTAGAAGATTCACCATGTTACCAGTGGTGGTTCGAGAGGAGGTGTTGAGGGAGTTCCATAAGTCCCCGTTGGTGGTACATCCTGGTGTGGTGGAGATATACCCGGAACTTCGACATCAGCACTAGTGGCCAGGGATGAATAATGCAGTGGCAGAGTTTGTTTCACGATGCCTCACTTGTTAGCAAGTGAAGGCTGAGCATCAGGTTCCAGCAGGCATAGCGCAACCACTATAGGTGCCAGATTGTAAGTGGAATGGTATCTCCATAGACTTTGTGATAGGGCAACCACAGACGTCCAAGGGACATGATTCCATCTAGGTGATCATTGACCGACTCACCAAGTTGGCCCACTTCCTACCCATCTGATAGTAGGGTTCAGTTGAGGGCTTGGGACGCCTCAAAAAACTAGAGATTGTATGACTTCATGGGGTGCCATTGATGATCATCTCTGAAAGTGACACATGTTTTAAATCCCATTTGTGAAAGGGATTATAGGATGTGTTTGGGAATAATCTATGTTTAAGCACCACCTTTCATCCTCAGACGGATGGTCAGAAAAAGCGGACCATTCAGAAACTAGAGGACATGCTTCGTACTTGCGTCCTAGATTTTGGCTGCAATTGGGAGGATCACTTTCCCTTAGTGGAGTTCGCGTACAACAATAGTTATCACTCCACCATTGGTATGTCACCATTTAAGGCCTTGTACAGTAGACCTTACGGGTCACCTCTATGATGGAAAGGCCAAAGAGAGTCAACACTTATTGGACTAGAGATGGTATGTGCTACCACTGAGAAGGTGCAGATCATCTGGGAGCAGATGAAGACTACACAGAGCAGAAAGATGTTTTACGCTAACAGGTGACCGAGACCTCTAGAGTTCTAGGAGGGGAACTATGTATTCTTGCGAGTCTCCCCTTGACAGGGACTATGGAGATTTGGATGAGGCAGAAAACTCTCACTGAGGTTTATCAGACCATTTAAGATACTTCAGAGGATTTCCGATGTGGCTTACATCTTGGCAATACCACCGTAGTTAGAGAGGGTACACGAAGTCTTCCACGTATCCTAGTTGAGGACATATGTCCATAACCCATCTCACATCATCGACCACGAAAAGCTAGAATTTGATGATGGGGTGACGTTTACAGAGGTTCCAGTGGAGATTGAGGATTGACAAAAGTGGGTCCTTCATGGACGATCGATACCTCTGGTGCACGTTCGCTGGTATCATGAGAACCTCCAAGAGAGCACTTGGGAGTGGGAGTCTCATATTCATGCTTAGTACCACCATTTTTCCTTAGTCTATGTTGTGGATTTTTGGGATGAAAGGCCATAATATGGGGAGAATGTAATGACCCAGATTTTCCTTGTAATTTTTTTAATTATATAGAATTGTTACGATTCTGTGAAAATTGAAGGCGTGTGATTCTAAGGTCTGATGTTCCCAGAATGAATTTCCGAACATTTTTAAGCTTCATTAAGTAAACGCACGAGCGATGTTTTATAACATTTGAATAGGTTCTCTGATTAAAAATCTGAGAGCATCGTAGAATCTACAGCGCTAAGATTCACATAAGGAGGGCTTCACTTCGACCGCAGTCGGTCAGGAGAAATTTTTTGATTATGGACTTTTAAAATAATAATAAAATAAGTTTGTTATTTTATATTTATTTTTCTTTTCCTCCAATAGACAAGAAGAAATAGAGGGACCATCAACATGTCAAGGCATTAAATGGCTTGAATCCTCGAATCCTTTGTAACAACACCGTTGGAATTAGGAAGGTTTCTATTAAATGAAACCCCATTAATTATACATGTTTTACTCACCCTCCCCTATCCTATTTATATGGATCATGGGGAGGAGTATTGGTATGGATTCACCAAGCGACAAAGCTATGGCAATGTACCGCAACACCAACCACTTTGAGGATGGAACCAGTTATAGCAGGTGGTGATGTGCACCACCAAACGACAAACACAAACTCTTCCTCAAATAAGGGCATTCTCTAATGATCTTGAGGTAGGGGTTTGTTTCATTTATTTTTCAAGATATTGTTGAGTCATATATCCTCTCCCTTGTTAGGATTCTAACGCAGAGGGCGCATGCCAAACAAAAAAGTCTTGATCCTTGCACCTTTTCTGATCTATGCATTCTTCACGAACCTTTTTATCCAGATTAGATGGAACCCGGAATGGTGGGCCATGCATTGAAGAGGGAATCCCAGGTAGGCTGTTGATACCTCCGGATGAAAAAACGCACCACCAAAGCTCACCAGAGGACCCATGGAAGACTTCCGGCAGGGCACCGGCACGGCTGCACCAACGAACTGCACCGACAGACGATGGTGGAGCGTTGTTGCGCACTATAGAAGGATGTCGCGACACTAGGCTGTGGAGGATGGCAGAGAGGCCAACATTGGCTAGAGATAGAGGTGGTGCGGCAAGCCGTTGTGTGATGGTGGAGGAGAATACCACAGCTTTCCAGCCATGGCGGTCGAGCAGGGTAGCCGACACAGGCGGGCGGCGGAGCAGGAGGTGGTGCGGCATGCCGTCATGCACTGCTAGAGATGGCCACAACATGAAGCCACATCGATGGAGGAGGGACCCACCCTTTTAGGTCCCACGATGACCGGGCGGCGCCACATGGTGCCACCGCTTCTCATCCTGAGCAACATAGCCGTTCGAGGAAAGGGGGGAGTTTATACCCACCATGACGGCTACGGCGGGCCCCAGCAAGTGGGTTTCACCCCTTTGCGGGTTGGTCCGCACCTCTAGTGGGCTGCACCCCTCCATGGGTTGGGCCGCATGAGCCTGGTGGGTCGCGCCCCACCATGGGTCAGGCCAGTCCGTGGCCTAGCAAGCTGAGTCGGTTCAGACCCAGACCGGGTCGGGTGAACCGAAACTGGGTCAGGTGGGTCCAGACCAGGTCGGGCAGAGTCGGGCCGACTGTGTCGGACCAGACCCAGACCCTTCTAATACCTGTTTCGATAAAAGAGCCATAACTTTTGAATCAGGCGCCTATTTAACGAAGTGTCTATGGCGTTGGGATCCTTAGAGTGAGACGGTCCTTTTGGTATACTCCACATGAGTTTTGGAGAAAGTAAGAGTACGGCCAGGTTGGATCAAACTCAAATCCAACCAGGACCTCCATACTAAAATGCTTATAAGTCACAGACCGGATGTCTGATTGACGTGTTGTCTACTGCGTTTGAACCCTTAAGACATGGAGGTCCTTTGGGATACTTTTTTAGGGAATTCGTACCGGTTGAAATACATCAAATGGCTTGAGGAGTGGTTCTTCCTGAATCATGGGTCCTATGAGCGGGAATCCAGTGGCTAGTAGTGAGGCGGAGGAGATTGGTTGTGACATGAAGAAGGAATAGCGATCCTGTGTGGGTCAGCACCTATCGATCCTATTTGGTTCAGTGCTTAGTGATCCTGTGTGGGTTAGCACATACTGATCCTGTGTGGGTCAAATACTATGTGGGTCAGTACTCAGCGATCCTGTATTAGTCATTAGATACCGATCTTGTGTGGGTCAGCAACAGATCCTATCAAAATAATAAGATGATATAGATTTACGACAAATCATCTTCACTTCGGTATTTAAGTTATATACATTGTTTGAGCTGAGTCTTTAACTTTTTGGTACTTTTTCATTTGTGTTGTTACCTTCATGGTTTTAACTTTTTGGTACTTTTAACTTCATGATGTTACCTTTGTGGTACTTTTACCTTTGTGGTGTTAACTTCGTGGTGTTACCTTTGTGGTATTGTTTCCAAGTGGAACAGTTGTGTTAAAGGCGGAAAATTTGGATCCTAATGTTTCCTCGTGTATGAGATGAGTATATCTTGATAACTTAGGTATATGTATGGGCATATACCTAATTAGTGTTGGTGAATGCTTTGTGCTTTGTGTTTGAGTTCTTGATTGTGGTTTATCCTTTGTGGAACTATGGGAGACCATTAGTGGTCTTGGGGTCTATACTGAGTACTGTTACACTCACCCATACATGGGCTATGCCCGTACCTTGATTTGTCTTGTGCAGACGACAAAAATAGTTGAATGAGGATGAGGGAGCTAGGACAGGATGGTGCTAAGAGGTGGACCATTTGATGTTATGTGCCATAATGACTGCTGATCATGAGTTGTACCTACCCTTCAGGTATGATCCTCGGTGGACTTTCCAAGAGTTGTTTTCTCTTTTAGTTGCACTTGTGCTTTCCAGTTGGGCTTGTATTACGGCCCCTTTACTTTCTGTACACTTTTTAATATAGTAGTTTACTACGTGGTTGCTTCTTGTTTTTTTCTTGGATTGTGTGTTTGTACAGGTTTAAATGCAATTCCTTCCCATTATAGGGATATGCCTTTCTGGGGAGAGTCTCCATCCCATGGCCTATGGAAGCCCTACTACAAAAATGGTCTTTATGAGCACTCAAAATAGGCTTTATCAATGCTAAAAAAGTGCTATAAAGCTCGACACTGATAGGGGGGGGCTTTATCAGCGCTAAAAATGAGCTGATAAAGGGGGACTTTATCAGCGCTTATAAAAACCCCTTTATCAGTGCTAAAAAATCCCTGATAAATGTGTGTTTTATAAATTCTCTTTCAGCGTTGATAAACTGATCCTTCATCATTGATTTTTAGTAATAATAAAGGTGGAGTTTATCAGCTCTTTTTTAGCGCTGATAAATGCCTTGTCTACTGCTAAAAGAAATCTGCAACAGCACACCCAAACACCTGCAAAAAATTCAGCATCTCAATAAGCTAATTAGACAAAGTATACCCATAGAAGATTAACACATAAATCATAAGCTAATTAGACCAAGTATACCCATACAAAAAGTATACCCATACACCATTAACACACAATTCATAAGTTAATTAAGTACATAAAGAATTAATTTAAGGATTCCGGGGGTTGGGGGCTATTTAGGGGTTTGGGGTGGCTGTCCAAGGGTGGGTAGGTGGTGTCCGGGGGGATGGGGGTGTCAAGGGGGAAAAGGGGTGTCCAGGGGGTGGGGGCGGTCCAGGAGGTTGGGGGGTTGTCCAAGGAGGGTGGGGGTGTCAAGGGGGGTGGGGGTGTCCAGGTGAGGGGGGGGGGGGGCTATCCATGGGGGTGTCTAGGGGGGGTGGGCTGGTGTCCAAGGTGTTGGGGGGGGGGGATTTCCAGAGGGTCGGGGTGTCTGGGGGGTGGGGGCGGTCCGGGGGGGTTAGTGGTGTTTTCCAAGGGGGGTGGGGTGGTGTCCTAGAGGGTGGGATGGGGGTGTCCATGGGGATAGGGGTGTCCAGGGGGTGGGGTGTCCAGGGGGGTGGGGGCAGTCCAGGAGGTTGGGGGGCTGTCCAAGGAGGGGGGTGTCCAGGTGGGGGGGGGGGCTGTTTATGGGGTGTCTAGGAGGGTGGGATGGTGTCCATTGTGTTGGGGGGGGATTTCTAGGGGGTTGGTGGGGCTGTCCAAGGGGGGTGGGATGGTTTCCTAGAGGGTGGGATCATTATCTTATAGGATCAATACAATCCAAATGCATTTGGTCAGATTTCCATACGCCAGTTGTTGTTTTCACTTAAAATTGTGTCCATTTTAAACGAAAGAGAGACCCTTTGAGTGATACCGGCCACAACATGCCTTGGATTGAGGTCAGGTTGACTCTTACACATCACAAAGGAACCATGTATTTTTCTCCTAAAGGATCAATATAATCAGAATGCGTTTGGTCAGATTTCCGCAGGTTAGTTGTTCTTTTCAATTAAAGTTGTGTCCATTTTAAACAAAAGAGAGAAACTTTGAGTGATATCGACCACACTGTGCCTCGGATTGAGGTGGAGTTGACTCGTACATGTCAAAAATGACCCATGGATCATACTCCTAAAGGATCAATACAATCCTAATGTGTTTGGTTGGATTTTCATTTGTTAGTTGTTGTTTTCAATTAAAATAGTGTCCATTTTAAACAAAATAAAGACACTTTAAGTGATACTGGGTATACTGTGCCTAGTATTGAGGTGGGTTTGACACATACACATCAAAAAGGACCCATGGATCGCTCTCAAAAAGGATCAGTAAAATACGAATGTGTTTGGTCGGATATCTGTAGGTCAGTTTTTGTCTTCACTTAAAATTGTGTCCATTTTAAACAAAAGAGAGATACTTTGAGTGATACCGGCCACACCATGCCTCGAATTGAGGCGAGGTTGACTCTTACATGTCACAAATGTCCGATGTATTTTTCTCCTATAGGATCAAGACAATACGAATGCGTTTGGTCAGATTTCCTTATGTTAGTTGTTGTTTTCACTTAAAATTGTGACCATTTTAAAAAAAAGAGAGACACTTTGAGAGATACCGGCTATACCGTGCCTTATAGGGTTGAATCTTACATGTAAAAATGGACCCATGGATCATTCTCATAAACGATCAAGACAATCCGAATGCGTTTGGTCAGATTTTCATAGGTCAGTTTTTGTTTTCACTTAAAATTGTGTCCATTTTAAAAAAAAGAGACACTTTGAGTGATACCGCCCACACCATGCCTCAGATTGAGGAAAGGTTGAATCGTACACGTCTTAATGGATGGATTTATCATTATACTAAAGGATCAAGACAATTCTAATGTGTTTGGTTGGATTTCCGTTGGTCAATTATTATTTTCACTTAAAAATGTGTCCATTTTAAACAAACGAGAGACCCTTTGAGTGATACCGGCCACACCGTACCTCGGATTGAGGCCGGGTGGACTCGTAAACATCACAAAGGACCCATGGATCATTATAATAAAGGATAAATACAATAAAAATGTGTTTGGTTGGATTTTTGTAGGTCAGGTGTTGTTTTCACTTAAAATTGTGTCCATTTTAAACAAAAGAAAGACACTTTGAGTGGTACCAGCCAAACAGTGCCTTGGATTGAGGAAGGGTTGACTCTTTCATGTCGTAAAAGTACCATGGATCGTTATCCTATAGGATCAACACAATCCGAATGCATTTGGTCAGATTTTTGTATGCCAGTTGTTGTTTTCACTTAAAATTGTGTCCATTTTAAACAAACGAGACACCCTTTGAGTAATACAAGCCACACCGTGCCTTGGATTGAAACCAGGATGACTCTTACACGTTAAAAATGACCCATGGATCGTTCTCCTAAAGTATTAGTATAATCCAAATGCATTTGGTCGGATTTGCGTTGGCCAGTTGTTGTTTTCACTTAAAATTGTGTCCATTTTAAACAAAAGAGAGCCACTTTGAGTGATACTGGCCACTATGTGCCTCAGATTGAGTTGGAGTTGACTCTTACACATCACGAAGGAACCATGGATCATTCTACTAAAGGATAAATACAATCCGAGAGCGTTTTGTTGGATATCTGTATGTTAGTTGTCGTTTTCAATTAAAAATATGTTCACTTTAAACAAAAGAGAGACCCTTTGAGTGATACCGGCCACACCGGGCCTCAGATTTAGGCGGGGTTGACTCATGAACATCTCAAAGGACCCATGGACCATTCTCCTAAAATATAAATACAATCTGAATGTTTTTGGTAGGATTTCCGCAGGTCAGTTGTTGTTTTCACTTAAAATTGGGTCCATCTTAAACAAAAGAGAGACACTTTGAGTGATACTGGCCACACCGTGCCTCATATTGAGGCGGGTTTTACTCGTACATGTCACAATGTACCCATGTATTGTTCTCTTATTGGATCAAGACAATCCTAATGCGTTGGTCAGATTTCCGTAGGTCAGTTGTTCTTTTCACTTAAAATTGTGTCCATTTTAAACAAAAGAGAGACATTTTGAGTGATACCGGCTAAACTGTGCATCATATTGAGGAAGGGTTGACATGTAAACATCTCAAATTACCCATGGATCTTTATCCTAGAGGATCAACATAATCTGAATGTGTTTGGTCAGATTTCTGGAGGTCAGTTGTTGTTTTCACTTAAAATTGTGTCCATTTTAAACAAAAGAGATAAACATTGAGTGATACTAGCTAAACCGTTCCTCAGATTGAGGCAGATTTTAATTTTACCCATCGCAAAGGACACATGGATCGTTATCCTAAAGGATTAACACCATCCGAATTCATGTGGTCGGATTTCTATAGGTCAGTTGTTGTTTTCACTTAAAATTGTGTCCATTTTAAACAAAAGAGAGACACTTTGAGTGATACTGGCCACAATGTGCCTTTTATTGAGGCAGGCTTTATTCTTAAACATCACAATTGACCCATGGATCGTCCTCTTATAGTATCAAGACAATCCGAATGCATTTGGTCAGATTTGCATAGGTCAGTTGTTGTTTTCACTTAAAATTGTGTCCATTTTAAACAAAAGAGAGACACTTTGAGTGATACCAGCTATACTGTGCCTCGGATTGAGGTGGGGATGACTCGTACACATCCCCAATGCACCCATGGATCTTTATCTTAATGTATCAAGACAATCCGAATGCGTTTGGTTGGATTTTCACAAGTCAGTTGTTGTTTTCACTTAAAATTGTATCCATTTTAAAAAAAGCGACACACTTTGAGTGATACCGACCACATCAGGCCTTGGATTTATATGGGGTTGACTCAAACATGTAGAAAATGACCCATGTATTGTTATAATATAGTATAAACACAATCCTAATGCATTTTTTCAGATTTCCGTAGGTCAGTGGTTGTTTTCACTTAAAATTGTGTCTATTTTAAACAAACAAGAGACCCTTTGAGTGATACCGGTCACACCGTGCCTCGAATTGATGTGTGGTTGACTCTTAAATGTATCAAAGGACACATGGATCATTATTCTAAAGTATAAACACAATAAGAATGCGTTTGATCAGATTTATGTAGGTCATTTATTTTTTTACTTAAAATTGTGTCCATTTTAAACAAAAGAAAGACACTTTGAGTGATACCGTCTAAATCGTGCCTCATATTGAGGAAGGGTTGACTCGTACATGTCTCAAAGGACCCATGGATCATGATCCTAAAGGATTAACACAATCTAATTGAGTTTGGTCAGATTTCCATAGGTCAATTGTTGTTTTCACTTAAAATTGTGTCCATTTTAAACAAAAGAGAGACACTTTGAGTGATACCAGACACATCGTGCCTCGGATTGAGGCGTGGTTGACTCGTACACATCAAAAAGGACCCATGGATTATTCTATTATAGGATAAATACAATCCTAATTCGTTTGGTTGGATTTTTGTGGGTCATTTTTGTTTTCACTTAAAATTGTGTCCATTTTAAACAAAAGAGAGACACTTTGAGTGATACTGGCTATACTGTGCCTCGGATTGATGCAAGTGTTTACTTGTACACGTCCCTAATGCAACCATGGATCATTCTACTAAAGGATCAAGACAATCCGAATGCATTTGGTTGGATTTTTGTAGGTTAGTTGTTGTTTTCACTTAAAATTGTGTCCATTTAAAACAAAAGAGACACTTTGAGTGATACCAGCCACACCTGGCCTCGGATTGAGGTGGGGTTAACTCGTACACATCACAAAGGACCCATGGATTGTTCTACTATAGTATCAACACTATCCAAATGTTTTTGGTCGGATTTATGTAGGTCAATTGTTGTTTTCACTTAAAATTGTGTCCATTTTAAACAAACGAGAGACCCTTTGAGTCATATCGATCACACCGTGCCTTGGACTGAGTCGGGATTGACTCATACACATAAAAAAGGACCCATGGATTGTTATTTTGTAGGATCAAGATATTCCAAATGTGTTTGGTCAGATTTTTGTTGGTCAGTTGTTGTTTTCACTTAAAATTGTGTCCATTTTAAACAAAAGAGAGACACTTTGAGTGATACTGGCTATACTGTGGATCTTATTGAGGCGGAGTTGACTCGTACACATCCCCCACGCATCTATGGATCGTTCTCCTAAATGATCGAGACAATCCGAATGTGTTTGGTCGGATTTTTGTAGGTCAGTTGTTGTTTTCACATAACAATTGTGTCCATTTAAAAAAAAGAGACACTTTGAGTGATACCAGCCACACCGTGCCTCGGATTGAGGCGAGTTTGACTCAGAGACATCCCTAACACACCCATGGATCGTTCTCCTAAAGGATAAACACAATCCTAATGCCGTTGGTCATATTTTCATAGGTCAATTGTTGTTTTCACTTAAAATTTTGTTCATTTTAAACAAAAGAGAGACACTTTGAGTGGTTCATCATTCTTGCATGTTGCTGGTGCATATCATCTGTTAAAATGGTAAAATGACTCATTGGAGAAAGGTTGTTTTATTTAAAAACAATTAAAAGTTTCCTACAAACATTTACATACAACAATGTTTCATTTTTTGATCCCCTTAACCCCTCTCAAAAATGACCGCCAATTGTACATGTCCCCAAGTCTGATCTTCATGCTATTTGTGTAAAATCTTCCATCAGGTATGTGACCCACTCATTTATGAACAAATCTATATCATCTTGTGTGTTTGAGTCTTTTCGGCAGTCCGATTAGTACTGCAAAATATAAAAATAAATAATTAATCAATAAATTAAATGAACTAGTGGTTGTTTTTGAAAATACCTCTTTAGGGATGCTAGTTTGTTGATGAAAAATGATCTCTTTCATAAATTTACAAACATAATAACCACAATCATTATCATTTGTTCATTTTAGAAACATTAGAAAAATTATTCATTAGGAGAATAAGTAACTTGTGTTGAGATGTGTTTGGATAGTTAAATTTTATTATATATACCTTGATATTTGTCTAGACGTAGTACTTGCTCGCCTCCTTATGCTTATCCCCTGTCCTTATACCTTTTTTAGACGATAATGATACCCTGCCCTATCATAACATAATCCTCTGTAAAAGATAATATAAATTATATTACTTGATTTTTAGACCTAAAACAGAGGATTTAGTGTCCTACAGATTCAAAAACATCATCATGTGTGGTCGGTTTGATGGATATCCTTGCTTTGAATCCAGAAAATAAATCTTTGGAGTATCCAAGTTCACCGCAATTAGCATCCAATGTTGCCTAAAAACACAAAAAGGAATAATTAATAAAATAAATGAAAATATAATTGATATGCTTTAATCTTAGAGTTTTACCCCTGTATGGTTGGTATTAGGAAGAGTCTGTCATATGTAATCTTGCTTTAAAATGTTTTCAGCAAGTCATTCACTATTTCATTCTTTTTTAATGGCTCTAATTTCGTTATATGTGTTGATGTGGTATGATGACTAATGAGTATGAATTTTGGCTCATGAGAAAATTCCTTCAACTATTTTCCATATATACGTCTGTCAACAATATAAAATGCATTTAGTCATAATTTTCACATTAGATCAGCTTTTAGAAAATCAATTCATGAAAACATACCTCATATATATATTTACAATTGTGACGCCTAGACAACCATTTTCAAGGATCTCATTTACATTTTCAACAACAATGAAATCTTGACTTTCCTCTCTGTATATATTCTTTTCAAAAACCACTATATGGATACTACCACCTCTTAGCTTCGTATCCACATGAGTCTTAAATTCTAGTAAATGTGTATAGAGAATAGGTGGTGTTATTGTGCTTTCAGTAGCTCATTGGGATCAGTTGGTTGATCCTTTAGATGGTTTTGAGCTGACGTTTGTCACCCCCTTCCATTTCTCCATCTATAATAACATTCATTGGTTCAGACCCTTTTTTCATTAATTGTGAAATGTTTAACTTGAAAAAAAGGAAATAAATACCTCTTTGTCTGCATGTACTCTTACAAGTTGTTACAGCCATGCAATGAATGTCCCAATAGCCTTTTCGACCGTATGAATATCATCGTCATCAAGTGGAATAGGTATCTCTGCATTTGGATCATGAGCTATAGTAATCGTCACTTTCAGATGATCTTTCGGAAGTGGTCTATTATGAAACATGTCATATGGGATGTTTAACACTGTATCCCTTGCCACACGGTGATAGGTGGGTGTTGACAGATATAAATTACAATCATTATCACCCTGTATAAGATCAGTACAGGAAAATTATTAGTGTTTGTATTATTCACATTTCATGAAAACAATTATTAGAATATTGATTACCAGGGCTAAGACAACTATTTGAGGTTAATGGCTCACCTCAAAGATGGCGGGGGTGCAGGGGATCTTCACGCACTTGTTGTTCCTGAGTTGTGTCTTTCCATTCTTCCCACCCATAAAATTTGCAAGCAACTCTCTCTTCCATTGCAATCGTTCTTCAAGGGTTGCTAGTATTTCTCTCATTTGTTTCAATTTTTCTTTTCTATCATCCGTTTTTTTTCTTCACAAAATATACTCGAAGTGTTATCCCAAACCCCGCACCTCTGAAATGACCGTATTGTTCTGGTTACTTCAAAGCCGTCGATAATAGGTCTGCATCTGCTACAGGAGTAGCTGATTACTGTGACTGTCGGATATAGGAAAATAACTGATTATGTTTATGTAATACCAATTTAAAACAAATATTTTTATCATCGTGTCATACTTACACATATTTCCCACAATTTTTGTGTGTTCTCATCTACTAGCTTTCCTTCCTTATTCACACATGCCTCCTTCCATAACACATGATGTGGGATGGAAGTGTCTTTGGTTTTAGACTCATCAATCTACATATAATCGCAGAAAGATAATTATGATGTTTGATATTGGCACTTAACAATATTACTGTATATTTAAAATATGTACCATTTTCTTTTCTAGTGAAGCATACCCCATTCTTGCTTTACGATAGGGGTATGTTGGTTTTGATGCACGTTCCTTATTTTCAGTACAGAGTTTCAGTTTCATAAATGAAATATTGACAATCAAAGTGATGAATAAACGTATCCTCAGACAGCGTATTGTCACCCACAATGTACCTGAAACTTATCATCCCCAAGGCGGCCAATAAATGCATCCCATGCTTCTTGGGATATCAGGTGAGCGTAGACAATGGGTGGGTGCGGGTTTATTTTACCTTTGGAATCTTTCAGGTGACATCTTGTTAAAATTGTGCGAAAACCTCAATGAATCCTTCCTTCAAGCCTTAGTACATAATCCTTGAATGAATCTTCTACTATAAATGTACTCTGAAACAGATTTAGAAGTGTAAGACATTGTTTCATGGTTTTATTTTCTAGTAAATTAATAATGTTACCATAATTTCTTCCCAGATCACAGCCTTCAGCCTGGACACAACATGGAGCCATGAATCTATGTCAATTGGCACGCATTGCCGACTGACAACTCAAATGTAAATATTAAACATATCCTTGTTGTGATTCACATGTCGGCCTTGTTAATTCCATCCAACATCAAATTTGATGCCTTTGCTTTTTTCCTTAAGAACTTTGGTTAACACTATCAAACTATGACGCACCTGTGTTTTCTGTGACGTCGGCCCTTCATTCTCAACCATTTCATCGATAGAAACATCATTTAAATGTTCATATGAAATGGTAGAAACATCATGTTATAATGGTTGTTGGACCTCAATAGTAGGAGAAACAACAGGTTCAAAAACATGTTGTTTCTCTGCACTGTGAGCACCCGCAGCAGGAGCAGCAGTAGCAGCTTGTGAGACTTGTTCAGCCTCAAGGTTAGGAGTACCAGAATGTGTAGAATTCATTATCTACAAAAGTGGTTGAACAGTTAATTTATATTACATAAATTCAATAATGATACGATAATAACATGAGATAAAAAGATCTATATTGGAAACAAAATATAACCTGTTTATTGAACTCTCTTTCTTTTTTTCAATGGACGAAGGGATTTGACACCTCTATCGATTATCCAAATCCCTTTATTTTGGTCTCCTCTAACATAAAAAGCATTATCTACATTGGGACCACTGTGAAATGATTGTGGCGTACCACTGAAAGTATCATCCTTAACTGAATTTTCATCGGACCCTTCAGTAGTTTTAGGCAATAACAGAACAATCGACCACTTTCAGTTTGCGGGATCTGGAATATAAAAAATGGGTACCACTTTTGATGCCATTATAAACTATTCGTCTTTGTACACTTCTTTACTAAAATCAACTTTTGTAAATCCCCATTCGTGTATTTTAACACCACTGTTGTTATAAACCCATTTGCATTGAAAAATCGACATTTTGAATGTCGTATAATCCAACTCCCATATTAGTTTGATAATTTCAAAGTATGACATGTTTGCATAAAATGGATTTCAGTCCTTAATACCAGAAACATGCATCACTTCAGCCACCAGTGTAACTCCACTATTTTGTATGGTACTATCTTCATCATTTTCATCTGTATAGAATGTATAACCATTAATTATATAACCACTATAAGATAATATATACACACTTGGTCCGGCGGCTAGCCATCGAAGTCATTCTGAAATTGACTTTAGATTTTCATCCAATTGCTTAAAAATATTGTCCTGAAAACATCCAATAAACTGGTGATTATGTGTATTTGATATGTATTTTTCATCCATTGAAGGATTCCACGGCCTATTAATTTCTTTGTGAGTTTCAATATATAGAGAAACCTCCCAACTTTTATGAAAAACCTAAAGGTGGGCCTGCTCCAGATTTGTAATACTGATTGTCACAACATCTCTTCCAGAAATTCCCTCACCCTCAATGCGTCTAGTGTGACGATATTTTGGGAAACCAATTCCTTCCACATCAGATAGGTATTTGGTACAAAATTAAATGGATTCCTCAACAATATATCACTCGACTATACAACCCTCTGTATGACTTTGATTTTTGACATACCCTTTCAAAATCATCATATACCATTCAACATGATACATCTATCTATAGTGCATAGGACCACAAAGTTGAATCTCTCTCACCAAGTGAATCATAAAATAAACCATCATATCAATGAATGTTGGCAGTAAGAACATTTCTAATTCACATAATATGATGACAATTTCTTTTTTAATAGCTGGCAATTTTGCCAGGTCTAAAACATTGCTACATATATCTTTGAAAAAGAAACAATGTTTGGTTAACGTATGGAGAACATTCTTGGGGAAAATGAAATGTAAAGCTATATGAATTAGATCTTTCATCAAAACATGGAAGTCATGTGGTTTCAATCCTTTTAACTTTAAATCATTCATTGACACAATGTTCTTGATAATTGATGAATACGCCTCTGGAACCTTTACATCATTGAAGAAGTTGAAAAACTGATATCTATCATCCCTAGAAAGAGTATAAGCAGTTGGAGGAAGAAACATTCGATTTTCACCCTTCATGGGAGCCAAATATTCTCGTATTCCCATGTCAACCATGTCCAAACTTGCCTTAATTCCATCCATTTTTTTTCTAGGGGCATTTGGAAAGGTTCCGATAACACTGTCACATACATTTGTTTCCACATACATCACATCAAGAAAATGTCTAACGTACAAACAATTCTAGTATGGTAATTCAAAAAAAATGATCTCTTTTTTCAAACGATTTTATTAATGTTTTTCGAAAATGGTTTACCAATAATAGTGTTCACATATTTTACTTTCTCAAATAGCTGATCACCTGTTAGTGGAGACGGTGTTGCGCGTTGTTCTGAACTTCCATTGAATGAAGTCTTCTAAGATCTGTACTTATGTCGATGAGGTAGTAATCTACGATGTCTTAGAAACACATATTTCAATGAATGTTTCAACCTAATTGATTCTGTATCTTCTTCACACACCGGACACCCTTGACTTCCTTTAATTCTATATCCTGAAAAATTTCCATAAGAAGGGGAATAATTTATTGTCCAATACAAAATCGTTCTCAACTTGATATATTCACTTTTATATGCATCATACAACATAACACTTGAATCCCACAATAACTTCAAATACTCGATCAAAGGAGCCAGATAAACATCAACATCATTACCTGGTTCTTTTGGTTCTGATATAATCATAGATAACATGATGAATTTATGATTCATGCATAACCAGGGAGGCAAGTTATAATTTACCAACATAACAGACCATGTACTATGAGTACTGGTTTGAAAACCAAAAGGATTCACTCCATCTGTAGATAACGCAAGACGAAGGTTTCTCGGATCCTTTCCAAATTTTGGATACTCATGATCAATTTTCGTTCATTGAAGAGAGTCGGCCGGATGACGTAATTTCCCATCTTTATTTCTTTTATCTACATGCCACGAATTTTTTTTGCAGTTTCTTCACTTCCATATAGATGCCTAAACCATGGAATGATTGGAAAGTGTCATAAAAATTTCATAGGATTGGATTCGTCTTTCTTGTATCGAGAAGCACCACACTTTGGGCATTCTATAAGTGATTTTTTCTACTTGCGAAACAATATATAGTCTTTAGGGAAAGCTTGTATTCTTTCAAAAATCATACCCATCGAGTGTAGCATTCGTTTAGTTTCATCTTTCCAACTTGGGAGCTCATTATATTCTGGGAGCATGTCATTCAAGAGATAAAGTAGTTTCATAAAACTGACATCACTCCATCTGTTTCCTGCTTTTAAAATATACAACTTCAGTACACCTGACAATGCTATATATTTATTGCAACCATTATACCATGGTGTCTTTGCACAACTCTTTATCTTCTCAAACAATTTTCGGCAATCACGGAGTTCATCTTCAATTGTCTTTGTCATTTCCTCAATATGATCTTCATCATCATTGACATCTGTAATCACATTCTCCATATGGTCTTCTTCATTATTGATATTTGTATTCAAATCTGATGATCCATAAAACGTAGTTTTACCCCAGCCAGTAGCTATATTCCCTTTTTCTCTATGTTTATTCCAATATTTATAACTCTGATCTATTCCATGACATATCAAATGTTCTTCCAACTCCTCTGGAGTAAGTAGTATATAATAACAACAATGTAAACATGGACAAAGGATTTGAGAAGGATCCTTTACGTGATCCTTTGCAAACTTGATGAACTCTTTCACTCTGTTCTCGTACTCTATTGTCAAATGATTAGCATCCATCCAATCTTTATCCATCTCCATCCTATTTGAATCTAAAATATTTGTATTTATTGTTCAAGTAAACAAAACAAGACTTAAAAATATAGTATAAGAGAACCATTTCCTTATAAAAAGAGAGATTAATAAGCCTAACCATTTCCAATAAAGATTTGGAAATCAGCAGAACCAGGATAGACCCCCCATCAAAATCAACACAGTTTCCAAACACAAAGGGGTTCGCGGGGATAATCACTTGTGTCATAGATGGTAAAACTCACATGGAATCATCCTCCATGGCTCATCATCCTCTATCAGGCCAACCCTTCTATGTTCAACTAGTCCATCCTTTTATACCTCACCAACCTAAAATACATATGGATGAAAACAAGTAGCCAACTCTATAAGTAAAGAAAGGATTCTCATAATCTCTACAATATGGAATTCATTAAATACAATTACTTTAGATTCATTATAGTTTCCTCAAATCACCCTAGTGCAAATACAAGAATAATCAAGAATGATACATCTACCACTCCTAGGTCTCTGCCCTACATTCAATATCATCATGCCTAAATACCCATATATCCACACATACACATGTCAAAAACACATAAAAAACCATATCCACATCAGTACCAAAGTCCCCATATGGATTTCAATCAGGTTACATGACTCAAGTGGTGGTGTGTGAGAAATAATAATAAAATATAATAAGTATATAGTCACAAATAAATCTCAAACTCCTTGATCTGGAGCTGGTGTTAACCAAACTAAAGACCGATCTTAGAGAACCACTCCCCCCATTAGAATATCTAATAAGTCATAATTATAGGTCATAAGATACTTTTTATTGATCATAACCCGATTGAGATTCTGGTAATCAACACACAAGTGAAGGGTTCCAATGACCTTCTTGGTGAAAAGCACCAGTTCTTCCCAAGGCAATAAACTATGTTAAATAAAGAATTTGGAAACCAATTCATCCCACTGATTATTTAGTTCCTTAAATTTAACTATTTCTATATGGTAATATAGAATTTTTATTGGTTTTTTACCCATCACCAAGTTGATAGAGAACTCCACCTCCCTCTATAGTGGTAGACCAAAAAAGACTAAAGGAAACAGTTTTGGAAATTCAATAGCTATTAGGGGAAGTTCACTATAATAGAATTCCTAATCCAGTTAAATAGCATAAAAGGATATCATCCCACTCAACTCTAGAAGAATAGGTCTAGCTTGACTAGACCTCAGGTCTGATTCTCGATGGAAAACATGGAATTCCCCATCGGGGGTAGTGAAGGACACCCACCGATGATAATAGTAAATCCAAGATTTATTAGAAACTAATCAGTCCATTCTAAGAATAACATATGGGGGAATCATTTTAAGAACAAAAAAATATCATATTATCTAAGTCACCGAAAAAGAGAAAGCATGAGAGGGGAATCAGAGACCTTACTCCATCTTTATCCAGAGAGATGTTACAATCTCTATCACATAAGCCATGAGCTCTATTATAAGTTTCAATAGTTCTATATTGAGGGTTGATATGAAATAATGATGGTAACCAATATCAAATTAAATATACACTAAAGAAAAAAATGGAAATAGTGTCTCTCAATATCGCATGACCAACATCAGTTCCTACTGAAGATTAATCCACTGCATGAAGTTGTTTCGATCCTAATACATGTTTCTAGGATCCTGTTGTT
Source organism: Viscum album (assembly GCA_963277665.1). Taxonomy (NCBI): domain Eukaryota; kingdom Viridiplantae; phylum Streptophyta; class Magnoliopsida; order Santalales; family Viscaceae; genus Viscum; species Viscum album. The sequence goes on along the minus strand of OY728123.1, from coordinate 489,842,343 downwards.
ATTGAATAATATTACTATGATTTGGTACCTCTCAATATTTATGATTCCATTCCACTACATAGGGTAGTAAAAACATGTAAAACCCTCTTCAAGTGGGTTTAATTTCTGTACGGGATGTAAATTTTCAATGCTTCCATGCAATAATGCTTTGAGTGTTCAATCTTTCCACATTGGAAAAAGTCATTTGGCCTTTACTAGACACTACAAATGATCTGGAGGAAGTTTTATATAAAATACCACCACAACCAATATTTTCACTATGAGGCTCATTCTACTTTATATTCAACTTATAGGAACCACTAAAACTACCACTGGGAATATAAGTAACTCTATTTAACCCTGACATAATAGTCATGCGATTTTCTTTTCTCACATCCCTCTCTAGAACATCGAAATTTTAGGTAAACTTTAGCATCAATACTTGATATTGGATATCTGATCGAAGACCCATATAAATCCTCTAGGACTTAGGATTCCTATTTGACACCACTTCAAGTGAAAATTGAGCAAGTTTAGAAAAATTATTAGTATATTGAGTCAATGTCTAATAACATTATATGAGGTTGAGAAACTCCATGGACATACCCGATACCATCGAATCTATAGATATAATTGCTCCATAAAAGAATTATTGATGTATTTTCAATCAAAAACCCCATTTAGCTTAACTATAATAATATCACTACTTTCACATACACATTCCAAGAATCATAAGCACATAAGGATATCACCACTTTCACATTTTCACATTTTCACATGGTTCCAATGATTGAAATCTCACACCAGAACCACTATTTTACACAAAAAATCCACTTTCCATTTCACATGCACACTAAAACCACTTATGAACACATTTCACACCACTTTAAAAATTTGTGAAACACATTTGGAAACACAAAAAGAAGAACACATATGGAATCCAACCATTTCCATGAGAACACCCCCTTTAAAATTCATACTCACATAAAATCCATTTTATAACATGTTTCAAATCACATTCACAATTCAAAGACACATATCAAGTTAAAAAAATACAACATGCAACAAAAATGAATTTCACTTATAAAATCCACATTCAGCACATTCAAACCATTAATTCTCTTTGAAAACTCATTTTATTTCACACCATTCACACAAGACATAAAATATATTTAAGAAACACCTCAACAAGGATAACATGAAACATAGAAACATTCCTTTAGAAAAAACATTTCTTCACATGTGGGTCTAAAAACCTTTCCAAGACATATTTCGCACCAAAAAAGTAGTCCATAGAACACATTCATGAAACTAAGAAAGCATATCAAAATCATCTAATAATGTAAAATAATTGAATCACTTACCACACATTTGAAAACTTCTAGAGGTGGAGGTGCATGGGAGGAGGTGCATGGGAGGAGATTCCAACCGAAGAGAAATGGAGGATTAGGGTTCGCAGGGAGTAGGGTCGAGCGAAGATGAGGAGAAGTAGGGTTTTCGTGGAGGAGGATCCACCGAAGGGGTTCAAGGGGTAGGATTAGGAGAAGGGATAATGGAGGACGTCCAGAAACGCGAAGATCAGGGGCGGCGGAGGTTCGACAACGTGAGGATCGGGGGTGGCAGAGGTCCGACAACACGAAGATAGGGGGTGGAGGAAGGGAGTCGTAGGGGTACAGTACCGCGAGAGCCTTAGTTTGTGATAAACCGAGGACACTGTGTGACAAATTTTATAAAATATGGGACTATAGTTTTATCAGCGCTTTTTTAGCACTGATAAAGGGCCTCTTTATCAGCGCTAAAAAAGCACTGATAAATCCTTCATGTACGAGTGCTAACATTTTAGCGTTGATACATGCCTTCTTTATCAGCGCTGTTCTAGCACTGATAAAGGGTCTCTTTATCAGCATTTTTTTAGCTCTGCTAAAGGTTACCCTGTATCAGCGCTAAAATTTTACCGCTGATATTGGGAACTTTATCAGGGCTTTTCTAGTGCTGATAAAGGGGATTCTTTATCAGCCCTACAAAAGCGCTGATAAAGATTCCATGTATCAGCACTAAAAGTTTAGCGCTGATACACAACTTCTTTATCAGGACATTTCTAGCGCTGATAAAGAAGCCCTCTATCAGTGATAGAAAAGCGCTGATAAAAATTCCAAGTATTAGCACTAAAATTTTAACGCTGATACATGGTTTCTTTATCAGTGGTTTTTTCTTAGCGCTGATATAAGGTTGTGCTTACCTTGCCCATTTTCATAGTAGTGAAGGTGGGCTTGGGGTAGTCACAACATGGGCCCCAGGGGACTGGTCATGACATACACACTCAAGACACGACCATTTTAATAAAAATTTGAAATCATGCTAAAACACCATACACACTTTTTTTAAAATAAAAACCACTTGTAAAACCACATAAAGAACCCAAAACATTGTTTCACACACTGCTGATACATTTGAAAACCCCAAAAATACATTTAATATCACTTTTAACTCATAAAATCCAAACGGGAAACTAACAGTGCATGAGCCATACAAAGTTTAATAAAGTAATTTTAATTTAACACTCAACAATTTAGGAACACCAATTTACATGCGAAAATGTTATTTAAATTAGTAAACCATTTCTTAATATTACTGGCCATTTTCATAAAACACCCAGTGTTCAAACTCGACAAAGAACACCGCTCATAAAAAATATATTTTTAAAATAAAACGTACCCCAAACACACTCCATTCCATATTTCACACTACCCAAACAATTTAATAAATGTTTCAATCAATTTGTAAAATATCAATAAGAGACACAACAAGTTCTACTCCCAAGCACACCCAATTTTTCACAAAACTTCTACTTTAATAAAATCAATTTCACAGCAAGACCATAGCTAACATGACTTCCAGCATCGACCATATAATAAACAACTAATCAAAAGGGTGCATAAAAATATTTTGCACGAATAAAAAGTGCAAAAATAATGAAATTAGAGTTTATGAAATTAAAAGGGAAAGTGCGTAAGGATAATCTACCTCAAATACATGCACTATGATAATGCAAACCCAAATTTTCTCCTCATGGGTTGAAATATACTAACCCTACCAAAAAACCTTTAATTAACAAAAACCCCTAAAAATAGTGAAAACAAGAATAAATTAAAATAGGAAGAATGGTATATCAATAGGGAGAAAAAAGAGCCAACAAAGGGTTATTGGTGTTGTGGATGCTGAGGAGGGGAGACATGACTGGAGGTGGGTCATCCGGGTTGGGCACATCGAGAAGCAGGGTCTAAGCTGCTGTTGTGTCATACCAGCAAAGAGTCGAGGCTGACAGATAGGGGTTCACCAGAGGACAAGGGAGGGTGTTCACAACGGTTGGATGAGGAGGGCACAAGGGGGGGGGGGGGGGTCGCGACCAGCATGGATGGCTCTGGTGATATGCGCTCTGGAAAAGGAGGGTTGCATGGCTGGAAGGAGGAGGAGGGATCTGAGATGTGTGCTGAGTAGAGGGAGGTGTGTAGAACTGGTGCGCCGCACCAAGGAGGCTAGTCAGGTTTTTTTTAATATGTTTTTATAAAAAAAATTTGAAAAACTTCCTAGGTTAGTTTTTTTTTAAAAAAATATGCTACAAAGGCGGAATCGCATATGCCTCCTTTGCTCCCCTGCACCGCCTTTAGCCCGGATCGATGACATGGGAAAGGCGGCCGGGGGGAGGCCGCCTTTCACCTCAGGGTAAGGTGAAAGGCGGCTTCTGCGATGCCGCCTTTTCTCATACACAGAGGCGAAAGGTGGCTTCCATGATGCCGCCATGTCCTGAACTCCCTATAAAAGGGCGGCCACCCCCCTCCCCTCTCCTCACTTTATTATTGCTTTCCTATCTCCCTCGTCACATCCTCTCTCTGAATTTCTCTCTCTCTCTAAAAAATTCTTTTGTTGTGCGGGTTCTTACGAAACTTCATTTAGAGGTATGTTTCTTTATTTAATTTAATCTTTTTATTTATTTAATTTAATTTTTTTAGTTTTAAATATTTAATTTGTTATGTAGTTTAGGTAGTTCTTAATATTTGGTTATTTAGTTCCTGTAATTAGTTATATATAGTTTTAAATAATTATTGTTATGTAGTATAGATTAAGTATAGATTAAATTAAGATTAATTATTTTGAAATTTTGGTAGCTTAAAGATTATGTGGTTATCTACACAATTAAATTCTTGTCTGGATACAAACAAGTGGATGTGGCTCTGGCACAGATGTACATAGGGGTAAAACCTGAAAACACCGCTTTGAGCTAGACTCGAACGGGAACTGGTGCATGATAACGGGCCTTGCTGTATCCTGGTTTGACACTCCCGAGGAATATGCTTAAGATGATTCACATTTTCTTAATAAACTACTAAAATATCTAAGAGAAGAAAAAGAAAATCAGTATATTTATCAATGATAAATGATAAATATAGAATCAAACATGGACATAAGAATTAACGAATTAAAGTTATTATTAGTTAATTATAGAATAATTGAATAATTAAAAATTAGTTATTATTAGTTAATTTTAGAATAATTAATAAATAACATAGGATTAAAACATGGATCCATATAATGATTAGCTAACGATACTGATGAACATATAAAGTGAAATGAAGAAGAACAAACATAGTAAATAAAAAGGCGCTCTAAAATTACATTATAATAAATATCATATGTTCAAACATCCGTAGCTTAGTTTAGGGTATAGAAAGGTGCCCTAAAATTACATTCTAATAAACATCATATGGTCAAACATAACTGTTAATATTTGTAACACTATCATAATTTTGATAAAAGAATCATTTTTGACGTAGAGAGCCATGTTTTCCTGTGTATTCTGTTGTGGGGAGATTATTCAAACTGAGCAAGGAGCTTCTTACAGTACACAACCAATTATGGTGGTTAGTACAGTTGATTGTGTTACCATAAGTGACCTTCAAGAGAGAATTCACATTTCCTTAAATCTGGGACCCGATCAAGAGATCATGTCTATGAGCTATAGACATTTGCAATTTCCGACAACACTATGGCATATAGCTTTTCCATTGGTTACTGATGCGCAGTGGGTCCAAGAAATTAATTTATTTTCTCAACTATTAGATGGTACCATGATGGAGTTATACGTTGTTGTTGCTACTATACAACAACAACATCCACTTGTACAAAGACATATAATTACAAGAGTGGTTGAAGATAGTCTACACCATGAAATTGAGCCTATTCCAAATGATGCAGCAGAAGAGGACAACCTAGATGATCTCCCGGATATACATGTCAATATGAATTCCAATTAGGAGTTTTGTAATGATGGATCAGAAGGCGACAACAGTGCTGATGAGGAGGGACCAACAGAAGATAGAGAGGAGATTTTGAGAAATGAAATTGTTGTACATCAACCTCGGTCAATAAATCATCCACCACTCTTTTCATCTTGGTCAGAAGCAATGACACGTGTGCCTGAATTCAATAATACTATTCTCACACCAACAACTGAGTTCCCTAGAGTTGTACCTGATAGGTTTAGTGAGGTGTACAAAACCTTATATATTGGAAGGAATTTTCCTAGTAAAGATGCCTTAAAAAGCACATTAATGATATTTCATATTGAGAGACACTTCAACTATGTAGTTAATGAATCATGCCATAGTAAATATGTTATATGGTGTGTGAAGTATGGGTACGATTGTAGATTTCTCTTATGGGTTATTCCAGACATTACATTTGGAGGTTGGAGAATCTCAAGGATTGAGGTGGCTCATACTTGCGTTCAGCCAAGTCTCACACAAGATCATACTTCATTGGATGCAGAATTTGTGTCATCTACTGTTGTTGAGATGATTAAGACAAGTCAAGATGTTCCAATATCCCTTGTTCAAGAGGGGATTCTACAAAAATTTGGTATAAGATTTCATATAATAAGGCTTGGATGGAGAAACAGAAGGCAATTGTGAAGGTATATGGTGATTGGGATGACTCATATCGAGTATTGCCACAATTTCTGGCCATACTGAGGAATCATAACCAAGTTGTTTTCCATATGGATACAAACGAACATGTGTCTCATGATAATCGACTTGATCCATCTCGTGTTCAATTTGATTGGTTGTTCTAGGCATTCATTCCTTGTATCTCTGTATATTGTTTTTGCAAAAAGTTTATTCATATTGATGGAACATTTCTGTATGGAAAATACAAGGGCGTATTGTTGATTTTGGAAACCCAAGATGGAAACCGTTCACCTCTTCTGCTTTCCTTTTCCATTGTAGAGAAAGAAAACTATGAATCATGGAGTTGGTTTTTGGCATGTATCAGCAACCATTTCACCAAAATTTAGGGAGTTTGTTTGATATCTTATATCCATTGAGTAGTTAACGAGGCAATCAATGCAGATCCTGATACATACCCAAATGCACATCATCATTTCTGCATTAGACACATTGCTAGCAATGTGCATAAAAAATTCCACAACGAATCAATGAAGAAGGAAATCACGAGGCTTGGTACGTATTTTATTCATTCTGTTTTATTGTTTCAATATAAAGATAAAGTCAATTTATGTGAAATATCATCTATGTTTTGTAGCATATGAGTCAGAACAATGGCGATTAAAAGAAATTTTTGAACAAATTCGTCTGGATAATCAAGAATTTTATGATTATATGATGCAGACTCCAAAAGAGAAATGGGCATTGGCATAGGACAGGGGGAAGAGGTACAGACACATGATGACAAACATTGTGGAGTGCATCAATGGTATCTTCAAAGGACTTCGCAAGCTACCTATAACCGCCTTAGTTAAGGAGACATTATATCGATGCGTGAAGTACTTTGTGGATAGACAAAAACTAGCATCAGACGGAATACATCAAGGGCTAAGATACGGAAGACACTTTCAACGAGAGATTGAAAAAAATATTGAAGAAGCTTCTGGTTTTCACGTCTGTCTCTTTGGAGGAGAAGAATCCTGATTTGAAGTTCAAGAGCGTTCAGACCCCATCACAAATCGCGTCGGTGAAAAAATGGTGGTATTACTAGAAAAAAGGCAATGCCAATGTGGAAACTTTTAGGCCTTACGGTTTCTATGTACACACGCCATCGCAGCATGTACCTCTGTGAACATCTCGTGGGAAGAATATGTTGATCCAGTGTACCGGATGGATACCATTGCTAACTATTATGTTGCACCATGGACACCTATTGGGGAGTATCGTTATTTCCCAATGCCTGAAGGCCACCCAATAGTGATACCTGGCATTAATCGGTTACGTCCTCGTGGGAGACCAAAGACGAGTAGGATGCGTAATGAGATGGACTGGCCTCAAGAACAAGGAAAGAGTTTGCGATGCACAATATTTCATAAATAAGGTCATAACCAGAAATGATTCCCTAAAGTTGTTGGGTCGACTTCACAGTCTCATTCATAATGATGTATTGTCTTCATTGTGACATTCCCATATTGTAAACTAAATGTTGTTATCTCTTATTTATTCCTCGGTTTTCTAAACCCCAAACATCTGAGACAAGTTTTCATATTAATATTCTTGCTTTCAAGAAATAACTTTAAATCTGAGATAATAGAATTTATTTCATAAATCCGAAAGCCGAACACTTAACCCATATTGAAAAGTAAATGTCAGTTAACCCATTAACATATTTCCTGGACATTAATATTAAAAATTTTAACCCTAAACCCTCCAACCTAAACCCCAATCTAAATATGTAGGATATTTTAGCAAACTGTTCTATAACAAATTTATAGTATCATAATAATTAGAATAAGATATTGAATACATAAAATTAGATAAATTCTAAAAACATCATTACTAATTGACATGATTTATCTTAATCCAATCCATAAGTAGTTAATCATAAACCTCCCCAAAATATGTGTAACAAAATTCAAGACTCAATATTTTAGATAATATAACTTATTTCAAATTAATATTCATGATTTCAAGAAATAACTTTAAATCTGAGATAATAGAATTTAATTTATAAATCCGAAAGCAGAACACTTAACCGATATTGAAAAGTAAATGTCAGTTAACCCATTAACATGTTTCCTGGATGTTAATATTAAAACTTTTAACCCCAAACCAAACAAAAAAAAAAAAAAAATCAAACCAAATAAATAAAACCCAACCTAAATAATAATCTAAATATGTAGGATATTTTAGAAAACTGTTCTATAACAAATTTATAGTATCATAATAATTAGCATAAGATATTGAATACATACAATTAGATAAATTCTAAAAACATCATTACTAATTGACATGGTTTATCTGAATCCAATCCATAAGTAGTTAATCATAAAGCTCCCCCAAAATATGTGTAACCAAATTCAAGACTCAATATTTTAGATAATATAACTTATTTCATATTGATATTATTGCTTCCAAAAAATAACTTTAAATATGAGATAATAGAATTTATTTCATAAATCCGAAAGCAGAACACTTAACCCATATTGAAAAGTAAAATAAAAAAATTTAACCCTAAACCCTCCACCTAAACCCAAATATAAATATGTAGGATATTTTAGAAAACTATTCTATAACAAATTTATAGTATCATAATAATTTTTATAAGATATTAAATACATACAATTAGATAAATTCTAAAAACATCATTACTAATTGACATGGTTTATCTTAATCCAATCCATAAGTAGTTAATCATAAAGCTCCCCCAAGATATGTGTAACCAAATTCAAGACTCAATATTTTAAATAATATAACTTATTTCATATTAATATTCTTGCTTTCAAGAAATAACTTTAAATCTAATATAATAGAATTTATTTCATAAATCTGAATGAGGAACACTTAACCCATATTGAAAAGTAAATTTTAGTTAACCCATTAACATGTTTCCTGAACGTTAATATTAAAAATTTTAACCCTAAACCCTCCAACCTAAACCCCAGCCTAAACATGAAGGATATTTTAGCAAATGTTTTATAATAAATTTATAGTATCATAATAATTATCATATGATATTGAATACATACAATTAGATAAATTCTAAAAACATCATAATGTTATATTTACATTTTACCCTTACGGCTCATTTTCTTTGTTTATATGCAGATGGATGATACCATACTACTCACTCAGCAGCCTACCCATATTTCGTAGGTAGTGTTTGAGGGTCATCCAGATCGATTGGTGAAGGTGCGTCGAGTGAACCATTTTCATCACATAGAGCCTCCAAATGCCATTAGACCTTACTTGCACCGTGCTGGCTTCTATGGCCTTGCGGTATCAGATTTCACATTTTAAGATCATTACCTACTTACTGCCCTCGTTGAGAGATGGAGACCAGAAAAACACACATTCGACTTTCCTGAGGGAGAGATGACCATCACCCTCGAGGATGTCGCAGTGCTTCTCGGTTTGCCTATCCAGGGGAGACCCATTATTGGACTCACTCATGAAGCTTGGCCAGACCTTGCTCAATGCTTGTTAGGTGTTGATATTTTGTCCGACCGTAGGGCTAAAGATAGATCATCCATATCTATGCGATGGTTAGAGTTGCAGATTCCACATTTACAGGATGATGATGACGAGCATACCGTCATGTGTTACGCCCGTGCATATATCTTACGACTCATTGGTGGGACAATGTGTACTGATCACTCAGGGATGCATGTGCATATAATGTATCAACCCCTACTAGAGGACTTTTATTGGGCGGGGACGTATAGTTGGGGATCATCCTTCTTGGAATACATGTACAGATCATTAAGCAGACTATCCCATATGGACCATAAAGGTCTTGGAGGATGTGTCATCCTTTTTCAGATGTGGGCATGGGAGTGCATCCCAGCTTTCCGCCCTGACCTTGCTTGTCCGCCGGTTGAGATGGAGGTGATGCATGACACTCCGCGTGGACACTGGTATGATAAGTCATTTATATTGGTTTTTGATTCTACTATGAGTTATTGACTATAATTTCTCATTATTTTCCACTATCGTTATATTTCACAGGTGGTGTCAGTGACACAATTTTGACGTGGTTCTGAGACAACATTTGGGCGTATATCGACTACAGTTGGACTGTCTCTTACCTGATCATGTATGTATATACAATCTATCACTATCTAACATATTTAATAATAACATCAATTTTGGTTTCTAGTTGGGTGTTTTTTTGACAAAATTACATGTCATTTCAGATTTCATGGCTTCCATACTGGAGTATTATGGACCAGTTTCTAGCATAATGCACGGTTGGGCATGAGGATTCTATGGCTGTAGTATCGCTCATTCACTTCCATATTATTGAGTGCCAGCAGCCTGACAGGGTCATGCACCAATTTTTCCGTACTCAGCCGATTCTATTACCATCAAGACAGACAGACCAGCTTCATGGGATGTAGCTGACAGGGAGGCAGGATGTTGACTGGTCCCATGTACATGCCAGTTTTATCTACTACTAGCATAGATGTGCAGAGTTGCGTATTCAGGGTGTTCCTACAAATCGATTCTCTCTTTCAGAGAAGGTTGAATATGCGCCATGGTATAGACTAAAGTCTATACTGTATCTTACCCAAGCCGACATAGAGATGCAGAGGATGGTAAGTCAATAAATTTCTATTAGTTTGTTTATTGAATTATTTTCTAATTCCATTTGAATCTATTTATAGGGAAGTCACACAGAGCGACTTGTTCGCATGAGTGATGAATAGGAGGAGGGGGTCTTTAGCCAGGCAGCCATCCATGCTACAGCGCTGGAGGTGAGGGGATATTTTCATACACTTTCCGGGAGCATCTTCGCGTGTCTCGCTCGGAGAGAGGAGCTTCCTTCCCCCGAGGCACATCCTGTAGCTACTGCTGGTGCTGAGGAGCCATGACCACGGCGACGTAGACAGCGTTGTGCTGCATGTGAGGCCTCGCATGTTCCACAGGCAGAGGTCGTCCCTCTAGTAGTCCCGGATCAGCCTATTCAGGATGTGCCTCAGGTGGCATGAGATCCGTCTTTCCTGACAGGATATCCGCAGTTCTCTCTATCTTGGGTTCCAGATCCTTCACAACCTTGGATTCTAGAGTCGTCGTCATCTTGGGGTATAACTCCATCGTAGGCTTCGTTCCCCTCTACGATGGAGGCAGGTCCTTCTACCTCCCTAGTGGGAGAAGGATCCGGATGGCAGTATGAGATGCAGTTGAAAGCTCCTCTCACTGACACATAGATGGAGGATGCGACAGTCGCTGTTTCAATGCCCGAGGATCAGCCTTCTCCAGGTCATCAGACTCCACTGCGCACTCGACGCAGACGTCTTATTCGCAGACCACCATGTGGGACGAAATCTCCTCACCACAGACATATGCATTGATCGTACATTATTGTTTACATGTTTTATGTCTACTGAAATCAGAATACAATTATTACTTGTTGGTCGGAGTAGAATCTCAAGAGGGGGTAAATTAAGATATATTTATATATATTTATATAACCATATGAACATAATAATATAACATTAATAATTACAAATTACCTAATTACAAATTATAAAATTAATAAATGTATTACTAATTAACTAATTAATTAGTATATAAATAATTATTATATTACTAAATAACTAATTAATTATTAAATAGTTAAAAATTATATTACCAATTAACTAATTATATTACTATTTATCTAATTAGTTATTATATAAATAATTATTAATAATTCTTAATTAAGTAACTAATTATTATAAAAATAACAGTCATATAATTAATAATTTTATTATTAATTAACAATTAGTAATTATAATTAGTAATTATAATGAATAATTAGAATTTATAATTATAATGAATAATGATGATTTATAATTATATTACAAATTCACTAATTAACTATTATATAATTAATAATTATATTACTAATTAACTAATTAATTATCATATAATAATTTTTTAAAATTACTAATTATTAAGTATAATGAATAAATATAATTTATAATTAGATTAAAAATTAACTAATTAACTATTATATACTGAATAATTATATTACTAAATAAATGGATAATTATTCTATAATTATTTTTTAATAATATTAATCTAATAATTTAATAATTTATTATATGTTTAATCCATGTTTTAACATTAAATTATATCGGTATTATAGTTTGTATTTTATAGTATTTCAACACCACATACTTGAATCATTTTTAAGTTTCAAGTAGGTGGTTTTGAAAGCTTATAAATTATTTTTCATGAACATTTTTTACAATTTTTTTTATTTTCAATAATTTTTTATATGTTTAATCAATGTATTAAGTTTCATTTATATTGGTTTTGCAGTTTATGTTTTATAGGCTTCTAAAGTAACAGACTTGAAACTTTTTAAGTTTCAAGTGTGTGGTTTTGAAAGCTCATAAATTATTTTTTATCATCATTTTTTATGATTTTTTTTTGTTTTCAACTATTTTTTATTTGTTTAATCCATGTTTTATGTTTGATTTATATTGGTCTTATAGTTCATATTTTATAGTCTTTCAAAGTCACGTACTTGAAACCGAATCCCACATCAGTGATTATTAAAAATATTAATTATAATTATTCATTATAATTATTAATTAGTGATTATTAATAGTTAGTTAGTTCATTAGTTATATAATTATTAATTATATAACAATTAATTAGTAAATTATTAATATAATTTTTAATTACATTTATTCATTACATTTATTAATTAATAATTAGTAATTAGTGACTTTTATTTATTAATTATTAATTAGTAATATAAATATTAATTATAAATATTAATTATAATTATTAATTATTACTTATTATTTATTAATTATTACTTATTAATTATTACTCATACAGTAATTATTTAGTTAATTGTTAATATAACTATTAATTATATAATAATTAATTAGTTAATTGGTAATATACTTATTAATTATATAATAGTTAATTATTTAATTAGTAATATTATTATTAATTATATAATAATTAATTAGTAAAATAATTATTACATATATAATAATTATTTTGTTAATTAGTAATATAATTAATAATTATAACTAATTAATTAGTAATTATTAATATAAATATTAATCATAATTATTTATTATAATTATTAATAAGTAATTAGTAGTTATTAATTATTTAATTAGTAATATAAATATTAATTATAACTATTCATTAAATTATTAATTATTAATTATTGATTATTAATTATTAATTATTACGCATTAATTATTACTTATATAATAATTATTTAGTTAATTATTAATATAAATATTAATTATATAATAATTAATTAGTGAATTAGTAATATAATTATAGTCTTTCGAATTAACGTACTTAAAACATTTTTTAGTTTCAAGTAGGCGGTTTTGAAAGATTATAAATTACTTTTCATCAACATTTTTTTTGGAAATTCCTTTTGTTTTCAATTATTTATTATTTGTTTAATCAATTTTTAAAGTTTTAATTATATTCATTTTATAGTTTATATTTTATAGTCTTTCAAATTCACGTACTTGAAATATTTTTATGTTTCAAGTAGGCAGTTTTGAAAGGTTATAGATTATATTTCATCAACATTTTTGTGGAAATTCATTTTGTTTTCAACTATTTATTATATGTTTAATCAATGTTTAAAATTTCATTTATATTGGTCTTATAGTTTGTATTTTATTTTATTTCAAATTCACGTACTTGAAACAAAATCCCACATTGGAAATGCAGAATGTACTGCACAGGAAAGGGAGAACCTAAATCCCACATCGAAAATGCAGAATGATTTTCAGGGTAAGCCCTCTTATAAAAGGGAGGCCTGAGTGAGGGTTTCTGTCAGAATCCAGACTGTTGTAATGGCTGTAGCACTGGATCTTAAATAGTAGAGAAATTCTGTGGAAATATTTTGTTTCGTTTATATATATATATATATAAACAAAAAAATAAAATAAAATAAAAATTTTCAAAAAACAATTTAGGGAAAAGGCGGCGTCGCAGAGGCCTCCTAGCACCCAAAATGAAAAGGCGGCATCCGCGATACTGCCTTTAAGCTCATTTTTTAAAATATATTTAACCTGGCCAGTTTTTGTAAAACTGTTTTTTTTTTAAACGTAAAAAAAAAATCCTGGCTAGTCACTGCCTACGTAATGGGGAAGAGGGGGCTAGTTTGAAAGTGGGGTTAGAATTAGGGTTTGACACATTTTTTTCATTAAAACCTTATAAATAACAACATATTATAAATAATCTTAACTAAATAATAATAATAATAATAAATAAATAAATAATTATAAAATTAATATTTTTTTAATAAAAGGTGATAATAATAATAATTTTAATTCTCATAATATTAATAAATATTATTTTAATAATAAAAATGAAACTAATTTTTTTTCATAATTGCAATTATAATTATTTAATTTATTTTAATTCCACTAAGTGGTCCATACACGGATCAGGTGACAGTGCGTGAACCGTGCAGGGGCTTCTGTCTCAAAAGCCATTACACAGATTCCTGGGCTGACTGCATAGTCCCCGTTGACCATGCAGTGCCCGCGCACTAGCCTAAAAGCCAACAATGATTTCCAATAATTATAATAATTATAATAATAATGAAAATTATAATAAAAATAATAAGAAATAAAAATAATAAATTAAGGATAAAAAATTTTTTAATGCTTATTTCATTCTTAATAAGCACACAGGTTTGGTTGAGACATTTCTAACCACTATTTCATTTCACAATCATTCCAAACATATTTCAAATGATCCACAAAAACATGGTTGAATAAAGAATACAATCTCTAAATATTATTTTATATACCTCAATAAGAGTAACCTCTATATTATCATATGAAGGTAATTTAGAAACTTCATCAAATCGTCACATAACAAATAAATGATAAAGACTAGCTTAAAACTGAATCGATCTAATGAAAATTAGAACCTCTACTTTGATACAAACTAAAAATATTAGTGCATGTATGCAATAATATTTAGGGGGGTGAATCAATGATGAAGAATTTTATATAATTTTTTTACCCATAGTTCTAAACCTTTTAAGATTAATGTATTTCATTTGTTTTTACTAATAAATTTACACCATGTGAAAAAATTAACAAGGAATAACAACTCATGATTATTTTATATGAATCACCCCCAATACAGGTGACTACATCCTTACCATGACTTTTGAAATTATATTTTTAAATGATCTAATAATATCATAAATTAAATAAAAAACTGAAATGTATCATCCTTGTACCAAGAGAGTTTCCCAAACCATTATATCCCAATTAGTTTATATCGGATTGCTCCTTTTTACAGTGATATATAAGATGGTATTATCCTTTACCCATTAGTTCCCATAAAATATATAAAATTTATTCAATATTCTTCAAGATGTCACAACATCATATAACAAATTTTTCTCGGGATGTAAATAGAGTTCCAAAACTGCCTTATGAGTACTCGAACATTTCTTGAATTAAGATTCATGATCACCCTCTTCTCTTAATACATTAAATATTTAATAGAATAAAATTTTGTTTTTATCATAAAATTAATTCTCTGATTTACTAAATATACCATATTGATTTTTCATCACCTAATCCTTCATATATCTATACATGATAGATGAATTATAATAATTTTGGTATATAGAATTCAATAGAAATTCCTTATCATTCTCTCTCACTATACCACTCTCAAATCTTCATCTTTGTTCTTTTTTGATTCCCATTTATGTTCATATGAATAGTTTCTATGTTTTAATCTTAGAATCTATATGAAATTAAATATAAATATATTTATTGAATACAAGTCAAATAATTTTACCATAGTTATCTATTCATCTAGCCTCAAATTGTGGAAATAAATATCCTCAATTAAATACTCACACATCTCATTCAATAATCTCTTAAAATATTATATCACATTCCATCATTTATTGCTCATAAAAATACAACATAAAAATAAATTCAAAATTCATATGATTTTAAATTCCCTATACCTTCACAATCATTGATTTAATTTTACATAGCTTTAATTCACTCATAAATATTATCATATCCCATTTTTAATGATTGAGATCACAATTACAAGAGATTTAAAAAACATTGATCAATCATAATATTGAAATATTTCTCACATACATATCCATTTAGAAGTTTCATTTAATCTTATATAGCCACAAATCTCACTTCGAAAAAAAATCACCTTCTAAATCTCACATATATAGTGAAAAACATCACTTAAATACCCTTTAAATCATTTCATCAATTTTACATTTCATTGGAAATATTTATTTCAATAATAATTTTCTAATAAAAATTTAGAGTTTTCTATAGAAAATATTTGGAATAATAAATCCAATTTTAAGTATCAAATTTGAAAAATATTCACACATACATAGATAATTGAATTCAATGATTTAAACTATGTAGACAATTTATTCATATTTAAAAATCTAAAAACCTCTTCAATCATCTAAATAAAATTTCAATCACTTGAAAGATATTTTGAAAATATTTGTATTAATTAAAAACACATTTCTCATTATCAATAGCGATTAAATAATAAATAAGCTCTTTAATAGTTTCTCTACCGTCACAAGATCAATTACTATTCTATATATTTATCAATACCTTCAGTATTAGTGTCTTATAAATTTATCAATTTATATATCACTGTAATTATATAAACACTTATTTTCCTCTCTCCCACATTCTACTTCTAGATGGATTGTGTATATAAAGAAAAAATATTTATATAAAAATAGTTTGATGTATTATTATAATCAAATGAATTCATAGCCAAATTATAATAGGAATTTTATTCAAGCACATAATTTATTTTGAATTCTTTTTAAGGAATATATATTCTTTATAATAATATATTTATATAACCAATAAAAACTTTATTCTAGATCAAAGTGTTATAATATTCATCTTGATCTTCATATTCCACGTGCATAACCTCAAACTCCATCATTGTGTATCAATATTCCTGAGCTATATATTCAATTATATATATTCCTATGATTTATAGACCAAATATAATATATAGTAGTCAATAGTCATCTTATGAATGATTTTGACCTTCCTAGATATGTATTCATACCTCATCCACTCTTCCAATCCTCAAAATCATTTGCATATTTAAAATACATAAATATGATATCTTATTATGCAACATATCACTCTTCAATCATCTCTAACATATTATATTGACTATTCCAATCTTCTTTAAAAGGAATAAACTGTTGGAACCATGATCATCTATGCATGAATTGGCGTAGGGTTTGTGTTTGTTGTCAATCCTCAGTGGAAGTTCAGAATGTGTGCTAGAAAGGTGATCATACAGAAAAAGCACATAAAATTGTTCAAGGTGGCACCATTTTCTAGTGTTTTCCAAATTTTTGGACCTCAAAATTGAAAAAAGGGGAAAACAGTGTTTTTGGGAAAGGGACTTGAGCGCCGGATATGTGTCGCGCAAGTGAATTGTGTGCCGAGAAAGGACTTGCGCGCCGGTGCCTAGGGGGATTGGAAAGTTTCACACCATATTTTTTTCAAGATCAAAACTTCAAAATATGGCAAAGGAAAGAGGGTCGCGTAAGTATTGGTTTGGTCGTGCAAGTGAGTAGTGCGACAGAGGCCTGGGCGGTTGGAGTTGCATGCCGGAACTTGCGCGCCGAGAGGAGGCTTGCGCACCACCACACAAGGTGTCCAGTTTTCCTATAAATAAAATACCACCCCTCCTCATTTGGTATGGAGTTCAAGACTTAGAGATCTTCTGATCTCCCATCGCGCAAGTGTTGTAGTCGCGCAAGTGGTAGTTTGTTCGTACAAGTAGAAGTTGCGCGCTAGTTGTTGGATGCGCGTCCAAGGTGGTTTGGGCGTAAAGAACGGTGAGTCGCACAAGTTTGGAGTTGAAGGATGAGGTTTCGTGCAAGTGGTTTGGTGACACCTGCATGCCGAATTTGTTCCGCGCAAGTTACTTGTGTGCCAGGAAGTAAAGAAGCACGACAGTGTTTTTTGAGCTACGTGAATGTTGGGAGATTGCTCGGTACCCTCGGTACAAAGGGAGATTCATCTACGGGTGAAAGTTGGACTTCAACAGAGAATCTACATACAATAGAGGATGTACTCATTAGCGATTATGAAGTGACCTTCATGTCTATAAACTGAGTGTGACTTCACCAAAGGTAGTGAGCTAGGGGGAGTCAACGGGAGTGACCAAAGGGACGCAGTGAGATACCTATGATCTTTTGTAAAGGTAGTGAGCCTGGGATAGAGGGACTGTGCCTGAACCTTTGTAATCCACATCTAGTGAAGTATAGTGGAATTTTGTACGACCCGAAACTTTTCGGTGTATGCTCCTTGGATGTATCCCTTAGCGGTGAACTATGTAAAAATTACCGTGTCATCTCTTTGCATGTGAATGTTTAATTGCTGATCATATCCATCATACAGGTTTAACTAGTTCCTACCAAAGTGGGAACAAGATCCTTGTTTGTAAAAGAAAAATTTGTCACCCTAATTCACCCCTCCCCTCTCATGGTGTCCCGGGGTCCTACAAGTGGTATCAAAGGGTAAAGGTTGCAGGTGTTAGATCTATCCTTTTCCGTCATGGAAAATTCAGCCAGTGTTAGGGGAGTCCCCCTCTTTGATGGAAGTAATTTTCAGATTTGGAAGAATAGAATGAGATCTCATATAAGATCCCTTAGAATGGAAGTTCTATTTTCCACTATGTAAGGTATTAATGTTTCTAATCCAACAGTGCTGGCTCTGACTGCTGTAGATAGGAAAATTCTCGATGAAGATGCTAAAGAACAAAATGCTCTCACCACAGGCCTTTCTGATCAGATCTATCTAAAAGTGATGAGTTTCACCTCAGAAAATTCCATGTGGGATAAAATTGAAAATATTTATGAAGGAGGTAACAAAGTTAAGGAGGCGAAGCTACAAGTGTTTCACAATAGGTTCGATGATCTAAAGATGCATCCTGATGAGAATACAAACTCCTTTAATCGAATTACTGAAGTTGTTGGAGAAATTCAGGGCCTAGGAGAAGAAATCAAATACGTTGAAAATGTGAAGAAAATGCTGAGAAGTCTTCCACCCCTATAAAATGCAAAGGTGTCAGCCCTTGAGGAAAGATATTTTTACAAACTTTTTCTGGATGATCTACTGAGTAGCCTGGTGGCATATGAAATGAGAGTCGAACTAGAAGATGCTACGACTCGTGTGAGCAAGGAAATAGTATTCAAATCTATTGAGAAACTAAAAATATCAAAATATAGTAGTGGCGAAGATGATGAGGAAAGAGAAATTATTTCTCTCATTGCAATGAAGTTCCAGAAGGGAAAAGTAAAATTCAAAGGGAAGTTACCTCTAGATTGCTTTCATTATGGAAAAGTTAGTCACATTGCCTCTCAGTGCTTAAGAAAGTTCGATGATGAGAATAGCGATACTAAAAACATTGAGAAGCCTTAGAAAATGTTTTTCAAAAAGGGAGACTTCAAATCAAGAAGGAAAGTACCAAAGAATAGCTTTTTCTGTGAAGATGAAGATGATGATAATGAATTCAGTGATGAAGAAGAACCAGAATTTAAAACTTGAAACCATGCTTCTATGATGGCTATTGTTGAAAAATCATAAGATATTGGTGAAGAAAATCAGTTGAAAACTAGTGCAGATCCCGAGTTTCAACTTAAGGATTCTTGTAGTAAGATTATGATTAAATATTCAAATTGCAATAAGTGGAAATAAATTGTAGAAGAATAACTGAATATGTTGATCAACTTGAAGCTAAAATTGAATGACTGGAAGAATTGGTGAAAGTACAGTCTAAAGTTATTGAAAGCAATAATGATGTAGTGGATTTGAAGCTGAGAATGGAAGATCAGGCAAAGGTCATCAATGACCTCACCTCCAGACTATAGGAAAAGTCCAAGACTGGTGAGCATCTTGAGGAGGAAGTTGTTACTATTAAGATTAAACTTTAAAAAGATTCAGTTTTAAAAAAAATCAAGGAAGAAAATATAGTTTGGATGGTTCTCAGATGCTGAGCTTTTGGAGAGAGAAAATCATGGATCTAATGGAGTTAAAAATATTTTAGATGATCAAAGACATACCTTCATGGGAAATAGTGGAAATGGTTGTGAGGTAGAATCGTCAAATTCTACAAATAAAGGTGACCAAAATAAAGGCAAGATGAAAGTGGGTGAAGTGGGAATGTCTATTGAAGTAATGAAATAGAAACCCGCAATTCAATCTGAAAGAAGAAAAGAAGATTATCCACGATCCTCGTTGAAAAAGGATCCCTCATACTATTATCACACAGAATAAGGAATGAGGACAAATATAAGCAAGAAGACATTTCCTCTCATGAAGTGTCAGTTCTTTGGATATTTGGACCATACAATGTATTATTGAGAAGAGGCAATAAGCTATCTGAATGGAGAAGATATAGGAGTTCAACAGAGGAGAACAAATTTATATCCTAATTCTTTTAGAAGAAACAATTTCTATAGATATTGTTTTCATTTTTCTAAATTTGGTCATAAGGGTTTTAATTGCAGGAAGAGAAGGGACATGGACACCTCATACCGAATTTCGAGACAAGTCATGTCTCGTCAGCAAGATAGTGTTTCTCTTTCAAACAAGTTTTATCCTCCCAAAGAAGATTTAGACTATGGAGAACCTAGGTACAGAGAAGATATAATTGAAAGGCCATCGGTTCTCTATACTCAATCCAATGTCTCATGGAATGAAAGGAAGAAAATTGAGAAATCGAACCTTGAAGAGGTGGCGCTCAAAGATATAAAAAGAAACAGTACCTAGATTCTGGATAGTGGTTCTTCATCTCATATGATAGGTAATACTGGCCTATTAATGGATATCAAAAGGAAGGATGATGATACAGTACGATTTGGTAATGATGGAGCTCTAAAAATGAAAGGTAGTTGAAGTACTGAATTAGCTAATGGATAGCTAAAGAAGACTGAAGTCCTTTATATAGATGGACTACTTCATAATCAACTCAATGTGAGTCAACTCTATGACTCGGGACTTATAGTTACTTTTATTCATAAAGACCGCACTATCAATGGGAAAATAGGCAATTCACTTATGAAGGGATGTAGAATAGAAGGCAACTTGTATCAGGTTGATAGTAAAGGAAATTTTTGTTACATGGCTGTTGAAGAAGAAAACAATTTGTGGCATCAGAGACTAGAATACATCAATAAAAAAGGCACGGAAAAAATATCAAAATTGAGGATTTTCATGGTCATTCCCAACCTGAAGCGTGAGCGCAAAAAGTCTTGTGATGCTTGTATTCATGGGAAGCTATTCTCCAGTTCATATCGGCCAAATAAGAAAAGGGCATCCCATCTTCTTGATCTAATTCATAAAGATGTATGTGGGCTGATAAATGTTTCTAGAACTCATGGAGAAAGGAACTTTGTCCATTTCATTGATGATTGTAGTAGAATGGTTTGTGTAATGGTGATTCACAGGAAGTGAAAAGTACTTGATTTCATGAAAAATTATCACAGGATTGCCGAGAATGATACTGGACGGACAACAAAAGACTTGTAATCTGACAATGGAGGGGAATACATGTCCATTGAGTTTGAGAATAACCTATAAAAACATGGAATATAGCATGAGGTAGCTGTTGTGAGAACTCCACAACAGAATGGAGTTGTTGAGCGCCAGAATCGATAGGCCAACAACCTGGTCAGGACTATGCTGATTGAGAGGGGTATCTCTCACCATTACTGGAAGGAAGTTGTTGAAGCTACAGTGCACATTCAGAATCGAACAGGGCTTTATATGGGAGAAATGAAGACACCATATGAATTGTGGCATGGAAGGAAGCCTTCATTGAAATAATTTCGTGTTTTCATAATAAAATGTTTCATCCGGAATAAAGAAGGAAATCAAGGGATGTTTGGTGACAATTCTCATGATGGAATTTTTCTTGGGTATCCAATGAACAACAGAGCCTACAAGTGTTTCAACAAGCGATTGGGAATGATTGTGGAAAGCAGTGATGTAAAGATAATTGATGATAAAACCACAAATGATTCAAGGACGTCATATGATGATGTGATAGAAAGTGAGGAAGAAAGTGAAAACGGAGAAAATACAAATACAGAAATAGAGGAAGCTGTACAAAACACTCAACAGTCACATCATGATGTTGACTCAGAAGAAGAATCTGAAGAAGAAACTATGGCTGGATAGAATTCAACTGAACCACACAGAAGAAATCGTAGAGTTGAGATTGATCCATCTAACATAATTAGGGACAGGAGTGCACCCACTCAAACAAGGAGGATAAGTAATAACACACAATCTGCATTTCTGTTAGTTTTGGATTCATCGTCATTCGAAGAAGCTGCAAAGGATGAATCTCGGGTGGAATCCATGAATGAAGAGTTAGACCAGATTAACAAGAATAAGACATGGGATCTTGTCCAGAGACCTGAAGGTCCCAATGTGAATGGTACAAAATTGATCTTCAAGAACAAGTTTATTGAGCATGGAAGTGTTATTAGAAACAAGTCTCAACTAGTATGTAAGGGATATTACCAGATTGAAGGGGAAGATGTTGAAGAAACTTTTGCTCTAGTGGCTAGACTGGAGTCATCGGGTTGTTCCGTGCCATGGATCTATAAAGAGGATATAAATTATATCAAATGGATGTCAAGAAAACATTCTTAAATGGTGTACTCGAAGAAGAAGTCTACATTGAACAACCAGTGGGTTTTATTCTTGGTACTAATGAAACAAAGGTCAACAAACTAAAGAAAGAACTTTATGGCTTGAAACAGGCACCACAGGCGTGGAACTCCCAGCTGGACTCTTATCTCAAGAATCTGGAATTCAAAAGAGGATGAGTAGATCACAATCTATATGTGAAGAATTCTCCAAAATATCAATTCATGGTTCTAGTCTACGTTGATGATATCATATTTGGTGGCAGCAGGCAGAAATCAGTGGATGAATTTTCCAATAACATGAAATCAGAATTTGAAATGTCTATGATTGGGGAGATCACATATTTCTCCGGGCTACAGGTGATTCAATAGAGGGATTAAACTTTGATTTCTTAGGAAAAGTATGCAAGAGAGATGTTGAAGAAGTTTAATATGCAAGACTCCAAACCAATTTCAACTCCGATTGTAGTTGGAATTAAACTTGGAAAGCATGAAGATGGGACCTATGTAGATCCCACCATGTACATGAGGCTCATTGGTAGCCTACTGTACCTGACAAAGACATGACCAGATATTACCTTTGCCACATGTCTTGCAGCTCTCTTTCAGAGTAATCCAATGGAGGAACATATGACAACAGTAAAAAGAATCATGAGGTATACTCAAGGTACTCACAATTGTAGCTTATACATTGCTGCACGAAGGAACTGTGAATTATCAGAATTTTCTGATGCTGGTTGGGATGGTGATGTTGCGGACAGAAAGTCCACCAGTGGTGGAGCATTCTATATTAGGAATAAATGTGTTGGATGGTTGAGCAAGAAACAAGAAAGTCTTCTCTTAGTACTTCTGAAGCTGAGTATATATCCTCCACAAAGGAATGCAATCAACTGCTATGGATGAAGCAACAATTAATAGATATTGGTGATAAGGTGAAGCAACCAATGATGATTTACTATGATAACAAGAGCGCAATTGATATTACGAAGAATCTGGTACAACATTCTAGTACAAAACATATTGAAATTAGGTATCACTTTATCAAATAGAAAGTTGAACAAGGTGTGATTAGAATGGATCATGTGGGAACTGATGATCAAGTTGTTGATATCCTGACCAAGACACTATCAACGGATGTGTTTGAGAAGCATCGGTTGTACCTCGGTGTTCAGCCACCTACCAGTGCATAAGGAGGTTGCAAAAATCCACTCTCCCCAGTTATGTTAATTGCTTTTAATCTGTTTATGGATGTGATGGAGGTTTGTGGGGGAGATACTATCCAGGGGGAGTGTGGTTTTAGATGAACAATGCACTTTTACCGGTCTTTGGGTTTATTGTCACTAGGGGAGAAAGGAATAAATTTAGGCATGTAATGCTTTTGGAACAAATTCTGGCATGTAATGCTTTTGGGACACATTGAGAATTCAGTGTCAGTGATAGGATGGGAAGGAATACATTGGATGGGAACACAATTAAAGATTTCTCTCTTGTTTTCTACACCAAGAATTTCTCACATAGACTTAGAGTGTTGGCTGAGTTGATTATTGTGTTTTTGGTTTGCATGTGGATGGTGATCTATTGAAGTTATTTTCTGATTTCCAACAAACCCAATGGGGGAGATTGTTGGAACCATGGTCATCTATGCATGAATTGGCGTATGGTTTGTGTTTGTTGTAAATCCTCAGTGGATGTTCAGAATGTGTGCCACCAATGTGATCATACAGAACAAGCAGACAACAGTATTGAAGGTGGAACTATTTTCTAGTGTTTTCCAAATTTTTGGACCTCAAAATTGACAAAAGGGGAAAACAGTGTTTTTGGGAAAGGGACTTGCACGCCAGTTATGTGTCGTGCAAGTGACTTGTGTGCTGAGAAAGGACATGCACGCCAGTGCCTAGGGGGATTGGAAAGTTGCACACCATATGTTTTTCAAGATCAGAACTTCAAAATATGGAAAAGGAAAGAGGGTCGCGCAACTATTTGTTTGGTCATGCAAGTGAGTAGCGCGGCAGAGGCTTGGGCAGTTAGAGTTGCACGCCGGAACTTGCGCGCCGAGAGGAGGCTTGCGCGCCATCGTGCAAGGTGTCCAGTTTTCCTATAAATATAGGACCACCCCTCCTCATATGGTATGTAGTTCAATAATTAGAGATTTTCTGAGCTCCCATCGCGCAAGTGTTGTATTCATGCAAGTGGTAGTTTGGTCGCGCAAGTAGAAGTTGCGCGCCAGTTGTTGGCTGCACGTCCAAGGTGGTTTGGGAGTAAAAGACAGTGAGTCACGCAAGTTTGGATTTGAAGGAGGAGGTGTCACATAAGTGGTTTGGTGACACTTGCGCGCCGAATTTTTCCTGTGCAAGTGACTTGCGTGCCAGGCAGTAAAGAAGCGTGACAAGGTTTTTTGAGCTGCGTGAAAGGTGGGAGATTGCCCGGTACCCTCAGTGCAAAGTGAGATTCATGTATGGGTGAAAGTTGGACTTCTACAGAGCGTCTACATACAATAGAGGATGTACCAATTAGCGATGATGAAGATACCTTCATGTCTATAAACCGAGTGTGACTTCACCAAAGGCAGTGAGCCATGGGGAGTCAATGGGAGTGACCCGAGGGACACAATGAGCTACCCCTGATCTTTTGTAAAGGAAGTGAGCCTGGGTGAGAGTGATTGTTCATGAACCTTTTTAATCCACATCTAGTAAAGTATAGTGGAATTTGGTACAACCATCAACTTATCGCCATATGCTCCTTGGACGTAGCCCTTAGCGGTGAACCAAGTAAAAATTGATGTGTCATCTCTTTGCATGTGAATGTTTCATTGCTGATAATATCCATCATACAGTTTTAACTAGTTCCTACCAATGTGGGAACAAGATCCCAATTTTTAAAAGAAAAATTTGTCACCCTGATTCACCCCTCCCCTCTCAAGGTGTCTCGGGGTCCTACATAAATAATGATTGTCATGAATAATGATAAAAACTATTGATAAATCTTATTCTATGATTCATCAAAACTATTTAATTTATTAAATATTACCACTACATAAATTCATAATAGTTTATATTGAACATAAATAAAGTTTATTTTATGTATAGATTCCCTTATCACTATATATTAGGATATTTAATCTCCTCCAATTTTATTAATAGTCATTAAAAATATCAAAGTAAATCCTTTCTCAAAATAAATTTTCATATCATAATAATTATCTCCCTTATTAAAAATAGATATAAATACTATTACCAATTAGTTATAAATTAATGAAATATTGTTCTAATAGATCAATCTCAGTGTAGAAAAAAATATGATCATTTTATCATTAAAATTTCCCCTACTAAATGTACTACTAAATATCTTTTTGTCACATAAATAAACCATTTAATTTACCCCTTCAATTAAAAATTCATTATTTCTAACAAATAATAGTGAAACATGAAATTCATACTATAAAAAATAACATTATTAGAAATTATTATATTCTCCTTCATTATAAAGAAATTCTAGCAACTTATCTACTTATTTTTCCCCATAATTCATAAACACAAATATCTACTCATAACAGATGATATCCATTTTAGATAATGAATTCTGAAATACTTTTTATCAAAAACCATAAAAATATATTTTTCTATATTTATATAACAAATATCTATATAATATTACAAATTTAACACCATTCCAATTTACCTTTAATGCATCACATAAAATTCCATACATTGAAATGAGAATAAACAAATATATGTAATAATGCAGATTCTTTCTTGTAACATTAGAAAGATTAATAAGGTTGAGAGTAGTCTATTAACCAAAAAACTCCTTTATTTTTTAATTTGATATTGTGAGAACCCTCTATGATTGATCTTTTTTCATCCAAATAATAAGTTCCTTGGAAGACATTTTCTTCTTACTCATTTCAACTTTCTTCTTAAAATAAGATTGATTTTTTACCTCAACCAGCATAAGAAATCTAATTCTTGGTTCTTTATTCACATTAACATTATCTTTTAATCATCAAAAAATTTCATGAACATCATATATGTTGTTATTCTATTTCAATGAATAGTCATGTTCTGTAATTATTTTTATAAAAATTTACCCTAATTTAAGTGACTACATACTTACTTTTATCGATGAACTCTAAGTCATGGATAATCCACTAAAATTATAAACTTAATAAAAAATAGGAATATATCATTGATAATCCAAAAATATCTACCAAAAATTTGTCTTTTGAAATTTTTTATAGGATTCATCATGTTTACAATGTTTAATGGGAAGGAATTATCCATTACACACTGGTTCCTAAACAATATAAAAAAATACCTCCTATGTTCATCAAGATATTACAAATTCAAATTATAGATCTTATTATTAAATATAAGAACATTATAGTACTATCCTTAAAGTACTAAAATCTTCCCTGTAAAATTTATCTCAATCATAGAATTATAACATGCATTTACATCATTAGCATTATAACATTTTTTCTATCAGAAAATCAACACAATGATGAAACATAAATATCGTATCATATTCTTCCTCACTTGAGCATTCAAATATCAACAATTTATACTTTCCATCATATAATTCTAAAAATAATCCAATAACATTACCTCATAATTCTCCCACTCCCCCTTTCATCTTAATATATATTATTTTTAGATCCTAATTATGGTTCATGTTGATATTTTATTTGTTTTAATTTTTTCTGGACTATAAAATTCAATCTCAATATCATTATTTAATTTTGGAAAAGGAATAATTTTATAGATATCTCTACTTTGATCCTAAAATTATGGAATGTAAAACTTTCAGTTAAATATGAAAAAATAATCTTCAAATATCTCCCAAGAATCTCCCTCATTTTTCTTAATTTATTCATTGGAGTAATTGGTATATTAAATCTTTTCAAAATTCCCTCAATTTTAAACATTTTATTGTTACATAATATTTGATTTAATTTTATGTAGAATCATTATACACACACAAAGGATTAAATCAAAGTTACAAAAATTCAGATCATATGTGAGATTTGAAAACCTTTGATTAATCTTACACAAGAAATTATTCACACATACCTAGACATTGAAAATTTCTATTCAATATTACATATCCAATAATCTAAACTATGAAAATAACTAATATAATTAATATCAATAATGTTATGTATCCTTTATAACATGTACTCAATATTACATGGCCATTGAAAAATATTTTTTAATCAGTTTTGGCCAGTTAAAATTTGGTGTTTCACATGTATAATAATTGGAATAACCAATCCAAACATACATAAAAAATTTGAAACATATTCACATATACATAGATAATTGAAATTTATATTCTCAACTACATAAAAACATTAAACTTAAATAGACTTAGAAACATCATTAATAATCTCATATTATCTTAAATTAGTTTATAATTATTTACTAAGTATTTTTAATAATTATAAACTAATTTCTCGGTATTAAAATTGATTCAATTGATAATAAGTACTCTAATTGTTTCTTTATTACCTCAACATGAATTATCATTCTTCCTATTCATGAATACATTCAATAATAATATCATAATTGAAATCAATTCGTATATTATTAGACATATCATAAATCATACTTAAACCTCACACTTCATAAACATCTATGTGGATATTTTATATAATGTTGAAATCTTCATTTCAAAACACAAGGATTTATTTTCATAATAAGAAAATTTTGTAGCCAAATTATAATAGTAAGATCATACCACCAACTTATTAGATTGAAAAGTTATTTAAAGGAATTCCTATCCCATGATGAGCATCTATTTATATAGCTAATAAAATATCCATTAAATCTTATAGATTCATAATATCCAACATGATATTCCTAGTCCATGTTCATCAGCTCAAATTCCAACATTGACTATAATACTTGATGATCTATATAATCTCAAACATCAATTACATAAATTCAAAGAAAACCTATAATATTTAATATTCTATAGTTATTTAATAGAATGTTTTAGACCATCCTTGATATGTATTCACATATCCTCTTCTCATCAGTTCTTCAAAATCATTTCTTTTTTTATCAAATCATCAAGACACTCTAAATAATTTTTCATCATTTAATTGTTGAATATTATTTTAAATATTATTTTTACATTTCCAATATCAATAATTTGGAATAAAAAAATGCCTTAGGAATATTAAAAACTTCCTTTGAAAAGAAAATTCAATTTTTCACAAGAATAAACTAGTAAATTAAATTTCTCCCAAAAAATGTATTCAAAATATTATATGTTGAGAAAAATCCAACACACTTGAACTATATCGTCCTTTATCACCAAAAAATTTATTTTTTATATGAAAATTCTCTCAAAGGTATATATTTATCCAAATTTAATTCCATGTCAGTTGATAATAACCTTAGCATGCCCAATATCATCTTGATAATCCTTCAAAATTGTTTTTCCATATAATGATGATCGGTAGTGTTGATGTCTTTCATATTGTTCAAATACTTTTAAATAATTCTTTAAAATGTTGATCTGAATTATGGGAATAAATAAAATACTATAGATAATGGTACACCATAATTTATATATACTTTATAAATATAATTAAATTGAGGATTCATCAATAGGAGATACTCTCAATTTGTTATAAAATAAATAGAATTAGTAATGTAGTATATGATAACCAATATTAAATAATTCCTCCTAGAAATATTGGGAATAAATATGGAAACTTCTATAGTGATATTATCTCACTTCCACATAGATATTGGGAGATGATTCCAAACGCCTTTTTAGAAGTGTTACTTTAACCTTAAGCAATTGGAATACTAATTATCATGTTTTTTAGTTAGTAATTTATTACTTCATATTTTTTAACAAAGTGTTCTATGTTATCCTTTTAAATCTTGGTTATCCCAAGGAGTATCAAGAAATTTGATCCATGTAATTCATCTGAAATCTCTTTATTTTTTTCTTTTACTGATTAAACACATATTATCTTACCAAAATTCAAGAATATATCTTCAATATTAATGTACGTATTTTTATAACTTTATATAACTTCAATATTATTTTAAAAAATCTTTCCCTTAGATGTAAATTTTTTATCCTCTTTAGTAAATTCAGTTGGATAATTACATGGGAAAGGTATGATATTCCCCCTTATATTATTCCTTGGTCCATCCACACTAGATCCTTGAGTACTAGACCATTATATACTCTTATCAATGATAATAATCCATTATTCTTCCTAATGAAAACATCAACTACCTATTTTTATTTCCCAAGGTAATATTGCATATAATAGTCATAATATTTGATTAATTCAATCCATATCCATTACATCATTTATATGTGAATATATAAGTTAATCTCTTATTATCTATATATATTTCACACCTTTCTCCAAAAAGGTATTCAACCATATCCTTAATACAAGTATTACTACTTCTAAATCCAAGTCATTTGTTTGATAATTTTTATGTGGATAATGTTCTCATGATTCATATGAACCAAGCCATTAATTTTTCTTGGAACCACACCATTTTCCTTTCTATATTTCATCACTATATATGAAAATTATTTAGTTTTTAATTGACAAATTTTATACATCATTTGAACATGCTTATTTTACCCCTTTATTTGATAACTTAGTTAATGGATTAGTAATGTTGGAATTTTTTAATAATCTACTAATAATAACATACTAAACCATGAAAACTACATATTATTGTTATATTCATAATCTGTGTACATTATTTTACCACCATAGTATTTGAATGGTCAAAATATATATCATCCGTAGTAAAATATGGCCTTCAAAAGAAATCTATTAATGATAAAATTATATTTCCTAAAATTATTACATAACTCCATATCTATCTGAGTTTTTAGTACAGTTTTAAAATTTTTATAATATTCCACATATGTATTAGAGTATATAAAGATATCATCAATAAATACCTCCATAAATACTTCTTTACATTTCCTAAAAAAATATTTATTTTTTCCATAAACAAGAAGGGATAATTTGTTAAACCAAAAGGTATAACCTTGAATTTATTTTAGCTATACCTTAAATGGGATACTATCATTAGTATGAATTATTCATCCACATTTAGTTAATATTATCCTATAAAATATCAAATTTCATGATGTATTGATCCCCATGATATTGATCAAATAATTCATAAATACATAGAAATGTGAATTTTTTATTTATTCCGATAGAATTGATCTCATTATAATAAATATATAAACTCATTGATCCAAATTTCTTCTTCTCAAATAGAACTCATTCCACCAGAGGTGGAATACTCAATATAGAATTCCTTAATCAAAAAAATCCTGTTTTTGTTTGTTTAATTATACCAATTATACTAGATCTATATGATATGGTGTCATAGATATGAATTTTTACATTAGGAATAAGATAAATAGTTAATTTTACTTCACTATCATGATGAAATCTGGAAAATTGATTTGTAAACACATCAATATAATCTTTTATAATGGGTATGGATGCTATCCACATATAGTTTTACTTCACTAATGTTTTTTCATTATTTAATTCATCACGATGGATCTCACTACTAAAATCCACAGGGGTTTTTTCTTAACATAATTAATGTGATGAAATATCCATTCTAAAAAGTTATTTAAAATTCACTTAACAAATGAATACCTTTTTCCCATTATAGTGAAGTCAATATTATTAATTTGATTAAAAATTTATCCCCAATAATACATCAAATTTAGTCAACTTAATTTTCACAAACCAACCCCACTAGGACTCCTCTCAAGGTGGAAAACAGATCAAGTGTTAGATGACTCAAGTATAACATAAATTCACATTACATCAATTTAGATGAATATTCATTACTTCTAACAATAAATCACACTCCAAATCTACAGGTACAATTTCTTTTGATATTAGATAAATAACCAATTTATTTTACCACATATCCTATATTTTTTCTTCACATGTGGTTCCCTTCTAGAAAAATATTACATAATACACTTATTCATAATATAGGGAATGAAAATATATAAAAGGGTGATATCAAATTCTCAATAAGGGTTAACATAGTTGATATAAATAGATGATCATAATTGAGCATAAGATGAGCATATAGGTATGAGGAAATAATCAAGGATCTTGGACATAAAATAAAAAAATAATACTCAACAAAACATCTATCATAAAACATGAATCATTTAATGAGGCTTTTGGATAACCTAAAATATGTGTAACATGGGTTTAGAGGCATAAGTTAATAATCATTAACCATGGAAACATAACATTGGAATAACAATGAGGCATAGAGTGTGGCATAAACATAAGAATATAAAATCATTTCCTTCATCAAGTATCATTTCCATGATCATTTTTGATACCCAATCTGAACATGAATTTAATTTAAAATAATTCCCTTATTTGAAAATTAAATCACACAAATACTCACAGATCCCTAGAAACCAAAGGATCAGTGTCTTTTAAGAAAAAATATATATAAATATTATTTCACATAATTTAGTCAAAATTCATCACAACAACCCTCCCAAATACTTCATTATCCACATAATACTAAATATAAATTTCAGGAAAATAGGAAACAAAATAACGGGTGAGCTAAGAAACTCAATAAGTGAAAAAATTTTAATGAGTAATAATAATTTAGAGCATAAGAATATGAGAAAATATGATAGTGAGATATATATATGATTAAAAATGACATTGAAAAATAATATTTTTGCATAATGGATGATAATAGGACATGTAATTTGAAGTAAACAAACATATACTAAGGAATAATAATATAGAATCCTGAGGTAATAATAAAGATCCATGGAGAATAATATAATAATAAAACATAGAAATGTGGCATGAGTAAAAGGATAAGAAATACTAACATTGTGAACATTTCTTAAAAAAATTATGTCCAATCATAGTCTTGTGAGCACAACTTATTTATAATTATTTCCATGAATAGTATTTTGAACATAACTAATCCATTATCATGATAACAAAATATTACCTCCTTAGATATAAAAATTTAACCAATGAATTCGATGGAGATATATTAACCCAACTATCATGTATTTATAACCCTTATTAATTCATGATATAAAAAACTAGTCTTATATAAAATCATGAAGAACCCATGGAATGAAAATGTGGTTTTTGAAATTTTTAAATTGTATCACATAAAATCGTATCGAGATTTGGACATGTTGATAAAAAACTTCAATAATAGAATGTTCTTTCACAATGGAATTTATGGAGTTATTCACAAAAGAGGACTCCATAGGGTATAGATCCTTTGAACAAAAGAATAAAATAGGTAAAAACCATTAGAATGATGTTTTAGAAAAAATTACTTATCATTGTTATAAAATAGGCGTTTTACCTTGAGAAGGTATGAAGAAAAATTTAAAACTAATATTTAAAAGAGTTAAAAAAACAGATCCTTGAAATGAAATAATGGTTGAGCCATCAAATTTGGAGAGTATGATAATATAAACATTCATAAAATGATTTTTTTTTTCAATATTTAAAAATACATTTAATGATACCCACTACGTTAAAATATAAATAGTAATACCTTTTGAAAAGAGGGTTATTGAAATATGAATATCATAAGAAATATCAAAAATTTAGTTTCCAATGGTGTAAATTAGAACATTATATGGAATAATTAATGTGCATATGGATGAGAAATGGATTATTTTAAAATATAGGAATTATTATTAACAATTTTATACTTTTATGAGAAATTAATTGGTCACTTAAGGATATTTGAATTAAAATTAATTTTACCTAGAATGCATAATAAAGTGACATAAAATAAAATCCTAATGTTGAAAAACACAAAAATTCAATAATGAATTTCAAGAATAAACGTTATGTTAAGTCATAAAAATACAATGTTAACACAAGAGGGGGGGATTGTGTCTTTTTAGAAAGCATGATAGATTCTTTCTTTTGACTAACTTTGAGATTTATTCAAATATGAAGTGTTTATTTCTATAATAAATATAAATATTGGATAAACAGAATGAATGAACACAAAAATCTTATAGTGGTGAGGTGAATAAAGATCCCCTAGTCTACTCCACCAATGCTCTCTCTGCAAGATTGTTGATTATCACTAGAAAGGTCCTCTTATCACTTGACCTTAAAATCCACAACTAAGTGCAGACAGTTGACACCTTTATAATCAAGGATAAATAGTGACTTCTAGTTCTTTAGTTGGGAACTGGTTATTGAAAACTTATAAAAATATTATTATACATAAAACAAAAGTAAATATGAGAAATTGATACAACAATAAATCAAAAGAGATTTGATTTGCTGATGGTTCATATTAAACCTCACAATTGCAGTAAAAATTGAAAATATATTGATATTCTCCTTTTGAAATGAAAGTCTTCTAGAAAAAATATTTTTTATGTGATCTCGATTCTAAATTATGTTCAATTATAAAATAAACAAACCACATCAGTGTGAATTATAAAGTATGAGTTTGAAATATGTATATTTCTAAAGTGCAATCTATTTTGTAAATAAAAGAGTCAATATTTTTTTGTGGAAGATCTATAAAATATATTCTCATACATACAGTCATATGTATGAATATTGTGTGTGTATATATATCCATATATTGAAAATATACATGTATAATATAAAACAATTACTACTTGATACGATATTCCAGATCCAAAAAAATCACCTAATAGATCATGGATATTCAAATTCAAAATAATCAAGGGGAGTCATAACATCCATTAATAAGAGGAGTGATTTTTTCTATTGAATATAGTTCATTCAATCAATCATAACTGAATTTGAATTAGATGAATACAATCATTTAATTATCTTAATAATTTATCAAGGCCATTTCCAAAAAAACTCAGATAAAATCATGGATTTAAATCTCTGATGTTGAATATTCAAACGTAGGGTTCCTTCACAAAATGAAATAAATACCAAAGGTTGGGTTAAACTATTTAGTTTTCATTCTCTAAATTTTAGGGTGACAACATAAGGTAGATCATAAATGTATGGTTGATCAACTATGTGTTTTTCTCTCAAATGTAGGGTTCCTTACTAATGTAGGCTTCTTTAACCATACTTTCTTCTCTTAAAAACAGAAGGTTCCATCCAAACATATGGTTGTTTAACCACAATTTTCTGATAACTTAGTGTTGATGATCTATACATAATGTTATGAAAATATGGATAATTCCTTATGTGCAGTTTTCAAGTGTATGGTTCATTACTTACGTTACGTGTAAGAACTCGAGTTTTTAGATGGGGTCCAAATCCCGACCCTGCTTGAATTTTTGAGTTGTTCGGAGAAAACTATGAAAATCTAGAAGTTTGGTAAATTTTCAAATTACAAACCATGTACTCCAAAGTACACATCGTCTATATGTTAGGCATGTATTGGCCATGTGATTGTCAAGTACATGCCATGTGGTGACAATGTAAGAATTTCCTACAACACGGCGTGTAGTGTTACTTTACATGTTGTGTACCTTCCTTCAGGGTATTAGCTGAATCTTAGATATGTGCTGACCCATGTGTCATGTCTAAGCCACATGGTTACCTTATCTTAAGTATGAGTGTAGACAAGGGTACTACACAACAAGTAATCCTTCAAACACATCATGTACTTTTATTTTTATTCATTTATACGAGAGGCTGTCACGTGTAATTTCAAAAAAACATCTTCTTCTTCAAAAATTTCTGAATATATCTATTAAGAAATCCTGAAGAAAAAACCTTACCCGAGAATAATCATCCCACGTCCATTATTTGATCCGTTGGTGGCTGTGGGATCACATTGGGAAGGCTAAACCTGCACACCCTCTTTCGTTCTAGTATCTTTGGCTCACACACCACAATTTCCAACTGAGCAGAATTGTCAGGATTTGACAGAAACATAGATCTACAAAGATCAACATTGAATTTGATCTCGACATCGGATGTGCCTACATCTATGATTCTAAGGTAGGTGGTTCATACATTATTTGGTGTTTTCATAGTCATTTGGGTTTGCGGCTTTTTAGCGTGACATCGGGTATTGAGAGAGAACATTGTTTAATTATATTGAAATGACTATATACATTGTGGGATGCTTTTAGGTATTCACTTATCCTTTTACGCTTCAGAGAGGCAAGGTTAGAGGATGATGCTCATTTGGGGCATTTTTTCGGGGGTTCCAAAATGGTTATAATTGATTTTCTATGAATTAAAATACTGGTTTTGAATTTTTAAGCATGATTAAGTTTGCTAGAGGCTTTAAAGACATTGGTGCTGGTAGGGGACAACACATTGCTAGTGAAATTCAAATGTTTAATTGTTTTTCCCATTTACAGTGTTTTTGTTTCTTATATATATGCGATACGTGATATTGCATATGCTGGAACCTTTTTGTTGTGTTGGGCGTGTCTTGGATATTGTTGAGTGATGTTCATCACAGGTTGGTATTAGCCTGGGAAACATTGGGTGGTTCGACCACGGGATTGGGCATCATGGAAATCGTCTTGAGGTAGTGTGACATTCAGGTTGGGCATGGCCTGTGTTACTTGGATGGTGAGGCCATAATACTTGAGCGACATGCTCGTAGGGACATGAGGTGTTAGAGATGTTGTGTCTTGGGAACTTATTTTGGTTATTACTTCTCACCTAGATCTTTGAGAAGTTTTCACACATGTAGACTCCTCGATGAGGTGATTTTGACCACTTGTTAGGTAAAGGACCCCGATTCATGTGGGAAGGTATATTTGGTTTGGGGGTGCTTTCCATTGGAAGCAACGTGGAAGGTGATGGGACTTCAAGGGATTGCATTGAGGCTATCAGGTTAGGGGAAGAGGATCTCCAAGATTTTAGGGCAGACATCATTTTCCCTCTGGTTACTAATTTGAGGGCCGACATTGCTGTCCCTCTAGTTCCTATTTGAGGATGGGCATTGCTGCTCCTCTGGATGATGTACCATGGGAAGACTTGGGCTTTCAAGTAGGGTCATTATTATTTGGGCATGCCTTTGGGATATCAGTACATGAAACATGAGGTTTCAGGATGCACATGGTACCGAGTTACATGATAGAGATTCCGGTGTTGGCTAAAGCAGGTGACAGTCCATGGTGGCTACTAAGCACCAGGGGAGTTTATTTTAATTTGTGCAAAATAGTTTTTACTAATTTCCATATAAATGAATGCCTACTCTGACACTTATATTAGATATACACCATTGGGTGGTATCCTTCTGAGATTCGTCTCACACCTTGCACGGGCCATTCGGGATGGGTGTAGACTTTATGGATTTACATGCAGGAAAGAGATCAGCTTCAGGAGCAGGATTGTATGAGCTATTTCATAGAGATGGAATGGACCTTGAGATCTTTTTTAGATAGAGTTTACTTTGTTTTTCTTTCTTTCCTATATCAGTATGCTTACTAGGATTAATTTAGCTAATGTTGGTTATCTATTGGCACCCCCTTTATATCCATACTTTCTATGGATGCATGGCCTATTTTTTCTTGTAGTTGTTACCAGTGGTTTTAGATTGCTGTTGTTTCTACTTTTCTTCTGTTGTTTATCTACTACTGATTGTGTTTCCACTCCACGGGTCTGGTTCGAGTCTTCTGAGTTGTTTATTTCCACTTCATGTTATATATATTATTTCTCTAACCAGTACCATTATTATCTATCAATAGGGTATAGCCTCCCCACTATACCTATCAGACCCTCACTACTAATCGGTATCCTTTGGAGATCGGGAAGAAGCGCCTAAAGTAGTAAAACCCAACACGTTTAGCATTGTTCAAGTTACTGTTCTGGTCTGTGAAGTTACAAAGTGGTGTCATAGGAGTTCTTGAAAGAGATTTAGTAGAAGTGTTTTGTTGGCTACTAATGATATTGAGACTTTTCCTTTTATTTCTACTAGTTTACTAGTTGGGATATGGTAAACTGGAGATAGGTAGTAATTGTAACTAGGTTTCTATCTTGTTCATGGGTGCCTACAGCCCCATGTATGAGGGATGAACCAAGTTACCTTGGGATGGAATTGGTTTATTGGTTTTTTTTCTTAGATTACAGTTTATATGATTTCTACCTTAGTGGATCACTTGGTGTGTGATGTTATTGATTTTGATATGCGACCCTTGTCCTAGTGTGGTATGGGAGAATTGGAACTTATCTCGGTATGGAAATACATGATTGTTTGGATTTTGATAGGCAAATTTTTAGGGTATTTAAATTTTATAACTGCACATATGCTTGGTGAAGTGACAATACCATGTGAATAATTTCAATTTCCATGCTATAAATTATTTTGAAATGTGAAGGGTGAAAATATCGATAGAATTGATTGTTGATTGCAATGTAATATGGCATACATTATATATATTTTAGAATTTCATGTGGAAGGGTATTTGGTTCTGGCTCTTGTACGATCAATCAGGTACTATGGTTGAGGTGATTTTGATCATCAGGATTGGGAAACTCGGTCATCAGTTTGAGGCTACATTGGTTGTTAGGACGAGAATGGACCGAGGTACTTTTGATACTTGGCTCTGTTGAGGGCGGGTAAGGAGGCCATGTGGCCGGGATGTTGTCATCTTGGGTTGTGATAAAGGAGAGTAAGGGTAGTTTTTATATGTTACCTCTTTACTTCCTTCACTATCACCATTTAATATTATATATATATATATATGGGATGTCTGACCATTTATGATATTCAGTGGGTTCCTTCTGGATGACTCAGAAGGAGCGTCAGGCGGGAGATGGTATAGTGCCACAGGAGTAAGATCCGGTTCAGGAACCGGTGCAGGTAGAGCATGATCCATAGGTACAGGCTTAGGGACATGATTAGGATCCGGATCTAGGGAAAGAAGGATAAAAGTTGGGTTTGGCAGTATTCAGTCAGTGGCTTGATGAGTAACTTTGAACTTGCCTGGTATGCGTCTTGTAGGGGATTAATAGAGGTGTGTAGGGTACAGATCCATCAATGGAATATTTGATGTGGGAGTTCCAATCGCAACACCCGCTGCTTTTTCAGGGTGAGGGTAGTCCACATGCAGCTGAGAACTGGATAGAGAGCATGTAGATGATCTTCGAGTTGCTCAAGATGCCTCTTGGGCAGAGGTTCATGCTAGAAATGTACATGCTGAGAGGACCGGTGAAGCATTGGTGGGATGTGCAGGTTAAGGCTCGCAGACATGAGGGACTTGAATGGAATGAATTTGAGGATAGGTTCTTCGAGTACTTTTACCGAGAGACCCTGAGGGTTAAAAGAGCTCAGGAGTTCTTGAGCCTTCAGTAGGGATACATGTCTGTCCTGAACTATGTAGATACTTTCACTAAGCTATATGAATTTTCACCTGGTATGGTAAGCAATGAATGATCAAGGGCGAGGCACTTTGAGGATGGCTTATAACACACCATTTAGATCGAGATAAATATCATTAGGTTGGGTTCATTCCTAGAAGCGGTGAATCATGCTCTCATAGTGGAGGGAAAAGAGAAAGAGAGGTCTCAAATAGGCCGTATGATGGCTTTAGGTGATGGTTTAGATAGTAGGAAGTGAGGATGGGATGAGTTCCAGCAGGGCAGTCTGGCCAAGGACTCAGCTAAACCACCTCATTGTAGTTCATCATTGGTTTTATTTTAGTGTGGGTAGCCATGACATGTCCAGAATCAGTGTGATAGGCCTCCAAAGGAGTGCCGAGAATGTGTAAAAGTTAGGTATATTGAGAGGCTCTACATAGATCCTTCTCAGACAGCCAGTAGGCAGGGAATAAGATAGACTGTTGCATTTGGGGCTGGATCTGAGTTGGTACCAGGTGACGGTAGCCGAGGTTCAGCAACACGAGGTGGACATGACATAGACAATGGGATCTAGATGAGGGTTTAGTGTCTGGATACTGGTGAAACACTGTAGAGAGGACATGCTTCAAGAATCCATGTGTTAGGTCAGGAGCACGTCGTGGAGCTGCCAGGGGCTGAGGAGGTTGGTGATCTGATGACGGTTAGAGGTACTCTGCGAATGTGACCGTGACTTCCTTGTTTTCTTTTGGGCATGACCTATTAAGGCATGTCTATTTTGAGTGTATGAGGTGAACAAGATATATCTAGAATGACTATATGCTATTTAGTGGGATTGAAACCATTTAATTAGTGTGATATTTATATATACATTTGAGATGTGTAGAATCAAGAGCATCGGGGATGCGTGTTACTTCAGGTGTCATGGGCATCGGGGCATTGAGTATGTGGGTTACTTTAAGTTAAAGGCACCAAGGTTTGTTTTTAGAATACTTGGGACACATGCCCTCATGGAGGAGAACACAAATGTGGTGTGGGATACTTTTGGGTGTCGTAAATGACACAGCAGCACCGATGTGGTGCAGGGGTAATGATGCATCACGGGAGGACCATGGGTCCAGGAAATAGGTTGTTGTAACTTTGATTGATTTTTATTTTGGTTGGCTTGAGAATGAGATAGGAAATTCCTAAAATGGTGAGACCCTTGGGGATCTTTATGTTCATTATATCTCTAAGTTTCATTTGGTAGCTCGGGGAAAAGATATGTTAAGGTTGGGAGATTGTAAGAACCCAGGTTTTTTGAACGGGTCAAAATCCTAATCCTGTTTAATTTTTTGACTTGTTCTGAGAAAACTGGGAAAATCTAGAAGTTCTGGAAATGTCCATATTACATGTCGTGTACTAAAAATTACATTCTGTGTGTATTTTAGGCATGTACTGGACACATGCTGGTTGAGTACATGTTGTGTGGTGACCGTGTAAGAATTTCCTACTACACGATATGTAGGGTAACTTGGCACACTGCGTAACTTACTTCTACCTACCAGGTCAATAATATCCACATGCTGACCCATGTGGTATGTCCGAGCCATGTGGCTACCTCTTCTTAAGTCAGTGTATGGGCAAGGCCACTACACGACATCTATTCAATCATACACACTATGAACTTTTATTTTTATTTGTTTATATGGGAGGGAATCACATCTAATTTCAAGAAACGTCTTCTTCTCCCCCAATTTCAGAACAGCTCCTTTCTGAAATCCCGAAGAACATACCTTACCCCAGAATCATCATCTGGCGTCTGTTCTTCGATCTGTTAGTGGCAACGCTATCACATTGGGAAGGCTGAACCCGTGAACCCTCTTTCATTCTAGTATCTTTTCTTCACACACCATGTTTTCCATCTGAGAAGAATTTCTAGGATTTTATAGAAACATAGATATAAAAATATTGACTTTGAATTGGTGCTCGATGTCAGAACTTCGTACATCTACGAGTCTATGGTAGGTGGTGCATACCTTCTCCCATATTTTCATAGTCATTTAGGGGTTTCAGCTTTTTATCGCGATGTTGGGTATTGAGTGATACCCTTGTTTAATTATATTGAAATGACCATATGCATTTTGGAATTTCACTGGGTATTCCCTTATCTTGTTATTCTTGATCGAGGTAGGATTACATGCCACTGCTCATTTGGGGCATTTTTTCCGGGGGTCACAAAATGGTTGAATTGAATTTTTATTAATTAAGGAGTTGAGTTTGAATTGTTATACATGATTAAGTTTTTTATAGGCTTCCAAGACCTTGGTGATGGTAGGGGACAACATATTTCTAGTTCAATTCAACTTTTTAATTTTTTTTCATGTTTACAGTATTTCTGTTACTTATATATTTGTGATGCATGATATTTCATATGCTGGAACCTTTTGGTTGTGTTAGGAATGGACTAGATATTTTTTGAGTGATGTTGATCACATTTTGGGCTTGGCCTAGGCTACATTGGATGGTTCGACCATGATATTGGGTGTCATGGACATCGGCTTGAGGTAGTTTGAATGTTAGGTTGGGCATGACCCGAGTTACATGGATGGTGAGGCAATCAGACATGAGAGACATGGTCATAGGGGCATGAGGTGTCAGATATGTTGTGGATTGGGAAATTATTTTCATGATTACCGCTCACCCGAAACATTGAGTAGAGTGAAAATAGGTAGAATCCATAATGAGGTGGTTTTGGACACTCATTGGGTAGAGGCCC
Organism: Viscum album; assembly: GCA_963277665.1. NCBI lineage: Eukaryota > Viridiplantae > Streptophyta > Magnoliopsida > Santalales > Viscaceae > Viscum > Viscum album. The sequence continues at coordinate 489,800,575 of OY728123.1, read as the reverse complement.
CCGATAGATGTGGTTAGGTACATTAGGTTTGGGGGTTCTTGCCATAGGAATCCACATGGAATGTGAGGAGCCTTTAGGATATTGCATTGCGGCTATCGAGTTGGGGGTAGAGGATAGCTGAGATTTGAGGATATACATCGATGTCCCTCTAGTTACTGATTTGAGGGAAGACATCACTGTCCCTCTGGTTCCTATTTGAGGACAGACATCACTGATCCTCTGGATATTGTACCATGGGTAGGAGTAGGCTTTCGACCAGGGTCATTATTTTTTGGGTGTGCCTTCAGAATTTCAGTACTTGAGGCACAAGGTGTTAGGAGGCACATGGCGTGGGGTTGCATGACATAGATTTCGTCTTTGGCCTAAGCTTGTGACACTCCATGATGGCTGCTGAGCACCAATGGTGTTTATGTTTATATGTGCATCATACTGTACTACATTCCTTATAAATGCATGACTGCTGAAACACTTATATTAGGTACGCACCATTTGGTGGTATTCTAATGATATTCCTTTCACAACCTGCATGGGATCTTCGGGACAAATGTAGAATTTATGGATTTCTGTGCAGGAAAGAGATCAACTTATGGAGCTAGATTGTATTAGCTAATACATAGAGATACTATGGACCTTGAGGTCTTTCCTAGATGAAGTTTACGTTATTTTACTTCCTTTGCTATATCAGTATGCTTACCTTGTTTATTGTTGATACTGTTGGTTATCCATTGGTGCCCCCTTTATATCTGGACTTGCTATGGATGCATGACTGGTCTATTCTAGTAGTTGTTACAAGTGGTTTCAGCATGCTGTTGTTTCTAATTTTCTTATGTTGTATACCTGCTATTGATTGTGTTTCCTCTCTGTGGGTTTGGTTCAAGTATACTGAATCATTTATTTCCACTGCATGTAATATATATTATTGCTTGGACCAGATCCATTATTATCCTCCAAGAGGGTATTGCCTCCCCACTATACCTATCCGACCCTCGCTGCTAGTTCGTAACCTTTAAAATTCGGGGAGGTGCCCCTAAGGTAGTAACACCCAACCCTTTTAGCACTATTTGAGTGCCTGTTCATGTTTGGGACATTACATTATGTTTATTAACCTATGATATAAATAGCGTTTCGAGAATAAATATTGCAATGAATATTAATTTCCATAAATTCACATAAAGTAATATCATTAGTAAAAAACAAGGGTATTTGTGAGGATAAAAATCAATGCGATTTATAGAGTATTGTTGAGACAATACAGGCCCAAAAATCTCTCAATTTTTGTAGATCACGAAACCCAAAAAATAGAAAATAAAAAGTATAGGATTTTTGTAAACACATTTAAATAAAAAAATGATTTCAGTTTCATTGTACTATTTTGATTAAAAATATATTAAAATGAAATGTTGAATAAAATGTGTTGTTTTACCAATTTTATCACCATTATATGATATAAATAATAAATTAGAATAAAAATGATTATAAGACTTTCAATTTTTCACAACAAAATAAATGAATATTTGTATTGTTTTATTTATATAAATAATATAGGGTTTCTAGAAGTAGAGATAAATATGTTAGAAATTTAGAAAATAAATACACAAAGTAATTTTTATTATAAAAATAGTAAAAATAGATTTGAAGTTTTTGGTTGGGAAAAGGGTTAGACAGTAGGTCTGGTAGAAGGTGAAAGCGTTATTTGGAAAAATCCCTCAAGGTAACATTGAAGAATTTTTGAGGTGATTGTGTTTGTTGACAAGGAGTGTTTGTTTGTTGAAAAATATGGTTTCCATGGTGAGTTGTTGAGGTCCAGATATATTATTGGAAATGTATGTTGGGAAAGAAACATGACAAAGGAATGGTCGATCTGGAGGCGGTATAAAAGAACAGATATATGGTGGTGCCATATTCCAGTTTTTTCCAAATTATCAGGCCCCAAAATTGTGAAAATAGAGATATGTTTTTTTTTGAAAAGGAAGTTGCATGAAAGATTGAAGGTGGTTTGGAAACATTCACGCAAGGCATGTTTTGGGATCAGAATTTCAGAAAATTGAAAAGGCAAGAAGTGTGCAATAGATTCTATGTTGCGTGTATGATGTGGTTGCATAAAAAAAACTTGTGCATAGAATGTGATGTTAGATGGGGTTTTGTGCAATGGAATAGAATCCTGCATAACACACCGAATCTTCTGCGTAGGGGTTGACGATGCCTATAAATAAGATGTGACCCCCCTCATTCAAAAAATCACAACACTTAGAGATTATCTAAGCTCCGAATGGCGTAATATTTTCAAGAAAAGGGAGTTGTGTGAAAGATTTTGAGTAGAAGGAAATCTAAGAATGATTCATGTAAGATTTGAGTTGCACGTAAGATTAAAGTTGTACACATGGGGTGTTTCATGGAAAAGGTGTAATATTGTGTGAAATTAATTAAAGTTACGTGCAAGATGCGGTAAGGGTTGCATGAAAGATTTGATGTTGACCTATAATACTTCGGTAAAGTCATATTCACCAGTGGATGAAAGTGGAACATCAATAAAGCATCTACATATAGTGGAGGATAAATTCATTAGAGATAATGAAGGGACCTACAAGTCTATAAAATGTGAGTGGATCTTTTAAAGAAGCAATGAGCACATATCAGTTGAGAGAGTAGTGAGATTTCACATTGTGGTTGGTGGTAAACCATGAGGGATAGTGAGTCCACTCCGAACTTGTAAATAATAGTGCTCTTATAATGGATTTGGTACATCAACACATTTCCAGAGTATTCTTCCTGGATGTAGCCCATTGAGGGTGATCCAAGTAAAATTGTTTTGTCCTATTCATGTTTGAATCATTGTTCATTATCTGTAGTCAGAAGGAGAGAGAATAGAGATTTGTCTAATAAGGAAACAAGATAAAAAAGGGGAATTTTTAATCTATCATACCTTGATTCATCCCCCTCTCAGGGTATCTATACTAGTGGATCTAACAATAGCTTGGTCAAGGTTAGGTTCTGGTACCTGATCTAATAATGCTTGAGCCACTTGAAAAAGTTTTTTCAAATATTTCAACTAATCCTGTATCCTTTCTGAAATATTATCCTCCAACATCCTTATCAAAATCCTAGAATCTTGACTGACCTTCATATTTTCAATAAAATAGGATTTCAAAATTTAATAAAGATTTTTCTCTATCTTTAAAAATTAGATAACTTGACTCTTAACAGATTGAGAAGAATCCGGGTTCCAGGTTTAGTTGAAGTGAGTTTCTCAAAAATATTTCTCTGATTGTCCTATAAGACTGATAAGGGTTCACTATTTCCATGAAGATTATAAATCCTACCAATTATATCATCCATTACTGATGTGATATCTTTAAACCTTATGACCATCTCTGGTGAAGTTAGAGGGGGACGAATCATAATCTCTATATGGATTGAAACTCCCATTGATAGATTTGGAGTGACTTCCCAAGTACCATTTTAAATCTGCAAAATCAATTTTAGAAAGAGATTCTAATTTAAGCTTCCCAATCCGATCCATCATCTGTCTTTTAAATACATAAAAATCTCCTTTTGAAACAGAAGTCTCTTTGATTTATTGAAGATGATTCTAAAAAGATTTTAATTCCATCATTGAAACATTTGAATTTATTAAATCATGAAATGATTTTCTTAAAGCTTCCATTTCTCGATGAAGATGTGAATTCTCTTCCTGATCATTGTTAAACATTATAACTAGGTCTTGAATCTGATTTTTCAGTGAGTGAGATGTTCCATCATATGGATTCTTTGACTAGGTAGCAACCTCTATAATGGATAAGTGATTAACATTAGACTTATCCACATACTTCTCACTTGATCATGATATACTATCAAGGAACTCTATGCTTTGTTGAGAATCATATGTAGTTCTGTCTATAGAAGGGCCAATGGCAGAGATAGCCTGATTTTCAATGATCTCCATGGTATGAGTGATAGATTTATGAACTTGCTAAACTTATTGAGAAACTTCTTCCTGATGATCTGGTTAAGGAACAACCTATATCTCTTGAGGCTGACTTTATGCTTTTTGAACCATATCTTTTTCTGGTTCTTCCGAATTAACTAAATGAGTCACCACTCTAGATCTTAACATTGGATCCTCATGATATGGGTCTTCTCTATTCCATTGTTTTAAAATAAGTTCCTCATGAAATAATTATTATTATGAAATTTCTTTAGTGATATTTTTATCATCATATTGATACATTATATTGGAAGGCTAATCAACACCTTCTGTTGTGGATTCTCAAACTTCTTTATTCATTAATTTACTTTGCTCCCCCTAAGAAAAAGATCTCGATTTTTGTTGGTAATCCACACCAATAGGCATCAAATTAACTTTTATTTTACTCCAAAATAAACCATATTTCCTTAGAGTACTAGGATTGAACACATTGTTGTGATGAAATTTTAATTGAGATTCAAATGGTCAAATCAATTTTTTTCCTAAACAAAATAAGAGATATGATCCTTCTATAAAGGTAGAATAACATTATTGCCTCTGAATGGAAATAATAACTCATATATCTCACCATATATATGGGAAAAATCAATTGGATATCAATGATAAATAAAAACATGATATACTTGTACAAATATAAAATTTTCTCCATCTCAGCAACCCTTGGAGCAATAGTAGTTAGAATGAACATTACTAAAACCTTTTTGTCAACCTCAAAATTTGTTAAAGAAATTTCCTGACATTTTTTGAACCAAAAAAAATCACATGATGTCATCTAACATGTGATCTTGATTTTGAATGGATCGAAGATCAAAGTTGAATAATCCTTCATGAGGAAATTTTAAAATATGATAAATTTCAACAGATGAAATTGAAAATTCCTCATTTTCTATTCAAGAGGATATTGTAGCTTTTGCTTCACTAAAAATAAACAGAATAATGACATAAAATTTCATTAGTTATAACTCAAAAATTAACTCTTTATTTTCTCTTTTGAAAAAAAAATTAAAAACCTTGAGACCATAGAGCTTGTTTGAGTAAAATCTTTGTCTGATACAACCATTTGAAATCTATGAATTTTCATAAAAAATCTATCTTGGGGAGAAAACGCTGATGTAATGACCCAATGTTTTTAAATGGAAATTCCCTTCTTATAATTATGTCATAAAATAAAATGAAAACACAACATAATTAACTACTAAGTGATAAGTGACCTTTAAACATAAGTTTTTCACTTTTGTGTTTGGAATTTCAAAAATCTGACATACACGATTGTGTTTAAGATAATTTTTTGAGTCTAATGAGAAAAAAAATAATTTTTAGTGAATAGTAACACACCCTTGGGAAAAGTAACATTCCCTTATGAATATTATTATGACCCTTATGAATATTAAATCATCCAACATAAGTGTAACGTTACCCATGAATAATTAAATAAGATTTAGACATCTTAGAAAGTGACAATTTGACATTAGTAAACGTTTTGGTTATTTGTAAGTCATAAATAATTAATTATAATTAATTAATTTAAAAGAAAATTTATTTCCCTAAAATGTATTCATAAATTATTGAATCAATGTCTTATTGTTTTTAAATAATTTTATAATACCCTATGTAAGTTTCAAAGCACTATAAAATCAGTTTTAATTTTTAAAAACTGTTTTTTAAGTAACTTATGATTTTCATTAATTATTAAATTAATAATATTTATAAAATTATTTTTAAAAAATGTACTTCATTTTTGTATTCTACACGTTGAAAAAAAATTTGGGTAAAAATTTGGGATTTTTCTGAAATACTTGAAATTCTGATGAATAGTGAAATACCGTAATTGACAAAAATAAGCCAAATAAGCTAATTATATAGTCATGTGCGATGTTATACTGAAGTAAGACCACTTGGTTTGGGATAACATGATAAAATTACTATTCTTGGTCATGTAATACTCACTATTAATTTTTTTTTGAAGAAATAATAAACTAATGAATTTTATATTAAGGAAACCCCTCTCCCCTCCACTATAAAATCTACCCTTCACACCCTCATTTCCTCACACCTATCAAGCTCCAATACTTATCTAAACTCTACAAAAACAACTTCCCTATCCTCTATACCACTTCCAAGAGCTTCTGGTCTCATCAAAAGACCAATCCTAGCTTCCTTAAGGAGGATCTCAAGAGGAGGATTTAAGAGGTAATTTCTCTCCCACTCCTCCTTTAATTTCCTTTGAAGTTCAAGTTCATTTCTTGATCTCTCCCCACCTATATTCATCCAAATGGTATTGTAAATCATTTATTATACATATAATGTAATTTTGTGATTCTAATGAGATATTATATCATCCATCCCCCTTTCCCTCTTCCTTTAATTTTATTAAAGAGAACGTTGTTCGTGAGGTGTTAATTTATCACCTTCAAGAATGACATGCTTTCTTATTCCATTTCTGCCTTCAGATCTGGTCATGAAACCATTTTTATGGTTGAAAATGAAATTTTATTTGTATTATGTCCTATTTAAAGTTCTGTAACTGACTTATGAACATATTACTAAGTGATAAATTAAAACAAGTTCACTGTGATCGAAAAACCGCGCAAATTAACCCAAACAATCTTCATTTAATTTTTATCAAATGATTCATCCACATGGTATATGATATAACTCATTATAAAATCATTTTAAATTCTATAATGTATTTAATAACATGTATTATTAGATCTTTATGTTTACCCATGTTCTACCAAAACTTCAATTTAAGAATACAAGTGAACCACTCAAGAAAACCATAAAAATAAACATTCCTGAATAATGTTTTTAAACACTATAACTCATCCAAAGGAACATAAAATCTCTCAATGAATCCATAATGAACCATATTAATGTAAAAATGGTTCTGGACTTGTAATTATTGAATATAATGTCATTATTCAAGACATTAAAGAGAAGGAAGCATTCAGATACAAGGTAAGGGGAAATTCTCGAACCCAACTTTCATCCTTCGGGTTCGCCCTCTTTCACTCCATTTTTGATATGGTTAGTCCTTTAAATAATTTTTTCATCATTTTATTTCTTTTTCTGGGTTATACATGTTTTCCACTATTTTTTATTTCAGAAAATTTTTTTTCCAAAAGAACTCTTCTTTTAGGAACACACCTTTTACTTGTCACTCAAAGTGGACGGTTCTTGTAACATGTATGTTATTACCTCTTTCATTTGGGAACCCAAAGTTTATAAATGTGTTCTTATGATATGAAACAAATTCCTTTACATTGGTTAGTTTTTTACATTTTTGATATGTGTTTTATGTGGAAATCATGATAATGATAATGTTATGATGTGACGGGTGCACCTGGAATTATATAGCGCAATATGAATGTTTCAAAGTGACGGGTGCGCCCAGAACTATAAAGCGCTCTAATGAATTGGGTAAAGTGGTGAATCTCATGAGTATATGTGAAATGATGTGTGAACAATATGCTATCATGTTTCACAAGTATGTGTGGTAGTTAACCAATAAGACATGATGTTTCATTTTTATTTATTGCCACATTTCATGTCTTTTATTTATGCTCCTCTCATGTTCATAATCTTTTGACAATGTCATGATTATGCTCACCCAATGCTATATTATTCTTATCTATCCTCTTATTAGGCTTTTAGCTCACCCCTTTTTATGTATATCCTCAAGAGGATACATGTACTAAGGAGAAGACAACTGCCAATAAGAATCTAGAGAAGAAGAAATTAAATAAATGTTTAAGCTTGATGTTGTAATTGTTTTGTATGGTCCTTGTTTTCCCAAGACAATAAACCTTTGTATCCTCTATGTGTAATACTATAATGTTGTTTATCTATGAAAATATGTAATAGTAATGTAAGAAAAGGCTGGGTCACTATAGTTGGTATCACAGGAAAGGATTAGTTAATTTGGGAATTAGTATTAGTGAGCCCTAGAGAAGACCTCTAACATGAGACTAAGTAAAAATATGCACCTAAGAATATTTACATAGGGATATCATATGTTATATTTTTTGTATAAATTTTTTAAATGAATTAGTTATTCATGAATTGTTTACTTATGTTTTGTTCTAACCTTTCCTCTTTTAGAAAATTGTGGGAACCATGATAAATCATACCAACAACTCGTGAGAGGGCCAATGCAATGATTTACCAAAAGACACCCCCAATGATTTGAGAGGTGGAGTTCAGAACATCATGGAGATGATTACCCAATTATCACAGATTATGAACAATAACCATAATAATGGGGAACATCCTCCTTCACCAACGAGGGTGCAAATGGATATCGAATGTTTTATGGGGAAACAACCACCGACGTTTAGTGGATCTTCCAATACACTAGTTCTGGAATACTGGGTCAAATCCATGGAGAAGATATTTTTTGTTCTTAACTGTTTTGAGACAGAGAAGGTGATCCTATCCGTTTATTGTCTAGATAGAGAATCCGATCAATGGTGGGATTTGATTAAGAACACCAAGCTGAGGGAGGAAATTGAAGAGATGGAATGGGAAGACTTTAAGATGATGTTTCATAATAAGTATTTCACACGAAATCTTCATACAAAGATGGAGAGAGAATTCATAGAGCTCAAGCAAAAATAAGGAGAATCTGTCACAACCTATGAAGCAAATCTCACAAGGCTTGCAAGGTACGCTTCAGGTTTTGCTATCAAAAATGATAGAAAAATTGATAGATTCTTTAGTGGATTAAAACCACACCATCGAAAGGCTCTTGAAATTCTAGAATTTAGGAGTTATGAAGAAGTTGTTCGATGTGCTCTCAAAGTGGAGATGGAGTTTGGAGAATGGTCCCATGGCTAAGGGGATAAGAAATGAAAGATGGAGTTTCAATCCAGTGGATCTAATGATAATGGTGGGAAGAAAAATCAACGACCCACATGCCAAAAATGAGGGAAGTTGCACCATGGGAACTGCCTCAAAGGGATGGGGATGTTCTTCAAGTGTGGGAAAGAAGGACACCATGCTCAAGAGTGTCGAAAATACATGAAAAGGAAGGATAATGTAGCCGAATAAAGGATATAACCACTCATGGTTCAATGAAACAATTGTAGGGAGCTAGGGCACTATGAAAGTCAGTGCACTAAACCTTGAGTTCTCGAGGGTAATCAACGTCAGCAACCACCAAATCTGAAGGAATAGGGAAAGGCTTATGCCATAACTACTGCAGAGGTGGAGCATTATAATGAAGTCATACAAGGTACACTTCCTATTTACTCAAGAATTGAAAAAGTCTAATTTGATTTTGGTTCTACACATTCCTTTATATCTTGAAAGTTTTCTAGAACTATAGAATCGAATCCCCAAAACCATGAAGTAGAGATATATGTAAAAACACCAAGTGGTGCAATCATTGCAACCCATGTGTTTGACTCTTCTCCTGTTGGCGTATGTGGGAAGATTCTTCCAGTGAATCTCATAATACTTACCTTGGTGGAATTTTATGCTATAATGGGAATTGATTGGCTCTCATTATATAGAGCTCATATCAACTATCAGGAAGAGGAAATATCTTTTCATATTGTGAACCATCCCATGATCTACTAAAAATTCGAGGAAGATCATGAATATCCTTTGAAAAATCATTCAATGGTGTGGGTGTTGATTCCTTATGATGAATTATACCTCACCCAAATGGTTGAGTTGAAGGAAAGTTCCATCCTTGAGGAAATACCCATCGTGAGGGAATATAGTGATGTATTTCCCTAAGAGTTACCCGGAATTCCCCTGGATTGTGTGGTAGAGTTCTCAATTTAACTCTTACCTGGAGCTACTCCTATCTCGAAGTGTCACTATAGGAGGGCTCCTATCGAACTGGAAGAGTTAAAGAAGTAGCTGCAAGAGAATCTGGAAAAAGGGTTCATACATCCTAGTGCATCACCATAGGGTGTGCCAATGCTCTTTGTGAAGAAGAAGGATGGAACAATGCGGCTGTGTATCGATTATCAGGAACTCAACAAGAACACCATAAAGAAAAAGTATCCTATTCCAAGAATTGAAGACCTATTCGATCAGTTAATAGGTGCTCAATACTTTACAAAGGTGGATCTTTGTTCTGGATATCATCAGGTAAAGGTAAAGAAGAAAGATATTCAGAATACTACTTTCCATACAAGGTATGGGCACTATGAGTTTTTGGTGATGCCCTTCGGACATACTAATTCCCCATAAATCTTCATAGATTTTATGAATAGAGTCTTTAGACATTACCTCGATAAATTTTTGGTTGTGTTTATTGATGATATTTTCATCTAATCCAAGAGAAAGGAGAAACATGAAGAACATGTAAGAATTGTTTTGGCTACCTTGAGAAAGGAGAAGTTGTACGCCAAGTTCAGAAAGTGTGACTTTTGGATAAAGAAAGTAACGTTATTGGGACATGTGATCACATGTGAGGGAATTTCTGTGGATCCTTAAAAAACAATGTCGATCGAGGAATGGCCCAGGCCCTCTAGTGTCACAGAAATCCGTAGTTTTCTTAGATTATCTAGGTACTACCAACGTTTTCTGAGAAACTTCTCATGATTGTCAGGTCCGCTAACTAAGTTAACAAGGAAAGGGGTAAAGTTTGTCTGGACAGAAGAATGTGAGGGAAGCTTGAAGGAGCTAAAGAGAAGGCTGATCACTGCACCCATACTGTCTGAAACTTATTTTTTTATTTAGATAAACACTTTTGAGGGAAAAGTGAGAAACCGAAAGGTTCAGCATACAACAAAACAAACTCCCAAGCAGAAAACCAGAAACAGATCCGGCCAAGCAAAGAAAACACTGCCAACCCCAATGCAGGACCACTCGACGATCACTGCACCTATACTCACACTACCGAAAAGTGGAGAATGTTTTGTGATTTACAGTGATTCTTCAAAGAAACACATGAGTTTTGTACTCATGAAAAATGACAATGTGATAGCCTATGCCTCAAAACAGTTGAAGATCCATGAGCAGAACTACCCGACACATGATCTAGAGCTGGCATCTGTGATTTTTTCCTTGAAAATCTGGCAGCACTAACTTTACGGTGAGAAGTGTGACATATTCACCGACCAAAAGATCCTAAAGTATATTTTTACACAAAAGGATCACAACATGCGTCAAAGGAGATGGATAGAGCTAACCAAGGATTACGATTTCTCTATTCACTATCATCCTGGAAAGGTGAACAAGGTAGCTGATGCTCTAAGCAGAAAAGAACCCGCTACTCTATCCATGTTACGGATTGAGAAAGACCCTATCTTCTTAGATATGAAAAGGATGGATTTGGAAATCATAATGGTAGGGGATACATCCTACCTTGCCCAAATTATTGCGCAACCATCCATCCAGGAGAAGATTAAGGAAGCACAAAGGGATGATGTGGAGATACAAAAGAGGGTGAATGCAGTAAAGGTAGGGAAGCTTCAGGAGTTCCATATCGATGATGATGGTGTGATTCGGTTTGGAACGCAGCTTTATGTGCCTTCATCACCCAGGATAAAGAAGGAGCTATTAGAAAATGCACATAGATCAACTTTCTCTATCCATCCTAGGAGTACCAAGATGTACCATGATCTCCAGGAACACTTCTAGTGGGATAACATTAAGAAGAAGATTGCAGAATATATATCAAGTTCCTTGGTATTTTATCAAGTTAAATCTGAGCAACTAAAGTCCAAAGGTATGATGCTTCCATTGCCTATACCCATGTGGAAATGGGAAAATGTTACTATGGACTTTGTCACGGGTCTCCCGAAGACGTTAAAGGGAAATAATGTGATATGGTTTGTGGTTGACTGACTCACCAAGACTGCCCATTTTATCGCTATTCGGGAAGATCTCTCACTTGAACAACTTGTAAAGATATAAGTGAAGGAAGTGGTGAGACTGAATGGATTTCCACTCTCGATTGTCTCTGTCTGTGATCCAAGGTTCACATCTAAATTTTGGCGGAGCCTTCAACATGCTTTGAGTACTGAATTAAATTTCAGCATGGCCTATCACCCCCAAACTGATGGCCAGTCTGAAAGGACTATTCAGATGCTTAAAGATATGATAAGATCCTGCTCTCTTGAATTAAAAGGTGGTTGGGATCAGCATCTCCCGTTGGTTGAGTTCTCATACAACAATTGCTTCCACTCGAGTATTCAGATGGCTCCATGTGAAGCTCTGTATGGAAAGCGATGTAGAACTCCCACCTGTTGGGATGAAGTTGGAGAAAGAAAGCTACTTGGACATGATCTTGTTCAAGAGATGACAGAGAAGGTTCAAGTCATCCAGAAACATATCAAATCTACTCAAAGTCAGAAAAAGAGCTATGTTGACAACCATTGAAGGGACTTGGAGTTCGACGTTGGAGATAAAGTCTTCCTTTGAATATCTCCATGGAAGAGAGTCATGCGATTCGGGATGAAAGGGAATCTAAGCCCAAGGTATATTTTCCCCTTTGACATCCATGACCACATAAAGGCAGTGGCCTATCGTATTGCACTTCCATAGAATATGGATCATGTTCATGATGTGTTTCATGTTTCACTAATGAGAAAGTACATACCAGACCCCTCACATGTACTAAACATAGAGGTGGTGCAGCTCAAAGATGATCTCTCATATAAGGAGAAGCCAGTAAAGATTCTGGATTGGAGAGATAAGGTTATACGCAACAAGGCAACCCATATTTTCAAAGTGTTATGGAGGAAAAATAATTTTGAGGAAGAGACTTGGGAACCAGAAGAGGCAATGAAGGAGAAACACCCTCACCTGTTTGTGTAAAGTGAAATTTTGGGGGCGAAATTTCTTAAGGGGGGAAGAATGTAACGACCCAATGTTTTTCAATGGAAATTCCTTTCTTATAATTATTTCATAAAATAACATGAAAACAAAACATAATGAACTAATAAGTGGTAAGTGACCTTTAAACATAAGTTTGTCACTTCTGTGTTTGTAATTTCGAAAATCTAGCATACACGGTTGTGTTCAAGATGATTTTTGGAGTCTAATGAAACAAAAATAATTTTCTGTGAATAGTAAGGTACCCTTATGAATAGTAACATACCCTTATGAATATTATTATGACCCTTATGAATATTAAATCATCCAACATAAGAGTAACCTTACCCATGACTAATTAAATAAGATTTAGTCATCTTAGAAAGTGACAATTTGACCCTAGTAAACGTTTTGGTATTTTGTAAGTCATAAATAAATAATTATAATTAATTAATTAAATTAAAAGAAAATTTATTTCCCTTAAATGTATTCATAAATTATTAAATCAATTTCTTATAGTTTTTATATAATTTTATAAGACCCCATGTAATTTTTGAAAGCAATATAAAATCAGTTTTAATTTTTAAAAACGGTTTTTTAAGTAAATTATGATTTTAATTAAATATTAAATTAATAATATTTATAAAATTATTTTTGAAAAATTGAATTCATTTTTGGATTCTACACATCGAAAAATGGTTATGGTAATGTTTTGGGATTTTTCTGAAATACTTGAATTTTTTATGAATAGTGAAATACCGTAATTTACAAAAATAAGCTAAATAAGCTAATTATAGAGTCATGTGTTATGTTATGCTGATGTAAGCCCACTTTCTTCAGGATCACATGATAAAATTACTATTCTTGGTCATGTAATACTCACCATTCCTTTTCTTGTGAAGAAATAATAAACTAATGAATTTTATATTAAGGAAACCCCTCTCCTCTCCACTATAAAATCCACCCTTCACACCCTCATTTTCTCACACCTCTGAAGCTAAAATACCCCTCTAAACCCTAACCAAACATCTTCCCTATCCCCTCTCCCACGTCCAAGAGTTTCTGGTATCATCAAAAGACCAAGCCTAGCTTCTTTAAGGAGGATCTCAAGAGGAGGATTTAAGAGGTAATTTCTCTCCCACTCCTCCTTTAATTTCCTTTCAAGTTCAAGTTCATTTATTGATCTCTCCCCACCTATCTTCATCAAAATGGTATTGTAACTACATTATTATAAATATACTGTAATTTTGTGATTTTAATGGGATATTATCTCATACAAACCCATTTCCCTCTTTCTTTTATTTTATTAAAGAGAACGTTGTTCGTGAGGTGTTAATTTATCACCTTCAAGAACGACATGCTTTCTTCTTCCATTTATACCTTAGTATCTAGTCATGAAACCATTTTTATGGTTGAACAAGATTATTTTATACGTATTATGTCCTATTTAAAGTTACTTAAATGACTTATGAACATATTACAAAGTGATAAATTAAAACAAGTTCATTGTGATCGAAAAATTGCCCAAATTGACCCAAACAATCTTCATTTAATTTTTATCTAATGATTCATCCACATGGTGTATGATATAACTCATTATAAGATCATTTTAAATTCTTTAATGTAATTAATAACATGTAATATTAGTTCTGTATGTTTACCCATGTTCTACCAAAACTTCAATTTAAGAATACAAGTGAACCACTCAAGAAATCCATAAAAACCAACATTCCTAAATAATGTTTTAAACTCTATAACTCATCCAAAGTCACATAAAACCACTTAATGAAACCACAATGAACCATATTAATGTAAAAATGGTTCTGGATTTCTAATTAATGAATTTAATGTCATTATATAGGACATTAAAGAGAAGGAAGCATTCAGATACAAGGTAAGGGGAAATTCTCAAACCCAACTTTCATCCTTACGGTTCTCCTTCTTTCACTCCATTTTTGATATGGTTACTCCTATAAAATAATTTTTTCATAATTTTCATTCCTTTTCTGAGGTATACATGTTTTCCACTATTGTTTATGTCTAAAAAATTTTTTTCCCAAAGAACTCTTCTTTTAAGAACGCACCTTTTACCTCTCACTCAAAGTGGACGGTTCTTGTAACATGTATGTTATTACCTCTTTCATTTGGGAACCCAAAGTTTATGAATGTTTTCTTATGAGATCAAACCCATTCCTTTAAATGGGTTAGTTATTTTATTTTTGATATTTTTTCTAGGTGGAATGCATGATAATGATAATGTTATGATGTGACGGGTGTGCCCAGAATTATATAGCGCAATATGAATGTTTCAATACAGTGCTCCAATGCATTGGGTAAAGTGATGAATCTCATTAGTAAATGTGAAATTATGTGTGAACAAGATTCTAGCTTGGTTCATAAGTATGTGTGGTAGTCAACCACTAAGACATGATTTTTCATTTTTATGCATTGCCACATTTCAAGTCTTTTATTTATGCTCCTCTAATGTTCATGATCTATTGCCTATGTCATGATTATGCTCACCCATGCTATATTCTACTTATCTATCCTCTTACTAGGCTTTTAACTCACCCCTTTTTATTTATATCCTCAGGTGTCTGCATTTACTAAGGAGAGGGCAAGTGCTAATAAGAAGCTAGAGAAGAAGAAATTAAATAAATTTTTAAGCTTGATGTAGTAATTGTTTTGTATGGTCCAAGTATTCCCAAGAAAATAAACCTTTGGATACTCTATGTGTAATACTATTATGTTTTTTACCTTTGAAATGATTTAATACTAATGTAAGAAAAGGCTGGGTCACTATAGTTGATGCTTCAGATCACTTATTTCACCTTCATCTATTCACATGGTCATTGTCTTTTTTGAGAATCTAAATGTTAAAGGTTTTCATATTCTAGGGTTTAAGAGAAAGATGATGGATTTGGGAGGAGAATCAGTTCAAAAATGAAAAGGTAAAGAATGTTTAGGGGTTTTATGATGAATGATTACTTGGTTGGGTTTCTCATACCGATTACAGTGGGTAATCATTAATTTTTCGTTTTTTAAAACTTGTGATTTAAAATTAGAAGCAACAAAACTTTATTTAATAAAATAAATGAAATAATAATTTGAAAGTGAAATTAAATTAATCAAATAAATTAAATTAATAATTTTAACCTAAATAAAATGAAATTAAGTAAAAATATAAATTCATTAGATGAAATAAACTTATAAAAAATTATTTTAAATTAAATAGACCTAACCCCCTTTAATAAAATTAAAACTTGTAGTGGGAAATGGTTTAGTTAAAATATAATCTATCTTATATTTGATATTTACAAATTCAAAAGAATTATCCTTTTTAAGAACACTATCAACTATAAAATTGTTCCTTATGTCAATATTCCTAGTCCTAAAATGGCTTGTATGATTTTTTGAATTATTAACAACACTAGTATTATCACATAAAACATGTACATTATTAATATTTAGTCCAAAGTCTTGGGGAGTGTTTTTCATCCATAATAAATGTGCATAGAAACCATCAGCATATACATGTTCTTCATGGTTATTTAATGGAAAACTAATTGTTTTTTCTTACTTGACCATGATACTAAATATTTTTCTAAAAAGTGGTAGTTTCACAAGGTTCTTTCTATCTAATATAAATCCTCCAGTGTTAGAATATGAATATGAAATTAAATTAAAATAAGATGTTTTGGGGTAAATAAGATATTGAAAAATAGTTCCTTTTAAATATCTTAAAATTATTTTAACATTAGTGAGATGGAATTATTTTGGATTTGACTGAAACATGGCACATGCTCATACATAAATCATAATGTCCATTTGATAATAGTAAGATATAAAAAACTACCCATCATAACTCTATATAACTTGTCGTGAAATGGTTTTCTAGCTTTACTAAAATAAAATTTTACATTAGTATACACGAGATTTGTATATGTCTTACTTTTCTCATGTACATACTTTTGAAACAAATCAATAATCTATTTAGCTTGGCTTATTAAATTTCCATAATATTTTAAATTAATATGAAATAAAAGAAATTTATGTTTCCCATCATACTCATTTAAAATTAATTTTTCAATATTTTTGAAAAATCATTACAAGTATTTTTGTTTGTTGAGCTGAAAATTACATATTCAACATAAATTTTTACTCATAAAATATTAAAACAATATGTTTTATTAAAGATTGTTAGATCTTCCAATTTAATTGTAAATCCATTTTAAAAATAAAATAACTTAATCTTTAATAGAATTATCTAGGTTCTTGTTTAAGTCCACAAATATGTTTAGTATGTTTAAAAACCGAATTTGGTTTATGAGGGTTTTCAAAACCAATAGGTTTTTCCACACTACTTCCTATTCTAAATATTTCCCATTTAATAAAATTATTTCCATGATTATAATTTATATAATTTTCAACATTAGTAAAAAAATAGAATCACTTTTATAAGATTCTAATTCGTAATGTAATTATTTTATCATGTTTTCATGAACAATACAATGTGTTGTAGATGAATTAAAATTTTAAATTAATTATTGCTGCTGTTTTGGAATTATGTCTCTTTCACCTAAAATTGAATTGTGAGTATTTTTCAAATATTTATGTTTATTTAGTAATGAATAATATTTATATTCTAAAATTGAACTATGAGTTTCCAATTTATCATTTGAGAAAACATTTGAGTTAAAGGAAGAATAATAATAAGTTTTTACCTCTTCTTCGTTGTTAGCCACAAAGCACATATTGGATTTGAGATTTTATGGATCTTTCTCTGAATCATATTTTTGATGAGATATTGGAGTCTTCAGATACACTTCATGTGGATTTCATGGCTCTCTCTCCATTATACTCATAATCATCATTTTATGGTATTTATTTTCTGGCCCTTTTCTTTCATCTTTAAATTGAGGGAAATTAAGTCTGATGTGCCCCTCATTTTTTCTTTCACATCATCAAACTTCTCAGGGTTTTTTCTCATCCTTATCAAAGGAATTTATAAATAATCTTTCATTCTTATACAATTTACTAAACTTTCTGGACAGTTGATCTAGTTTCATTTCAAAATCAACGGAGTCTGAGTTTTTTTCTATTTTGTCTTCTCATATTGCTTTTATGTTATGCTTCTGAGATGTCACTTTGAGAGATGTATTTTACATTTTTACTACAATATTTTGATCTTAAAATTCATATTTAATTTCTATATTATAAATAATCATTTTTCCAATCAGTACCTTCATTGTAAAATTCTTGACTGGTGATTACTTTCGGATAACCACAATTATGCTCTACTATTTAAAGGGTGGTACTCTAAGTACTTTCAATTCTTGATTAGATTGATTGATAGACTCTCGTAGAGAAGTAAATTTTCTAAAAATATAATTTAACCTTCCATTCACCTATGTGATTATTTCAATATCAAAAATTATAAGTGTAAAACATTAGTTTGGCATTACCATACCTCATCTATATGATGTTATCTATTCATTCATATGCGACA
This sequence comes from Viscum album, assembly GCA_963277665.1. NCBI lineage: Eukaryota > Viridiplantae > Streptophyta > Magnoliopsida > Santalales > Viscaceae > Viscum > Viscum album. Next base: position 489,782,306 of record OY728123.1, on the reverse strand, counting down.
ACTACTATCTGCCACATCTTATAGTTAGTATGAAACTATGGTACATGATTAAAATAATTAGGACTAAGTCCACATATAATAAAATTCATTTATATTGAATTGATTCCATATTCAGCTTCTATTTCTATAGTCCAACTGTCTAGTTTTTTGGGAATCACATAAGGAGTAATGATCATTCAATAGACATTGAATCCAAGACACTTTAGATAGATAATCATTCCAGATTTATATCACTCATAACTTTGTATATTAAAGTATGGAGCACTAACCATAGGCATTACTTCTCTTGGATTATTCATTTTCATCTACTTTATTTAGACCTTATTCTTTTTATCTTGTTATATGTTTATCACAAAATACATCCATTGATACCAATTTTTAGGTTGGAATGATACAATGATAACCCATGGGGGGGTGAATTGTTTCTTTTCAAAAATATATTTAGATTATTTATTTTGACTTCCTTTAATATTTATGCAGATATTTAGTGTTTACATATATATGAAATATGAGTAGTGGATAAATAGAAATAATGAACACAACAATTTTATAGTGGTTTGGGGAACAAAGATCCCCTAGTCCACTCCACCAATGCTATAACAACCTTGCTCTTTATTTCACACTTAAAAATAATTTATTACATAAACTCTTAACTTGATACGATATAGAATATCAAGAGGTCTAGTGTCTTTGGGGCTTAGGAACATTGCATAACAACTTAAAACTTGAAACACACATATTTATTGAAAACTTATTTTACATGATCACAACATTCCTTCGCACTTAGCATTGCATGGGATAACCTGAGGAAATGTAAAAGAAAATGATGAAATATAAAACTAGTATGGGAGTAGACAAGGCATAACATGAACAATATAGTACAGTTTAGAAAATAGAAATATCAATGGAGAATAATAGAAACCTAATCATAAAGGCATGATATAACATGATTATCATAACATGGAAATGTGGAAACAATACTTAACATGATATTAGCATGAAATAAGGCTCATTGTATGTGGAGCATGAGTAAATCCTCATTGAAATTTTATTTGTATGAGTAAACACTAATTTCACTTGAAGTATCATGATACTATTCTTTACCAAATGCATTAGATTTCAATCAGGGAATACCCTTCTTAATCATTTCATTTCACACATAACTGTGCCACATGGATCATATAACAAGGATTCATTAAAAATAATCTTTTATTCCAAGATAGATGAATTTCGAATTCATACATGAAACTATATAATCAATATGTAAATCTTCATAAAGATTAATACCCTTGATTGAGAAATGGTCATGGTATTCACTACACAATGACTTTGGCTTGGTATCAAAGGAAAGGTTTTGTTAATTTGGGAATTTGGATTAGTGAACCCTAGAGAAAACCACTATCATGAGACTAAGTAAAAATATGCACAGATGAATATTTAAAAAGGGATACCATATGTTATATTTTTGGTATAAATTGTTTAAATGAATAATTTATTCATGACTTGTTTACTTATGTTTTTTTCTAACCTTTCTTCTTTTAGAAAATGGTGGGAACCATGAGAAATCAGACCAAAAACTCATGTGAGGGCCAATGCAGTGATTGCCTGAAAGTCATCCCCAATGATTTGGGAGATGGAGTTCAGAACTTCATGGCGATGCTTACCTAATTATCACATGTTATGAACAATAACCATAATAATGGGGAACGTCCTCCTTCACCAAAGAGGGAGAAAATGGGTATCAAATGTTTTATGCGGCAACGACCACTGTTGTTTAGTGGATCTTCCAATCCACTAGTTTCGGAATAGTGGGTCAACTCCATGGAGAATATCTTTTCTATTCTTCACTATTTTGAGATAGAGAAGGTGACCCTAGCCATTTAACATCTAGATGGAGAAGCCGATCAATGGTGGGATTTGATTAAGAACACCAAGCCAAGGGAGGAAATTGAAGATATGGAATGGGAAGACTTTTAGATAATGGTTCTTAATAAGTATTTCCCATGAACTCTTTTCATGAATATGGATAGGGAATTCATAGAGCTCAAGCAAAAAGAAGGAGAATCTGTCCCAACCTACGAAGCGAATTTCACAAGGCTTGCAAGGTACGTTTGGAGTTTTGTTATCAACAATGATAGAAAAATTGATAGATTCTTTAGTGGATTAAAACAACACCTTCGAAAGGCTCTTTCAATTAGAGACTTTGGGAGTTATGAATAAGTTGTTCGATGTGCTCCCAAAGGGGAGATGGACTTTAGAGAATGGTCCCATGGCTATGGGGATAAGAAGTGAAATATGGAGTTTCAATCCAGTGGATCTAATGATAATGGTGGGAAGAAAAATCAATGACCCACATGCCAAAAATGCGGGAAGTTCCACCATGGGAACTGCCTCAAAGGGATGGGGAAGTGCTTCAAGTGTGGGAAAGAAGGACACCATGCTCAAGAGTGTTGAAAATACATGAAAAGGAAGGATAATGTAGCCGAAGAAAAGAGAGAACCACTCATGGATCAATGATACAATTGTAGGGAGCTAGGAAACTATGAAAGTCAGTGCACTAAACCTCGAGTTCTAGAGGATAATAAACGTCAGCAACCACCAAAGCCAAAGGAATAAGGGAAGGATTATGCCATCACTACTGCAGAGGTGGAGCATAATAATGAAGTTGTACAAGGTACACTTCCTATTTACTCAAGAATGGAAAAATTCTTATTTGATTGTGGTTATACACATTACTTTATATCTTACATGTTTTCTAGAACTATAGAATCAAACCCCCGAAACCTTGAAGTAGATATATCTGTAAAAACACCAATAGGTGCAATCACTACAACCCAAATGTTTTAATCTTCTCCTATTGGCGTATGTGGGAAGATACTTCCAGCAAATCTCATAATACTTCCCTTAGTGGAATTTGATGCTATAATGGGAATGGATTGGCTCTCGTTATATAGAGCTCATATCAACTTTCAAGAAGAGGAAATATCTTTTCATATTCTGAACCATCCCATGCTCCCCTAAAAATGTAAGGAAGATCATGAATCTCCTTTGAAAAATCATTCAATGGTGTGGGTGTTGATTCCCTATGATGAATCACACCTCACCCAAATGTTTGATTTGAAGGAAAGTGCCAACCTTGAGGAAATTCCCATATTGAGGGAATACAGTGATGTATTTCCGGAAGAGTTACCCGGAATTCCCCTGGATCGTGAGGTAGAGTTCTCAATTGAACTCTTACCTGGAGATACTCTTATCTCGAACTATCCCCATAGGATGGCTCCTATCGAACAGGAAGAGTGAATGAAGTAGCTGCAAGGGTATCTAGTCAAAGGGTTCATACGTCCTAGTGCATCACCTTGGGGTGCGCCAATGCTCTTTGTAAAGAAGAAGGATGGAACAATGCAGCTATGTATCGATTATCGGGAACTCAACAAGATCACTATAAAGAACAAGTATCCTCTTCCAAGGATTGATGACCTATTCGATCAGTTAAGAGGTGCTCAATACTTCTCAAAGGTGGATTTTAGTTCTGGATATCATCAGGTAAAGGTGAAGAAGGAAGATATTCAGAAGACTACCTTCCGTACAAGGTATGGGCACTATGAGTTATGGGTGATGCCCTTCGGACTTACTAACTCCCCTGAAATCTTCCAAGATTTGATTAATAGAGTCTTTAGACATTACCTCGAAAAATTTGTGGTAGTGTTTATTGATGATATTTTAATCTACTCCAAGATAAAGGAGAAACATGAAGAACATATAAGACTTGTTTTGGTGAACTTTAGAAAGGATAAGTTGTACGCCAAGTTCAGAAAGTGTGACTTTTGGATGAAGTAAGTTACGTTCTTGGGACATGTGAACACAAGTGAGTGAATTTTTGTGTATCCTTAAAAAAAAGGTGATCGAGGAATGGCCCAGGCCCTCTTGTGTCACAAAAATCCGTAGTTTTCATGGATTAGCTGGGTACTACTGATGTCTTCTGAGAAACTTCTCACAATTGTCAAGACCGCTAACCAAGTTAACAAGGAAAGGGGTAAAGTATTTCTGGATGGAAGAATGTGAGGGAAGATTCAAAGAGATAAAGAGAAGGCTAATAACTGCACCTGTACTCACACTACCGAAAAGTGGAGAAATTTTTGTGATATACATTGATGCTTCAAAGAAAGGATTGAGTTGTGTACTCATGAAAAATGACAATGTGATAGCCTACGCCTCACGACAATTGAAGATCCTTGGGCAGAACTACCCGACGCATGATCTAGAGCTGGCATCCGTGATTTTGGACTTGAATCTGGAGGCACTACCTTTATGGTGATAAGTGTGAAATAATCACCGACCACAAGAGCCTATAATATATATTTACACAAAAGGATCACAACATGCATCAAAGGAGACAGCTAGAGCTAATCAAGGATTATGATTTCTCTAATCACTATCATCTTGGAAAGGAGAACAAGGTAGCTGATGCTCTAAGCAGAAAAGAACTCACTACTCTATCCATGTTATAGATTGAGAAAGACCCTATCTTCTTAGATATGCAAAGTATGGATTGGGAAATCATAAGGGTAGGGGATACATCCTACCTTGCCCAAATTATTGAGCAACCATCCATCCAGGAGAAGATTAAGGAAGCACAAAGGGATGATGTGGAGATTCAAAAGATGGTGAATGCAGTAAAGGAAGGGAATATGCAAGATTTCCATATCCACGATGATGGTGTGATTTGGTTTCGAACGCGGCTTTGTGTTCCTTCATCACCTAGGATAAAGAAGGAGCTATTGGAAAATGCACATAGCTCAATTTTCTCTATCCATCCTAGGAGTACCAAGATGTACCGTGATCTCTGGGAACACTTCTAGTGAGATAACATTAAGAAGACGATTGTGGAATATATATCAAGGTGCTTGGTATGTCAGAAAATTAAAGTTGAACGACAAAAGTCCAAAGGTATGATGCAGACATTGCCTATGCCCATGTGGAAAAGGGAAAATGTTACTAAAGACTTTGTCACGGGTCTCCCGAAGATGTCAAAGGGAAATAATGTGATATGGGTTATGGTTAACTGACTCACCAATACTGCCCATTTTATCGCTATTCGGGAAGATCTCCCACTAGAGAAACTTGCAAAGATATATTTGAAGGAAGTGGTGATACTGCATGGAGTTCCACTCTCAATTGTCTCTGACCGTGATCCAAGGTTCACATCTAAATTCTGGAGGAGCCTTCAACATGCTTTGAGTAATGAATTAAATTTCAGCACGACCTATCACCCCCAAACTGACGGCCAGTCTAAAATGACTATTCAAATTCTTGAAGATATTCTATGATCCTACTCTATTGAATTAAAAGGTGGTTGGGATCATCATCTCCCATTGGTTGACTTCTCATACAACAATAGCTTCCACTCGAGTATTCAGATGGCTCCATATGATGCTATGTATGGAAAACGATGTAGAACTCCCACCTGTTAGGATGAAGTTGGAGAAAGAAAGCTACTTGGACCTGATCTTGTTCAAGAGATGACAGAGAAGGTTCAAGTCATCCAGAAACACATCAATTCTACTCAATGTCGGAAAAAGAGCTATGTTGACAATTGTCTAAGGGACTTGGAGTTCAATGTTGGAGATAAAGTCTTCCTTAGAATATCTCCATGGAAGAGAGTAATGCAATCCAGGAAGAAAGAGAAGCTAAGACCAAGGTATATTGGCCCCTTTGATATCCTTGACTGCATAGGAGCTGTGGTCTATCATATTTCACTTCCACCGAATATGGCTCAAGTTCATGTTTTGTTTCATGTTTCACTACTGAGGAAGTACATACCAGACCCCTCACATGTACTAAACATAGAGGTGGGGCAGTTGGAAGATGATCTCTCATATGAGGAGCAACCAGTAAAGATTCTGGATCAGAGAGATAAGGTTATACACAACAAGAAAACCTATCTGGGAAAAGTGTTGTGGAGGAACCATAAGTTTGAAGAAGAAACTTGGGAACCAGAAGAGGCAATAAAGGAGAAACACCCTCACTTGTTTGTGTAAAGTGAAATTTTGGGGGTGAAATTTCTTAAGGGAGGAAGAATGTAACGACCCAATATTTTTCAATGGAAATTCCCTTCTTATAATCATTTCATAAAATAACTTGAAAACACAACATAATTAATGACTAAGTGATAAGTGACCTTTAAACATAATTTTTTCACTTCAGTGTTTGTAATTTCAAAAATCTGACATACACGGTTCTGTTCAAGAGGTTTTTTGGAGTCTAATGAAACAAAAATAATTTTCGGTGAATAGTAACGTACCCTTGTGAATAGTAACATACTCTTTTGAATATTATTATGAACCTTATGAATATTAAATCATCCAACATAAGAGTTACCTTACCCATTAATAATTAAATAAAATTTAGACATCTTGGAAATTGACAATTTGACCTTAGTAAACGTTTTGGTATTTTGTAAGTCATAAATAAATAATTATAATTAATTAATTAATTTAAAAGAAAACATATTTCTCTAAAATGTATTCATAAATTATTGAATCAATTTCTAATAGTTTTTATATAATTTTATAAGACCCTACGTAATTTTTGAAAGCACTATAAAATCAGTTTTAATTTTTAAAAACAGTTTTTTTAAGTAAATTATGATTTTAATTAAATATTAAATTAATAATATTTATACAATTATTTTTGAAAAATGGAATTCATTTTTGGATTATACACATCAAAAAATGGTTGGGGTAAAGTTTTGGGATTTTTCTGAAATACTTGAATTTTTGATGAATAGGGAAATACCGTAATTTACAAAAGTAAGCTAAATACGCTAATTATAGAGTCATGTGTGATGTTATGCTGATTTAATCCCACTTGTTTCGGAATTTCCTATTAAAAGTACTATTCTTGGTCATGGAATACTCACTATTAATTGTCTTGTGATGAAATAATAAACTAATTAATTTTATATTAAGGAAACCCCTCTCCACTCCACTATAAAATCCACCCTTCACGCCCTCATTTTCTCACCCCTCTGAAGCTCAAATACTTCTCTAAAATCTGCCCAAACATCTTCCCTATCCCCTCTCCCACGTCCAAGAGTTTCTGGTCTCATCAAAAGACCATGACTAGCTTCCTTAAGGAGGATCTCAAGAGGATGATTTAAGAGGTAATTTCTCTGCCACTCCTCCTTTAATTTCCTTTCAAGTTCAAGTTCATTTATTGATCTCTCCCCACCTATATTCATCAAAATGGTATTGTAACTTCAGTATTATACATATACTGTAATGTTTTGATTCTAATGGGATATTATATCATCCAACCCAATTTCCCTCATCCATTTATTTTGTTAAAGAGAACGTTGTTCGTGATGTGTTAATTTATCACCTTCAAGAACGACATGCTTTCTTTTTCCATTTCTACCTTAGGAACATGTCATAAAACCATTTTTATGGTTTAACCAGAATATGTTATATGTATTATGTCCTATTTAATGTTCTGTAACTGACTTATGAACATATTACTAAGTGATAAATTAAAACAAGTTCATTGTGATCGAAAAACCGCCCAAATTAACCCAAACAATCTTCATTTAATTTTTATCTAATGATTCATCCACATGGTATATGATATAACTCATTATAATATCATTTTAAATTCATGAATTTCATTAATAACATGTAATATTAGTTCTGGATGTTTACCCATGTTCTACCCAAACATCAATTTAAGAATACAAGTGAACCACTCAAGAAAACCATACAAACAAACATTCCTGAATAATGTTTTAAACTCTATAACTCATACAAAGGAACATAAAATCACTTAATGAAACCATAATGAACCATATTAATTTACATATGGTTCTTTATTTCTAATTAATGAATATAATGTCATTATACAGGACTTTAAAGAGAAGGAAGTATTCAGATACAAGGTAAGGAGAGATTCTCGAACCCAACTTTCATCCTTCCGGTTCTCCCTCTTTCACTCTATTTTTTATATGGTTACTCATATAAAATAATTTTTCATCATTTTAATTTATTTTCTGGGATATATATAGCATCTTTCCTTTTTTCACATAAACTTTCATTACATTATACAAATTTGAGGATCTTTAAGGTTTTGTGTCTTGGAAACCAGGAACTTAATACATGAAACAAAAAAAAATTCTTAAACACTTTAAAGGTTTCTCCTTATGTTCATCCTAGGTTCATTACTGCATCTCATAACCTGGGTACATACATCAAAAGAAAGGGTGAGCAGAAGGCCTAGCAAGGGAAACATTTAACAAGTGAACTTAAGATAAATCAATACAGTCATGAAAAGAACTTTAAGGCATGAGAAAGAAATCATGTGGAATATCATAATAAAAATAAAGTTTTTCATAACTTGAAGATATGGCTAGAACATTTAATATTGACAATCATTTCTGTTTCACCAAGGTCCATCCCCAAGGTGTCGTTAAAAATTACCAAGGTTATTCACCAAGGCATTGTTAAAAATAGTCATCTCTAGAGATTAAGTCTTTAACCAATGCATTGGAGCGCTATCAAGGCGCACCCTTGACATGAATTTATTATCATGTGAGACACATATATCATCATCAATAATTTCATAAACAACCCATATATCATAAAATTAATGGGTTTCATTTCATAATCATAACGTTTTAAAAAATTCTTTAAAGACACGATCTTTGTGTCACTTTAAAACCCACAGAAAAGGAAGGTGGGTCTCATGTATGTAAATCCCATAATTTAAAATAGAAAATTTTGGTATATATGTGAATAAATATATAGAAGAGAGATCTTTGAGTATTCACTTAAAAAAATAAAAGAAATTTTAGAAAAAGAGAGAGACATTTTGAGACGGAAATTCTGCAGCATAACAACTTTGCTTTGAGGTTTTAGAAAACATTGAAAAGAGTGGGGACATGGGTCAAACATTCATAAATGACCCATAAAACAGTAGAGGGACAGAATATAAAGGATTTTAGAACATGGTAATGAAATTTTAAAGATATACCATATGAAATTAAGAACATGAAAGGAAGACAAAAATAAGATTTCTCTTATGAAAATTCGGCAGCCTAACGACGTCACTTAAACTTCAAAAAATGAATTGATGAGATTAAATAGGGTCTCTAATCATATGAACATAAAAGATCAGTATGATATATATAGAGATCATACCCCAACATAATAAAAAGGATCTTGAAAGACTTTACATGACAGTAGAACTTTGAAAAATGAGAAAGGTGAACGAATCCCTTAAAAATTCGGCAGCCTAACAGCGCCACTTAAATCTTTAAAATAATGAATTGAAGAGATCAAATAGGGTATCTCATCATATGAACATAAAAGATTGGTATGATAGATATAGATATCATAACCCATCATAATAAAAAGTAACTTGAAATACTTGACATGAAAGTAGAACTTTAAAAAATAAGAATGGTGAACGAATCCCTTAAAAAGTCGGCAGCCTAACGACGCCACTTAAAACATAAAAATACTTAATTGAAGAGATCAAATAGGGCCTCTCATCATATGAAAATAAAATATCAGTATGATATATTTAGATATCATACCCCAACAAAATAAAAAGGAACTTGAAATACTTGACATGAAAATAGAACTTGAGAAGGGTGAAAGAATCCCTTAAACATTCGGCAGCCTAACGTTGCCACTTTAACATTCTTAAAATGAAATGATGAGAGCAAGAGGGGGTATCTCATCATAAGAACATTAAAAATAAAGTAGGATGAATATAAAAGAACATCCTCCAACATCAGAGCATGGTGCATAAAAGAAATGACATAAAAGAGTTTACTTGAAAAGAAAGAGGGAGGTAGGATCCCTTACCTTAAAACGTAACACTTAAAACTCAATGTTTGGGACCTTGAGGGCTTGGGGGCACCATGGGAGAACTCCTTGGGAGGTACTGAGACCAAAGAGTCGTTGGGGAAGAGTTTGGAGTCAAATGGATGAGAGGATGGCTTGGTATTTATAGGGAAAGTGAGGGGACAAAGCACTAATAGCCAAGGGACACCTCATTAGTGGTTTTGGCAAAACCATGGGATTGCCCATGGTATTTGCCCATGGTATTGGTCACTTGGGACACCTAATACCTTATCATACTATTCATAAGTCGAAAATATTTATTACATAATTGATACATCATTTAATGATGTCATCAAACACCCGTAACATAAAAACTGTATTTTCACTATTCATCGAAAATTCAACTTTCTCAGAAAAATCCCAAAATTTCACCTTAACCAAATATAGATTCTCTGAATTCAAAAATGAACTCCATTTTATAAAAAAAAATTCTAAATATTTTTAATTTAATTTTTAAATAAATACGCTATTCACCGAAAATTCATTTTTTTCAGAAAAATCCCCAAAAATTACATTAACATAATATCGATGCTCCGAGTTCAAAAATGAAATCCATTTTATAAAAATATTTCTATAAATATTTTTAATTAAATTTTTAATTAAAAAACACTATTCATCCGAAAAAACTAATACTTGACTAATAATTTATGAAACCGTTATTTAACCATTTTATTGAATCACATTACTTAATAAAGGTGCCTAGATTATATTAATGCTTTATTTAAGTGAGATTACAAATCCATTTGGTCACATATCTAATCCTAAGCATAAAATCACTATTCATAATTCACTATTCCTCAAAAATTAAGATGATCTTATTAGACTCTAAATTTCATACTGAACATAATTGTAGAAGATCATTTTTTGAAAATCATTACACATTTTTAATTATTTAAGGTTTACATAAACATTTTGTTAAAATATCCTTCCTCTAAAATTCAACAAAAATATGCATACTATATTTTTCCAGACATTTTAAAATTCATAAACTTCATCATAAGAAGAAATCAAAATTTTTATTTAAAACAAAGGATTAGACAAGGCAATTACGGTTTCCTTACACAGCCCCTTATCACACCAGCATAGGACCTAAGTGTAAGGTGTGCTAAGGTGAGAGAATCCGAGGGAGGCTCGACCAACGTCGCACGAGTAGTAATTTCTATCAGTTTGAACTTCTCACAAAGGCGATTCTTTTCTAGCTTCACAAGATGAAGTTCGGCTTGGGTTTGGTCTAGAGCAAAGCCCAGTGGTGCTACATCCTTCCCAAGTTCTGTTAGATGGGCTTCGATCGGTCCAAGACTACTGGGTGAGTCCATCGAATCTTCTTTCTATATTAATTAACCAAGATCACTTGTATTTAGAGACAAATATCAAAATGTTTAGTTTCTAGCAGTCATATTGACCAATGGTCATATAACAGTCAAAACCCAATAGTCTCATTTTAATTATACTCATGTTATCAAATGAAACAGTTTTGTTGAGTATAAAAAATAAAATAACACACAAAATTAGGAAACAAGATTTATTCAAAATTTTGGGTCGTTATAATATACATGTTTTTCACTATTTTTTATTTCAAACAAAATGTTTTTCAAAAGAACTCTTCTTTAAAGAACACACCTTTTACCTCTCACTCAAAGTGGACAGTTCTGGTAACATGTATGTCATTACCTCTTTCATTTGGGAACCAAAAGATTATGAATGTGTTCTTATGAGATGAAACCCATTCATTTCCATGGGTTAGTTATGTTCATTTTTGATATGTGTTCTATCTGGAAAGCATGATAATGATAATTTTATGATGTGATGGGTGCACCCAGAATTATATAGTGTAATATGAATGTTTCAAAGTGACGGGTGCACCCAAAATTATACAGTACTCCAATGCATTGGGTAATGTGATGAATCTCATGAGTAAATGTGAAATGATGTGTGAACAAGATGCTAGCTTGGTTCATAAGTAAGTGTGGTAGTTAACCACTAAGACATGATGTTTCATTTTTATGCATTTCCACATTTCAAGTCTTCTATTTATGCTCCTCTCATGTTCATGATCTTTTGCCTATGTCATGATTATTCTCACCCATGCTATATTCTTATTATCTATCCTTTTAATGGGAATTTAACTCAACCCTTTTTATGTATATCCTCAGGTGGATACACGTACTAAGGAGAGGACAACTGCCAATAAGAATCTAGATTAGATGAAATTAAATAAAATTTTAAGCTTGATGTTGTAATTGTTTTATATGGTCCTAGTTTTCCCAAGACAATAAACCTTTGGATCCTCTATGTTTAATACTATTATATTGTTTAACTTTGAAATGATTTAATACTAATGTAAGAAAAGGCTGGGTCACTATAGCTGATGCTTCAGATCACTTATTTCACCTTCATCTATTCACATGGTCATTGTCATTTTTGAGAATCTAAAGGTTAAAGGTTTTCATATTCTAGGGTTTAAGAGAAAGATGAGGGCTCTGGGAGGTGAAGCAAATCAAAAATGAAAAGGTAAATAATTTTGAGGGGTTTTAAGATGTATGATGATATGGTCGGGTTTCTCATACCGATTACAGTGGGTAATTATTAATTTTTCATTTTTGAAATCTTGTGATTTAAAATTATGAACAAGAAAATTTTATTTAATAAAATAAATGAAATACTAATTTGACAGTGAAATTAAATTAATCAAATAGATTAAATTAATAAGTTTAACCTAAATAAAATTAAATGAATTAAAAATATAAATTCATTAGATGAAATAAACTTATAAAAACTTATTTTAAATTAAATAGACATAACCCCCTTAATAAAATTAAAAAATGTAGTGGGAAATGGTTTTGTTAAAATATAATCTATCTTATATTCAATATTTACAAATTCTAAAGAAATATCCTTTTTAAGAACACGATCAACTATAAAATGGTTCTTAATATCAATATTCCTAGTCCTAAAATGGCTTATATAATTTTTTGAATTATTAACAGCACTAGTATTATCACATAAAATAGGTACATTATTAATATTTAGTCCAAATTCTAGGGGAGGGTTCTTCATCCATAATACATGTGCATAGAAACTATCAGCATATACATGTTCTTCTTGGCTATTCAAAGGGAAACTAATATTTGCTTCTTACTTGACCATGATACTAAATATTTTCCTAAAAATAGGTAGTTTCCTGATGTTCTTTCTATCTAATATAAATCCTCCAATGTTAGAATATGAATATGAAATTAAATTAAAATAAGAAGTTTTGGGTTAAATAAGATATTGAAAACTAGTTCCTTTTAAATATCTAAAAAATCTTTTAACATTAGTAAGATGGAATTATTTTGGATTTGACTGAAATATGGCACATTCTCATACATAAAAAATAATGTCCATCTGATAATAGTAAGATATAATAAACTACCAATAATAACTCTATATAACTTGTCTTAAAATGGTTTTCTAGCTTAATTCAAATCAAATTTTCCATTAGTATACATGGTATTTGTATATGTATTACTTTTCCCATGTACATACTTTTGAAACAAATCAATAATATATTTACCTTGGCTTAAACAATTTCCATAATATTTTAAATTAATATGTAATACATAAAAGTAATTTATATTTCCCATCATACTCATTTAAAATTCATGTTGCATTATTTTTAAAAAATTGTTACAAATATTTTTGTTCGTTGAGCTGAAAATTACATATTCAACATAAATTTTTACTAATAAAATATTAAAACAATATGTTTTATTAAAAATTGTTTTATCTACCAATTTAACAGCAAATCCATTTTAAAAATAAAATAACTTAATCTTTCATAAAATTATCTAGGTTTTTGTTTAAGTCCACAAATATGTTTAGTATGTTTAAAAACAGAATTTGATTTATGAGGATTTTCAAAACCAATAGGTTTTTCCCCACTACTTCCTATTCTAAATGTTTCCCTTTTAATAAAATTATTTCCGAGAATATAATTTATAAAATTTTCTACATTAGTAAAAAAATAGTATCAATTTTATAAGATTTTAATTCATAATGTAATTATTTTTTCATGATTTCATGATCAATACAATGTGTTTTAGATGAATTAAAATTTTAAATTAATTATTGACATTGTTTTGGAATTATGTCTCTTTTAACTAAAATTTAATTGTGAATATTTTTCAATGATTTATGTTTCTTTAGTAATGAATAATATTTATCTTATAAAATTGAACTTTGAGTTGCCAAATTATCATTTGAGAAAAAATTTCAGTTAGAGGAAGAATAATAATAAGTTTTTACCTCTTTTTCTTTGTTAGCCACAAAGCACATATTGGATTTGAGATTTTCTAGATCTTTCTCTGAATCATATTTTTGATGAGATATTGGAGTCTTTGTATACACTTCAAGTTGATTTCATGGCTCTCTCTCCATTATACTCATAACAATCATTTTATGGTATTTCTTTTCTGGCCTTTTTCTTTTATCTTTAAATTGAGGGAAATCAGGTCTGATGTGCCCGTCATTTTTTCTTTCACAGCATCAAACTTCTCAAGGTTATTTATCATCCTTATCAAAGTATTTTCTAAAGAATCTTTTATTCTTGTACAATTTACTAAACTTTCTGTATTGTTGATCCAGTTTCATTTCAAAATCAACAGAGTCTGAGTTTTTTTCTATTTTGACTTCTCGTATTGGTTTTCAGTTATGCTTCTGAGATGTCACTTTGAGAGATGTATTTTCCATTTTTACTACAATATTGTGATCTTAAAATTCATCTTTCATTTCTGCATAATAAATAATCATTTTCCCAGTCAGTACCTTCATTATAAAATTCATGAATAGTGATTACTTTCAGATAACCACAATTATGCTCTACTATTTAAAGGGTGGTACTCTGAGTACTTTCAATGCTTGATAAGATTGATCGATAGGAAATCCTAGGGAAGTAAATTTTCTAAAAATAAAATTGAACCTTATATTCAACTATGTGATTTTCTCAAAATCAAAAATTCTAAACATGTAGCACTTTAGATTGGCAGTAGCATACCTTATCTATATGATGTTATCTATATATTCCTATGCGACAACTACTATCTGCCACATCTCATTGTTAGAATGAAACTATGGTACATGATTAAAATCATTAGGACAAAGTCCACATATAATAAAATTCATTTATATTGAATTGATTCCATATTTAGCTTCTATTTCTATAGTCCAACTGTCTATTTTTTTGGGAATCCCATAAAGAGTAATGATCATTCAATATACTTTGAATCCAAGACTCTTCAGATAGATAATCATTCTAGATTTATAGAATTCATAACATTGTATATTAAAGTATGGAGCACTAACCATAGGCATTACTTCTCTTGAATTAGTCATTTCCATCTACTTTATTTAGACCTTATTCTTCTTATCTTGTTATATGTTTATCACAAAATATATCCATTGATACCAATTTTTAGGATGGAATGATACAAAGATAACCCATGGGGGGGGGGGTGAATTGTGTCTTTTCAAAAATATATTTAGATTATTTCTTTTGACTTCCTTTAATATTTATACAGATATTTATTGTTTACATATATATGAAATATGAGTAGTGGATAAATAGAAATAATGAACACAACAATTTTATAGAGTTTTGGGGCATAAATATCCCCTAGTCTACTCCACCAATGCTATATCAACCTTGCTCTTTATTTCAACCTAAAAAATAATTTATTACATAAACTCTTAACTTGATACGATATAGAATATCAAGAGGTCTAGTGTCTTTGGGGATTAGGAACATTACATAACAACTTAAAACTTGAAATAGGTATCTTTATTGAAAACTTCTTTTACATGATCACAACATTTCTTCGCACTTAGCATTGCATGAGATATCCTGAGGAAATGTAAAAGAAAAGGATGAGCTATAAAACTAGTATGGGAGTAAACAAGGAATAACATGAACAATATAGTATATGTTATGAAATAGAAATATCAATGGATTATAATAGAATCATGATCATAAAGGCATGATATAACATGATTATCACAACATGGAAATGTGGCAACAACAATTAACATGATATTAGCATGATATAAGGCTAATTGCATGTGGAGTATGTGTAAACTCTCATTGAAATTTTATTAGCATGAGTAAACCCTCATTTCACTTGAAGTATCATGATACTATTCTTTACCAAATGCATTAGAGTGAAATCAGGGAACACCCTTCTTAATCATTTCATTTCACACATAACTATTCCACATGGATCATATAACATGGATTCATTAAATATAATCATTTATTCCATGATAGATGAATTTTTAATTCATACATGAAACTATATAATCAATATGTAAATATTCATAAATGTGAATAACCTTGATTGAAAAATGGTCATGGTATTCACTACACAATGACTTTGGCTTGGAAAATCGCAGTGCAATTTCAGTAGCATAATGGTGTGACATAAGAATTCATTAAAATGGTTTATGAGAGATAAAGGAGTGTATCATCATATATACATGAACTGGACAGTACGCGGGTTATATAGATATATATCCCAAAATATGTAATGGAATTTGGATTCATAGTACAAAATAATTGCTTGAATGTAAATGAGGAGAGAGAAATACCTTACTGAATTTCAGCATGGTAACAGGTGTACATTGGAGTCATTAATGAGAGAGAAATGGGTATCACATAATTAAAATAGAAGGAGGGAAGTATATAAATGTTTTGAAGTCATAACCCAACATTTTTAATTGAAAATACAAGGGTATAACAATATAATGGAATATGGACTAACATGAGGAAGGAAGAAATCCCTTACCTGGAAGTGTGATCCGAAAGGCTTAGGAGGGGATTGAGAGAGTATTCTCGGGAGCTTGGGGCACCATTAAAGGATTATAGAGAGATAAAGTAAGATTTTGGTAGAGCCCCAATTGTTTTTGAGGAAGAGGAAGTAGGATCATCGGTTGGTTTATATAGGAAAAGAGAGGGAATTCTTTATTATTTAGGTTTTGGGCACCACACATTAAACTAATCAAAACCACAAACCATACCATGGTTTTTGGCTATGGTTTTTGCAAAATGGGAGTGAAAAACATTATTTTACCAGGCCAATTGTAGAAATTATTAATATATTAGGCTTTCTTATGTTTAGGTGAGTCACATTCTAAAGGAAAACATCTCTAAGGTTAAAATATTTTATAAGCCTTGGAGGGTCCACTAATGCTTTGTAAAATAAATAAAAAAACCTAAAATAAAATTATTTTAATGTTAAAACATATATTGGTAAAACATACCATTCATAGTATTTTATTAAATCACTATTAGTTCATTATGATATCATAAAACAAATTATATATTAAAATGTTATTTAATGTTTATCAAAAAATTCAACTCTCTCAAAAAATTAGGAAAAATTCACAACTGGATAATTTTGACATCCTAATTATAGAAATAGTATTCATTTTATCTACATAATTTTCTAAACCTTTGAATTTTCACTTTTAAAATAAAAACCCAATTTTATCGAAAATTCATGTGTTTGACAAAAATAATTTTCAAAACCTAATAAAATCACAATTATAATACTAAAAATTATATGATCATTTATATTCAATAAAAAAAAATTTGTAATAATTTTTTATTAAAATATTATTTAATTCAAAAAAATTCATTAATTCATCAAAATAGATTTCTTAATTTAATATTAAATAAAAATACTATTTGTGCTTTAAAATCTATTTACAAAGTAACAATATTGAAATGAATGTATATTCACTATAAAAAAATAATGCACACAATCATAGTTTTAGGGTATTGTTACATAACCCCTTAAAACACCCACATAAGACCTAAGAGTAAGGTGTGCGATGGTGATAGACTGTTGAGGAGGCTCAGATAACATCGCTTGGGTGGTAATATATATTAACTTTCATTTCTCCCATAGGAGGTTCTGTTCGAACTTAACATGTTGAAGCTCGTCTTGGGATTGGTCAAGAGCGAAGCCCAGTGATGCCACCTCATTTAGGAGCTTCGACAAATGGGATTCGTACGGAGTAATTCTACTAGATGAGGTAATATCTTCCTTTTTCTGAGTAAATTGGATTTTTTAAAGCCCTATATTTATACTAATCATGTTATCACTATTCAACGTCTATATTAGCAATGGTAAAAATTCATAATGGTATTTTGAAATCAAAAATCATAAAACCAAAGAAGTGCATATGTTATAAAACCATTTCATATAATAAGATATTTAATTTGTTCAAGAGAAATTTTAATTAATAAAACATTGGGTCATTACAATCTTCCCCCCATAAGAAATTTCTCTCTCGAAATTTCCTTTTCCCACACTAAAAAATATGTGGATAATTCTACTTCATCAATTCCTCCAATTACCATGTTTCTTCTTCAATCTTTTGGTTTCTCCACAACACTTTCATGAGTGGAATTGTCTTTATTATATACATTTTTCCCTACAATATAATATCTTCCCCAACTTCTCTTCATAGGAGAGTTCATTCTCTAATGGTACCACCTATGGATTGAGTACATGTAATGGGTTAGGTATGTACTTCCTTAAGAGTGGTAAATGGAAAACGTCATGTACTTGAGATAGGTTTGGTGGGAGTTCTTGACCATATGCCATTTCTCAAATGAGATTAAGGATCTAAAAATGGATGACATACCTTGGACTAAGCTTTACCTTCTTTCCAAATATCATAACTCTATTCCATGGTGATATGCAGAGGAATACCAAGTCTCTGATATGAAACTCTAGGTCTCATCAATGATTATCAGCATAGCTCTTTTGTCAACTCTTATCAGCTTTAATGTGTTGCTGGATGGTCTTAACCTTTTTCACCATTTCTTCGACCATTTCTAGAACTTGTAGTTTTTTCTCCCCAACTTCATCTCAAGATGTCGGTGTTCTTCACCTCTTCCCATACAGGGCTTTATAAGGATCCATTAGGATGCTTGAGTGGAAACTATTATTGTTTGAGAACTCAACCAGATGAAGATGTTAATAACATCCTCCTTTGAAGTCCATTGAGTATGCTATCAACATGTCCTCAAGTGTTTGGATAGTCTGCTCAGATTGGCCATATGTTTGAGTATGATAACCTGTACTAAAGTTCAGCTCAATATTTAGAGCATGCTGAAGACGATTCAAAAACTTGGAGGTGAATCTTGGATCTTGATCGGAAACAATAAATAGTTATACTCCATGAAGCCGTACCACTTCTATAACATATATCTATGCGAGTTGATCCAAAGACAATCCTCTCGAATTGTAATGAAGTGTGCAGTCTTTGTAAAATGATCCACAATAACCCAGATGGCATTGTTTCCTTTGGATGTATTTGGATGTCTGGTGACGAATTACATAATTATTTTCTCCCATTTCCATGCTGGTATGGGTAATGGTTTCATCATCCCCTTAGTCTTATTCCTCTCAACCTTCACTTGCTGACTTACCTGGCACATTGATGTATACTCAGCTATCTCCTTCTTCATGTTACCCCACTAATAATGCTCTCAGAGATCTTGATATATATTTGTGTTTCCTGGGTGAATGGAGAAATTCAAACTATGTGCATCATCCAAAATTTCATTCTCTAACTCTGGATTTTATGGAGCACATAGTATTGACCCATCACAATTATTTCTTCATTAACATTTAACTCCTAGGATTTCCCTTTTCTGATAGTTTCCTCTTTATTCTAAATTCCAACATCATCCTTTTGATAATCCTTTAACCATTCCAAAAGATATGGTTGAGTAATAATTTTTGAAAGGATTGATGATATTCCCTTCTACATGATTCCTAGTTAAATCTTCATCAAATCTAATAATATTAGATCCTTTTCAATTCTCATCAATGATATAATCTCTAGGTTCTTTCTACTTAGAGAATCCACCACCTTGTTTTCTTCACCAGGGTGGTGGTGGATTAAGCAGTCATAGTCATTGATACGCTCTAACCATCTTCATTGTTACATATTCAACTCTTTTTGTGTGAATATGTACTTGAGTCTTTTGTGATCCATATATATTTCACACTTCCCCCTAAATAGATAATTCCAAAACAAATTCAATGTGAAGATTTCGACAACCAACTCCAAATCAAGTGTTGGATAGTTTTTCTGATGAACATTCAATTTCCTTGAATCATAGGCAATGAATTTTTCATTTTGCATCAACAAACAGCCCAAGCCCTTCTTCGAAGCATTACAAAATACCACAAATTGTACTCCACTTGTGGGTAGTGTGATCATGGGTGTTGTGAGAAGCCTATTTTTCAAATCCTTTAATATCTACTTGCATTCTTCACTCCAAGAAACTTCAATCCCTTCAGAGACATCTTGGTAAGTGGGTTTGAAAATCATGAGAAATTTCTCTGAAATCGGCGATAGTATCCAGCTAACCCCAAGAAGCTACGAATATCCATTACTGATTTTGGCCTCGACATCCCTAAATTGTATCTCTCCTCGAGGTGTCTATAGATATACCATTTCTTGTGATGATATGACCCAAGAATGAAACTTATTTCAACTAGAACTCACACTTTCTATACTTTTCATAGAGCTTCTCCTTTCGCAAGGTCTCTTGTATAGTTATTAGATGCTCCACATGATCCTCCTTGGTTTTGGATTATTTTAGAATATATTCTATAAATACAACCAAAACTTTGTCTACGTAATCTCTAAAGACTCTATTCATCATGTCCATGAAGATTTCTGTAGCATTAGGGAGTCCAAAAGACATTACTGTGAATTCATAGAGCCCGTATCTTGTATGAAAAGTAGTATTAGGGATATCCTCCTTCTTCACCCTTACTTTATAATATCTCAACCAAAGGTCCACCTTGGATAAATATTTTGCTCTATGTAGCTAATCAAACAAGTCATCAATTAGGGGAAGATGATACTTTTTCTTTAACATGATTTTTTTGAGATCACAATAATCAATGTAAAGGTCAATTAACCCATCCTTCTAATTGATGAAGAGGACTGGTGCACCCCATGGTGAAGCACTTGGTCATGTAAACCCTTTATCCAAATTATCCTGAAGTTATTTATTAATCTCCTCAAGATCCAAAACAATCATTCTATATGGAGTCTTGGATATTGCAAATGCCCCAGGTATTAGATCAATTGAGAATTCAACATCTCTTCTAGGAGGAAGGCCAGACAATTCCTTGGGAAAAACCTTAGCGAATTCCCTCACAATAGGAAAGTCTTCATGGATGGTTTATTCCTTGGAATGAATCATCTGATATAGATATGTTTGCTCATAGGTTAGTAATATCCACTCTTGAGATGATGGTGCTAAATAAGATTCATCATTCACCTTGGACTTGTAAAAAATCTGGGGTCGATTCACTAATTGGAGAGTGATTTCCCTCTCACAAAAATTTATGTTGGATCTATATAAGGAAAGACAATAAATTTGTAGAATTGCATAAAATTACACCAAAGGGAGTATGATGAGGTTCATCGAGAAGTTCAATCCACAAATCATGACAGGAGGGGAGTTATATTGATGGGATGTAATGACTACCCCATTTTCAATTCTCACCAACATCTTTACTTCCATGACTTGTGGTGGTGTTGGGATTGTTCAAATAAAATTTGAAGATGTAAAAAAATGCGTAGGACTAGAATAAAAAATAATGTTTCTATTCTTTAATGAATAAATAGAGTACATATCACCACTTCATTTTTTGGGGTTTACTTCGGAAATAGTGATGAAAAAATCTCACACTTGCTAACCTGGAGGTTGTTGGTTGCCTCAAAAAACCCTTGGCTTTGGGCACTGGTTAGAAACTTTCTTTGCTTTTTTGTAGTTGAAATAATGAACAATGCATTGAGAATCAAACATATCATTCCTATCCTTTTTTTCATCCACGAATGTTTCTTGTCTCCTGTTAATGGAAAAGATCCCTTTTCTTCCACACCTAAATCATTTTCTCGTCCCCTTTAGGAAATTACTGAGGGGTGCTTCTTTATGAACCTTTGGCAAGTGGGTTTCTGTATTTTCTTAGAACCATTGGATTTATACATTGGACCTCCATAATTAAAGTCCATCTTATGCTTCTTATCCGCATGATTCCCCTTAGACTCGTCGATCTCCATTTCGACTTTTAGGGCACATCAGATAATAATTTCATACTTATCAATGTCACGGATCCCCATGGATTTCTGTAGGCTAGGTTTTATCCCACCAAAGTAGTAGTGAACCTTGCATTCGAGGGTAATGACAAAGACAGAGGTGTATCATGAAATCCTTGTGATGTTTGCCTCATATGCTCCAAAGGATTAGTCTTCTTTTTTTTATTGAGGGCAAGGAAGTCCCGTTCCATCTTAACTTGGAGGGTGCGAGGAAAATATTTATCAAAAAACCTTTTTTAGAAATATTTCCATTCCAATGCCTCGATCTCCTCCTCTGGATTTGTATTTTTGATCCATTTCCACCATTGATCCACTTAACCCTTTATATGATAAGCAGCTAGAAGAACCATCTCTTGTTTGGAACATTGAAGGATGGATAATATCTTTTCAATGGAGTGGATCCATTGTTCGACCATTGAGGGATAAGATGATCCACTAAAAGTAGGAGGCCTTTGCCTAATGAAGCTCTCCATTGTGACGTTTTATTTCTTAGGTGAGGTTGTACATTCCCCTTGACCCATGTTTCTATTCAAAACTTGAGTTAACTGAGAGAGTATCATGAAAATATTTGTGATTCCCTCTCCCAACGGATTGAGCATCTCACTAGAATAGTTATCACATTGATATTCACATTGTTTGTTAGCCCGAGTCCTATTATTACCAGCCAGTGGATAGAATAAAAGTGAAGTTAGGGGTAACACCTAAAGGGTAATCCAAAGACAAAAACAGATGACTTATAAATTAATTTTTATTTCCTTAAGTAATGAACTTATAGTTTTCAATCTATGTTATCCATGATCTAATTCCCAATATATATTCTTAGGGGAATTTTTTTATTCCCATAATAATGGTTTATACTAAGATTATAAATTTACCAAATAATATCCCATTGGAGTGTCATAACCAAGAGTTTAGCAATGCCCATTGTCGTGCACTAGTTCCCGTTTAAGTTTATCTCAAATCAATGTTTTCTAGTTTTACCCCTAGATACATCTGTGCCAGAGCCACCTCTACATGCTCGTATCCAGATAAAAATGAATTTTTTTTATAAAAAACATACTCAATACTCAATAAAACTAAGGTACTTTTTTATTATACTTAGTCTTATCCCTAATGCTTTTACAAGGGTTTTCTAATCCTGATCCCAAAAATAACTAAACCTATCCTTTGATACCAACTATAACAACCCAACTATTTATTTCACACTTATACATAATTTATTACATATAATGTTCACTTGATAAAAAATATTATATCAAGAGGTCTAGTATATTATGGGCTTAGGAAAATTACATAACAAATTAAAACATGAAATACCCATATTTATTGAAAACTTCTTTTACGTGATCACAACATTCATTCGTACTTAGCATTTTATGGGATAACCTGAGGACATGCATAAGAAAAGGGTGAGATATAAAGCCCGATAAGGGAGTAAATAAGAAATAAAATTAATAATGTAGTACATCTTAGTAAATAGGTATATCAATGGAGCATAATAGAAACATGAATATAAAGGCATGATATACCATGGTTATCATAACTTGAAATGCGGCAACAACACTTAACATGATATTAACATGAGGAAAGGATCATTGAACATGGATCATGATTAAAACCTAATTTAACTATAATTATAAGTAGTAAACACTCATTTCACTTGACGTACAATGATACTAATCTTTAATCAATGCATTGGATTACTATCGGGGTGCACCCTTCTTAATCATTTCATTTCATGCATAATTCTGTCACATGGATCATATAACATGGATTCATTAACCATAATAATTTATTATATGATAAAGGAATGTGAAATTAATATATGAAACTATATAATCAATAATAAAATGTTCATAATGGTTAATAACCTTTATAGATAAATGGGCATGGTATTCACTACACAATGACTTTTGCTTGGAAAATCACAGTGCAATTTTGGCAGCATAACGACGTGACATTAGAATTCATAAAAATGGTTTATGAGAGAGAAAGGGGTGTCGCATTATATGTAAATGAAATAGATAGTAAGGGGTCGTATAGATACATGTCCCAAAATATGTAATGGAATTTCAATTCATAATATATAATAATTGCTTGAATGTAAATGAAGAGATAGAAATCCCTTACGGAATTTCGGCATGGTAACACGTGTACATGGTTGGAATTAATGAGAAAAGGTGTCTATAATCATTATAAAATAAGTATGGAAGTATATGGGAGGTGATAAGTCATACCCCAACCTTTTTAATTGAAAATACAAGGGTACAACGACATAACAAAACATGGAAAAAATGAGGAAGGAAGAAATCTCTTACTTGGAAGTGTGATCCCAAAGGCTTGGGAAGGGATTGAGAGAGGATTATTGGAAGATTGAGACCCTTTTTAGAATTCTTAAGAGAGGAGGCCATATGTTGGTCGATATCCAACGGTTTTGAGTGAATATGAAGTGGGAGATTGGGTGGGATTATGTAGGAAAAGAAATGGAATTCTTAATTATTTTGGTTCTGGGAACCACACATTAAACTAATCAAGACCACAAACCATATCATGGATTTTGACCATGGTTTTCGCCAAAGGGGAGTGGGAAAAATTATTTTACATGGCCAATGGTAGAACTTATTAAAATATTAGGCTTTCTTAGGTGGAGGTGGGTCACACTCTCATGGAAAACATTTTAAAAGGTTAAAATATTTTATATGCCTTGGATGGTCCCCAAAAGCTTTGAAAAATAAATAAAACTAAACTAAAATCACATTATTTTAATGTTAAAACATATATTGATAGAAAATAAAATGTATAGTATTTTATGACATCACTATTGTTTCATTATGATGTCATAAAACAAACTATATATTAAAAACGTATTTAATTTTTACACAAAAATCCAACTATCTCAAAAAATTATGAAAAAAACATTATTGGATAATTTAGACATCTTGAGTCCAAAAATAATATTCATTTTATCTAAATAATTTTATAAATATTTGAATTTTCACTTCTAAAATAAAAACCAATATTTATCGAAATTTCATGGGTTTGAAAAAAATAGTTTTCAAACATTAATAAAAATCACAATTATATTCATAAAAATTATACAATCATTGATATTTAATAAAAATTAATTTAGTAATAATACTTTATTAAAATATTATTTAATTCAAAAATCAATTAATTCATCAAAATATATTTCTTAATTGAATATTAACTAAAAATACTATTTTTGATATAAAATCTATTTACCATGTAATAATAATTAAATGAATGTATATTCTCTATATGAATAAAATGAACATAATAATAGTCCTAGAGTCCTGTTAAATAACCCCCTAAAACACTTGAATAATTCCTTAGGGTACGGTGTGTGATGGTGACCTTCTCTTGATGAGGCTCCAATACCATCGCTCGGGTGGTAATCTCTATTAACTTCCACTTCTCTCGTAGGCAGCTCCGTTAGAACTTAAAGTGTTGAATCTAGTCTTGGGCTTGGTCAAGAGAAAATCCCAGTGACGCTACGTCCTTTCCAATCACCAAAACATTAGATTCGTACAGATAAATTCTTCTAGATGATGCCATCACATCCTTTTTCTTATTAAATTGGATTTTTTTAATTCCCTATATTTATACTAATCATTTGATCACAATTGAATGACTATATTAGTAATGGTAACAATTATTAATTGTATTTTGAAATCCAAAATCATAAAACCAAAGAAGTGAATATATTATATAACCATTTTATATAATAATAAATTTAATTAGATTAAGAAGAATTTTCATTAATAAATTTTTGGGTCGTTACAAATGCTCTCTCGGTGAGCTTAGTGAATTTCACTAGAAATCTATTCTTATCACAAGACCTTACAATCCAAAACTAAGTGTAAGAAGTTGAAACCTTTATAATAAATGATAAATAAAGCCTTCTAGTTAATTAATTGGGAACTAGTTATACAGATCTTATAATGTGATGATTATACTTAAACCACAACTGAGTATACACAATTGATACTCTAATAAATCAAAAGAGATATTATTTCTTTATGGTTTGAGTTGAACTTCACAATTGTAGTAGCACCAATTAATAATAGATGGATTTTTTTCTTCAGAAATTAATGTCATAAAAAGAATAGTTCTGATGTGATCCCAATTATAAACAAGATTCAATAATTGAAGCATCAAAAAGCAATAGTAATATTAAATAAGTATGAGTTTGAAATATGTATATCTCCAATGTGTTTCCTCTTCTGCAAATAATAGAGTCGATCATTTATTATGGTAGATCTATAAAATATATTCACATATATACAGCCATATGTATGAAATATATATATATATATCAATATATTGAAATCATACAAGTAGAATATATAGCATAGACTACCTAATGTTGTATTCTAGATCAAGAAAATCTCCTGACAGATTTTGGATATTCAAATTGAAAACAATCATGGGGAGTGATAACTTCCCTTAAGAATAGGAGTGATTTTATCCGTTGAGTACAGATCTTTGAATCAATCATAACGAAATTTGAATCAGTTGTAAAGAATAATTTAATCATCATGAATTTTCATTTAGAAAATTGCAGAAAACTCAGATAAAATCAAGGATTTAAATCTCTAATATTTAATAGTAAAAAATTGGGTTCCTTTAAAGAATGAAAATATAACAAACCTAGGGTTCAACTACATAATGTTCATTCTCCAAACATAAGGTTAAAAATGTATGGTTGATCATAAATTTAAGGATGAAAAACTATATGTTTGTCTCTAAAATGCAGGTTTCCTTACTTATATATGGTACTTTAGCCATATTTTCTTCCCTTAACAAACGTAAGGTTCCTTCCAAACGTAAGGTTCTTTATGCATACTTTTCTGATAATGTATGATTGATGATCCATATGTACTATTATTAATGTAGGTTTTATTCTTTATATTATTTTTTCAGGAATAGTGTTCATTACTTACATTATATTTATCAACGTAGGGTATGAACAATGTTTCCAGAATACACTAAAACACATTCCGAACACTTTAACAAATATTCCTTGGGAATTAAAAACATGAATATATTTCTAGAATAAATATTACAATGAATGTTAATTTCCTAAAACTAAATTAATTTAATATCACTAGTAAAACAAATAAGGGTATTTGTGAGAATCAAAATCAATATTATTTATAGAGTATTGTTGAGAGAATACATGTGCAACACATTATATCTAAAAAAAGGATATTTGAGTTATCAGTATCCATTGCTGTTAATCTTAAATCCCATGAATGTATAGTAAATTTCTGTATAATAAAAATTAAAATCTTAATAAATTAGTTCATAACCTTATTCTAATATATTAATATTTTTAATTATTAATTATAATAACTAATTATACATTAATTATCTGGTAAATTTTTATTTTCATCATTGGTTGATAGTAATTTTGATTGTTTCGCATATGTTATTTAATGGAGACATTGTACCCAGTTATTTGATTCCAATTTAATGAATACTAGATTATTAAAGAAATATAAATAATTGTTTTAATGGTTTATTCATCCCAATTTTCATTTGACAGAAATTATTGTTATGGTTAGTGAGAATGAGATCCACGTCAAGCATTCTTTTGGTTATTTATTAATAATAATATATTTAATTTTTATTGATCGTTAATTATGTTGTTATCATTTAAAATACATTTCATGACATATATTACTTCTTAATATGATATATATACATTAAATCCTTCCTTATAACCATCCATGTGAGACAGTGATGAAAAATAAAATATATCACTTCATAGAGGCTGTAATTCGTACATACACAGAAATGAAATTTTCATCTCCCCTTAGATGGATGAGAAGTATAAAATTGTTGTTACATCAATATAATGACATTTAGGTATAATAATGATAGTTATTTCAATATATTTATCTGGTTATAGAATATTTGTATAAGTTATAATAAGATATAAAACTTGAAATCACCAGGCTAACCAAATTACCTCTTCCTTAGATATCCTCCATCGGTTCTATGCTAAATCCTTTTTAGGTTGTTCTTTCGGTTATACCGAAACATGTATGAAATTTATAAGGTTTTGGGGATGTTATTTTGGAATGTAATTTTCGATTTAAGGTCCTAAAAATGTGTGTATAAGTGATTTGGGTGAAGGGAACCTTTTATAAGTTAGGGTAGTAGCAGTCTTGTAAATACATATAAGTGTAAACAATATAAAATCATTTTTAATAGAATTTTGACCCAAATAAGAAGGATGTTTAAGATAAGGTTATTGGGGATCAAAATATACTCAAACAGTAAAATTGGGACATGTTTTAGTGATAATTTTGGCCTTATCTATTAGGTTAACCCCCTTTATACACCTTTTATCCTTTATTATGGTGACAAAATTTTACCATGGTAACATATTTCTTTGACCAAAAATTAATTTGAACTTATTACTTAATATTGACTGTCAAAATTAAAAATATGAAATAAATTCTAATTAATTCAATTTATAAAGGGGATAAAAATTGAATTTAATATATGTATTCATTATATAATAAAAATAATAATTTTACCAATCACCAAAAAATCCATTTTTTCTGAAAATTACCAAAAAATCACCTTTAGATAATTCTGACACTATAAATTTAATAATAAAGTAAAAATTATCAATTAAAAACTCTAAATGTGATAAAAAATAATTTTATTCTAAGGAAAAATATTATAAAAAAAATTCCAAAATAATATTTTAAACCATAAAATTAATTAAACAATTCTTTTTTAAGAAAAGATTAATTTATTATTTTAATAATTAAATATTTAATACACTATAAATCCAAATTTAAAACCCTTTTAAGAAACCAAATTATTATTTAATGGTAATATATGTAGTGATAGAATTCCTGGGCTATGGTTTAGTTAGGATGGATATTGTAGTGATTTCATGGAGATTGAGTTTCTCCGACATGGGATTGAACTCAATTCATATTTGTTGAAGTTTATCATCGGATTGTTATAGGAAAAACAAAAGGTATGATACATCATTTCCAAGATCATAAAAATGATATTCACAAGGAAAATTCCTTATTTTTTATTCCATTTCTTCTCATTTTTATTATTGTTTTATAATTCAGTTATCTCTATTTATACTTACCAATTGAATAGTTATGTTATAATGATCATATTGACTAATTATAATTTTATATTAATAAAAGCAACACATATAATTTTGATATTAGAAAAACTGTTAAATTAGTTGATTAATGGAAATATAAATGGGAAAATTTCATATAAAAATTGTGTAATGTTACGACCATCATCACGTTGCGCATATAATCCCTTGTTAGATCGGGTTCAATCCCCATTATCTTTAAACATTAATGGAAAAGGTCCATATTGTATTGGGTTCTCTAAAAAATTCCATACACGTCATCTCATGATATATACTACTTTACTTGATACATTTTATGGATATAATAGACCCAATCATAAAAAATAATAAATCATACATATATGCCCCACACAAACATGGAAATATCCATAAATACATCTTAACTTAGTTAACCCATGTGAATGAAATTGGTTTCAAGAAAACTTCATGAAAATAGGATTATAAGCTATCCAATGTAGAATATGGATAATATATTTATAGAATATCCCTGGTGAATCATAAGAAACATTAAAGGACAATGAAAAAGTTGAAAATTAATTTTATAAGAACATTAATGATTTTAGTTTAAAATCAATAAGATATATACTTTTATTTTGATATCTTTTAATTTAAAATGAAAAATCCACCAAAAAATAGAAATAGAAATTAATTTTAAAAAGAATTATTTTTTAAATTTATCCTCATTATTAATAATTGTTATAAAAATAGAAAAATGAATTAATGGAGAAATCATTAAAAAGAAGTTTTTTTCACAGTTGTGTAAAGAAAGTCAAATTAATAAAAAATATCTCATATAGAAAATTGTTAAAATGATTCCTTCAAAGACATTTTTAAAAAATTAAAATTTAATTTAAAAATTCCATAATAATTAATTAATTAGTAGATAATTACATGAATATGTAAAAATAAATAATAAACATATAAAAGAGAAAGATTCTTGACTAAAAAAAGGGTTAAGGCCAGTTTCACTTACAAAAATCCTATCAGCCAAATTATATACCATTAGAAAGGGAATACATAATAATACATGTATCAAATACAGTTTACCCAAAGAGATGAAAATATTTTATATTTTAGAGTTAAATAACATGAAATTTTGTCATGTCGGAACTTTGAAATAAACAATCTTGAATTCAAAGTGTCATTGGAAAATATAACCTTACCTCAAACTTCCACATTATTGACCATGCTCTAAATACCTATATAATAAATTTAGGTTTATTATTAATATGTATAATAACCATATTAATTTTTAGTTAACTTAATACCATTAATTTACATCTTTTTATTACTAGTATATTAATTTATCATTATTTAAAATTAATCATTGGGTGTCCACTATTTTTTTTTTCTACGCATGATTTAGTTTTGTTGTTTCTGCCCTTGATCCTTATTCATTTTGTAATTAACTAAATAATGTTCCTGATGATTTATCACATTTGGTTGATATATTTATAGAGTTCCATGACCAATTTATGGAACTCATAGTGATGGATTTCATGAAATGATTAAAAATATTTTCTTTTTGTGAATTTAGAATAAAAAAAATGAATTGATTTTAATAAATAATAAAATTATAAATATTAATATTTCATAATTATTAAAACATAATAATATTATCCTTATTTTATTTTGATTATCTATTCATGATTTAAATTGTATAAAAACATTTGTTTAGGTATTAAAATCAACCCAAACCAAAACACATTATAATGTCTAAATGAGTAAGAATATGTTATTATATAGTAATAATGCACCATTAATAGAAGATTAATGAGTTTGAAAACATTTTATTAGAGTTAAGAACAATATTCAATAAAATATAGATTAACAAGATAAATAAATGTGACTGATGAAAATATAAAACTTACATTAATGATTTGAGTCTCATATTGGAGAGCCTCTTGGAATGATGAGTTTTGGAGATCCTTTTAGAACTAAAGGATCCTAAATTTGGAATAGGATCGTGAGGGATATAATATAGGTAGGTATTTAAAATAATTTTTAAGGAAAGTTGTGTTTTGAGGTTTGTTACAGAATTTTCCTTTTATGGATGAGGAGTGGCATTTTTTTGTAAATACCTATTTATTAAGATAAAAGGAATGGAATATTTTATGAATGTAGATTCAAAATTTTCATCTAGTGGGGATAAGATATATTTTGTTTTAGGGAGGCCTTATACATTCATTTATATATAAGTTTTGATGATATTTTTTGACCTCATCTCATAATTTATCCTTGTTTCACTTTTTAACCTTTGTCACGGTGACTATATTTTACATTAGTAACAACTTTTTTATATGAAAAAGAAATAAAAATTGTTACCAAATTCAAAAATAATGATTTCAAATATAAAAACAGTTTTATGAGATTCAATTTCTAAAGGTAATAGAAATATATTTTAATATAAGTATGTAGAATTCAAGAAAAAAAATTCTTAGAAAAATGAATTTTAATCATAGTTTTTTATTCATGTTCTTTACTAGATAATAATTATAAAATGATTGTTATTATTTTTTAATATAAAAACATATAATTTATTTTATTAAACTATATACTTCAAACTTGATAAATTTATATTTATCTAAAAAATAATTAACATATAATAAAAAATGATTTTAAGAAATATATTTTTGTTTAGTCATAAATACTTAATTTAGTACACATTATATTAAATTAGATTATTATTGGATGTTAATAATTTATTTTACTAATAGCTTAAAACATCTCATGTTTTTGAACTAATTGAAAATTCCATGAGAATTTGAAATTTTCTTTTAGTGGAAGGGCCAGATCATAAAGAGATTTAGAATATAAATCTGAGCATTTTAAAATATAAACGTGGTGTTTAAAATAGTGTTTAATACCCAAAAGTTGTTTTGAGAGTCTCTATAAGTTTCATATGCATCGAAATTTGAAAACATAGTTCTATGGTAAATAGAAAGAGGTTCACAGTTGGCGCATGGTTAGTGCTAAACATGTGGCACAAACCACATGGACTCTCTATATAGGGGAATTATTTATTAAAACCATGTGCCACTCCATGGGGAACTATGTGAGATAGTGAAAAAATATAGAGTAGTCTGCATGGTCAGTGAATAGTTTGTCTAATCATGTGCTATAACTATTCATGGTAAGGGTGTTATTTCCCAGTGGTATGACATGGTTGGCACACAGTTTTTCGAAATGTGTGGCCAAAACATGTTTCTAAAAACAATTATATATATTATGATTTAACCCTCCATATTTAAAATATTTTTAACCAAAAACCTCCCCTAATTTTATTCTAGAAACTCTACTACATGAATGACTCCACTAACTCTTCCTATGGTGGGTTCTCCTTCATTTGAGCATGGAATTGACCACAGTTCATCATGTTATAAGATCATAGGTAAGGCTAAGATACATCATACCTTCCATTGTTTTTTTATTCACCATATATGATTTTTTTTTTCTGTACGAGCTCATTTTCTCAATTTTTAAGGTTCTTAAAGACTCTTCAATTTCCCTCATTCAAATTTAAATTGAATCCCATTAATGGATGAGTGATGTTTTATTGGTATAAAGTAGATGGTATATATGATTTCCCTTTAATGTTTTGTTTATTATAAAGTTATCCCTTTTCCGACATGCCAGACTAATCCATGTGTTTCTTCTAAAATGTAAAATACAATAAATTAAATCATTAGACCATAGACCTGATGTTTTTATCCCCCTTGACTTGTTTAGAGGTTGACACCACAACTCAACCCACCGCTTTAGTTGAGTTTGATTAATTATTATAAACAAATTTTATACCATGAAGTTAAAAAATCCCTTGTACATGTTCTCAAAATTCCTTAGCACATTTATAAATGCTCATACAATCAAACCACTTCCAAAGGATGGTTTGAATTATGAATTGTGATGTTAAAGATTAAACTTGATTTTATTGATATTATTAAAGGAAATTAATCTTGATGAATTATTTTATGGAATGGGTTCTTCCCATTGGGACCCTGTTTATTATAAATGAAATAGCCTAATTACATAGTTTAATTTTAAATTACTTATATACATAATGAATTATATTACGAAATGGATGTTTCCATGGAATTTATTATTTATTTAATTTGCACTAACTACACTATTATATCATGCCTTGTGAAATACATTGATTCTAAATTAGGAATAAATTACATGGGATGAATGGTAAAATGGAATTACCCCAGGCCTTGAGTGATACCAGTTTCTTCTTCATGAAATTCCTTGATTAAAGTCTAATAGGGAGAGTGAGATTACTTATACATGATTAATACTAAGAGGACTCATTTAGGGTTTTTGGACACAACATTTCTCACCCCATTGGTCAAGGATGTTGGAAATTTAGTTTCACATCCAATTGGATTTTGGATTTTTTTTTCATCATCATCAAATTTCTTATAGGTACTATACATGATTCTTCATTGAGATTTTTTTACCTATCAGTTTATAGGATTTCCCAGAAGTACTAACTAGGATTATAATCATGATCCATATGTGGGAAAATGTTGTTCATGATGTTTCATTTCATTTAATGGAATTTTTGGGAATGTTTATTCATATCCCATGTTTATATTATTGGACTTATACCCGTGTTTAAACAACGAGTCTAATAGTATTATAGTTGTTGTTGTTATTATATACAGATGCCTTGGTTGTACACCATGGGTCCTAGAATATTCATGTATATATGTGTATATAAATATTTATATGTATGCTAATATATACATGATGACATGTCTAGAGATATTCTGGGTAAGAATGAAGCAGGTATGGTTGGCCTGGAGTTCTTGAGTGACCAAATCCAATTTGATTACTTTTATTTATATATGGATAATTTATTATACCTTCACACTATTTTTTTTATATTCATGGACTAGATTTAATTAGAAACCAATTTTGGTTGTCTAATTTGTATATATAATACCATGTTCGGGAAACCGTTTAGTACCCGATGAGACCACACTGTTGCAGGTTTAAGAACATTGAACATAAAATGTGTTGTTACTCAATTACATGACAGCATAGGATCTGTGCACTGAACTAGGGCCTAAGACAGATCTGTATCTTAGTATTCTTATAAATATTTCATCTAGGGATTTTTTAATTTTTATACATGTTTACATATTACCTTCTTTATTTTTATTATTGTACATTGTTGCGTGTTCAACCATGGTTCTTGTTCATTTAATATTGATTATCAATTATTATTATCATTTTCTACTTTATTATTTATCTTCTTTAGTTAATATTTTATTTGAATAAATATTCCACTGTGCTACTCTAATCATGAGGGTATAGTATTCCCAATGTACAACTATTAGACCCTTTCTGTTAGTCGGCAACCTCTAGTTTATAGGGAGGTGTGCTTGAGGCCATGTGGTAAATAGGATCAGGAATCATTTCATGGGTTCTTGGGTCAGTACATTACAAAGTGGTATCATAGGTTCTTTTAATTTTTTCATAATTATTTGGCATGATAGAAAGGAGACTAGAAATGTTTCAGAACATGATTAATAGCTCATGTATGGGTATGACTAACCGACACAATGGGGAAAGATCAAGATTCTACTGAAGGGTATATTTTTCTTACTATTTTTATTAACAATGATTATTATTTACCCCCGAGTGATTGCTAAACTTCTACTTGTTATTGATTTATGATATTTACATTTGGACTGACATGAAAATGGTGAGTTGTTACATGCATAATTATATGTGCTATGAGATTCACATTCGATGCATATTCCATTCCATGATGGCTGCATTACAAGACTACTTGATGCTTTTCTACATACCATGATTCCATGATTATTTAGCATGATTACTAGAATAACCAGCATGGGTGATTATTTTCATGATTATATGTATTCTATGCTTATATAATATCTTCCCATTCCTTTTTATAATTATGATATATGATTGGTTATTAAAGTGTATGAATAAACCTAAATGTTCTTTTCTTATATATCTTGATGGTGGAATTTTAATTAACCAATTATGGCATGGTTAAGCCATGGACCATTGGTTTTAGGGGATGAAACATATATGGTTGTGATTAAAAAGATTCCCATAAAAATTTATATAAAGTGTATAGGAATTTATAAATTGGGTAGTGTAACCCATATATCAAATAATTATATATGATCTTGTTATATTCTAACACCAAAGGAAACAAAACTGGTTAGAGTTACTTGAAATCAAATTTTAACTCATAAATTAAAATAAGTTAATAAATAAGAAATATAAATTCATCTAACTGTACCATGATGTTTATATATGTATGTTAAATTGTAATTCATATGGACAAATGGTTTCTTCAAAATGAAGTATTATATGAAATTATAAAGGCTTGTACCTATATAATTTGGGAATGATGATTCATATAACTAGATTCCCAAATGTACAAATGTACCAATGTAGTCCAGTTGGGGAATGCTTCTTATGAGATAACCCACTATGGTTTTAGGGAAAATTGATAATTTAACCGTTATGGGTTTTAGTTAAATCAACCCAGGTTTAAATGAAGGGACCCAAGTAGGGAACCTTTATTTTGTTATGATTTAGTGCTTGACCACATGGTTTTATATTAATGATATATGGGATGGTTATTTAATGCTTTATAATTCACTTATACATGTTATATATAATTTAATTGTGGCATCTTTCTGAACTGATCCCATTTAATGGAAAAAAACTTTTATCTTCTTTTGAGTTTTGTTATATGAGTCTTTAATTAATTAAAATTATAATTACAAAATAAAGGGTGATTTCCAATATATATTGGAAGTTAACATTCTATTTAACTAAGATAATTTTAATTAATTATAGATTTTTTAAAACGATGAAAAAGAAACTCATAATATTATTTTCTTATTATGCTGAATAAAGTTAGCTGAATGATTTTCAAAGTATATTTTGTGTAATTTTTCCTTTATAACTGGTATTTGAAATTTTTTATTTATATTTGATCCTTTTAAAAAATTATAATAAATGTGAACTGATATAATTTAATTAGAAAAACATTAATTTAGTGTTCTTAGATTCAACCCTTGAGTAAGGGTATTTTAAAATTTGTTACCATGGATGAGAATTTGGATGTTTCACATATGTCTTATTTGACATTTCCCTTTTTCAATTGTATTAGAGGTTAGGTTGGAAAGGCCAGTTACCTTTTCAGTGTGAAGTAGTTAATTGGGTGGATTATTTATGATTTAGTAAGGGGATATCCCATTTGAGGTAGCACAGTCAATAGTAAATTATATTTTTTATGTGATTACATTAATTTTTCAGATGAGTGGTGTCATTCGAGTACTGTATGAGATAAGAATGGAAATTTATTTATAGAGCGACACCAAAGTAATGTGGATGTTCATGTGCTGGTTAATCATCCTTGAAATTTTGACCATTGTGAAATGATCTATTTCAGTGTGTTAGACATGGTTGGGGTATGGTAATTCATTTTGATGGTCATCTGACATTTTCTATTTTTATAATGGATTACATAATGAGTCATCAACCAAGATAATAGTCAAATGGGGTAATATGATTTCAGTATACATACTGTCATTGGGCCTATCAAATTATATGCAGTGGAAGTGCCTATTTCTTTATTTTTATATAATTGTAGAACATTTTATTACACATGGTTCTTTTTGAGTTAATGAAGTGATGAATTTAACCACATGATATCTAAACAGAAATGTTGTCTAAGGCTATAAACTATTTCATTTCATGTCTTCTTGTAGAAACTGGTCAGGAATTCAATAATTCCATGTCATGGTTTATCTCAAGAGTAGATTGGAGTAGGTGTTAAATGAAATCAAAATTGTCTTATTACTCAGTATAACATTCCAAGGAGGATCAAGTATGATAACACTACTAACATGATTCTAGTTTTTACTCTATGCCTAATTTTGATGACATGAATGAATGTGACCCTCTATGAATGTTTCATATGCAACTAAGTGCGATCATGTTCAAGCATGGTTTTGAGAAAATAAGTTTCCTATCTTTTGGAATGCACAATTAGTATAAGTGTGTTATCAATATATGTAACCTATGATTAGTGGTTGATGGAGTGTGTTCCATGGGATAAGTTCTAATTTATAGAAAACAATGACTAGGAAACTCATAATGTGGAGAGTGTCACATTAAATTTGATTAAGTGTGTCCTTCCATATCAAAGGGAGAACAGATAAAGTACCAATTTAAAATGGTCTGAAAAACTTCCAGATTCTATTGAATTTTTAAATTAAAGATTTTACACATTGATTATAACAATTATATTTAAAACATAGGATCCAGTTTAAACATATTCTGGATTCTAGATTCATTCTCTAGAGGAATATGTGACCTTGGTGTTTAATTGGTCATTAGATCGTCTGTACATGCAAGGAAACATGATAATGAGGTGGCTGGTTGAGTAACCAACCATTGAATAATTTTGAGATTTTTAATGTTACATAGATGGGTGTTTATAATGATCATGGTTACCCTTATATTTATAGGGAATTGATCGATACTCCATGTGCTACGTCAGCTTGTAAGATAGATGATTCTAAATTGGCCGGTATATAGTGGATCAAATGATGCATTGATAATTAAATTTTTATAGAGGGACGAGGAAATCAAATATTCATTTAATTATATATGACACACATGCTAGGGGAGTGACCTTTACACTATTCCAGTAGAGGTACAATTTTACTTTTGGGTGTACAATGAGGTAGTTTACCCCTTGTGGTACATGGTTAAAAATCATCAGAAGATGTGATGAAAGGGGTTATCTCATAAAAAGTGAAAACTATTTTAATGGAGTTTATCTTGGGAGATCTATACACACTTATCTATGTAAGTACTCAACAATATCTTAATGTACTCCCGGTTTAATGGCAAGAATGTTCCCTAACATAAAATATCATTCAGTACTCTGGGATAATGTAAAATTTACACAAACCTAATAAAATGAAATTCTATTTTGATGGATCAACCTCATGCAAGAAGGGTCATGGGAATGTTGAATCCAGTTATTAGAATAAAAAATTTGTATCTAGTATGTAATTTTATAAGAAAAACAATGTATGGCTAGAATCCTTGTTAAATATGAGGTATAGGTTTGATTATGGATATGGGTGAAATACAGATGTGGTAATTTGGACTAGAGTAGCTTATGATGATCCATGAATGCTAGATCAAGAATGTGATAGTGCCTTTGTAATATCAAGAAGAATAATTTTTACAAGGTTAGTTATGCTAGGATATATCACTGGATATCAGTTATAGACTTCAGTAAGCATGCTCAAAATGATCTTAGTGGGACATGGAATAAAGGTTCCAGAATCATGTTTTCGAAATGTGTCGATGATTAAAGATGATAATTTTTTAAAATAGGTGAATAGAGATGATTTAAATTTAATTTTCACGGTTATTTTAATGTAGTTGGTGAGGAACCACATTGAACACATCATCATAGGGAATAAGAGCAGTGTAAGAGTTTATTGGGTATTTTAAAGGAAAAGGTGACATGAATTTTAGAGTGTGGTCCACTAGTAATCGAATGTGTCTACAAAATAAATCTCTATAATTACATTCCTCATGTGAGATCTATTCTTTTGAGTCAAAAATCATTTTGGAATAATCATTTGAATGTTATAGCCTCGTTTTATAAATTATTCTGGTGATGGGTGTATTGTGGCTTGGAATTGATAATGGAATGCTAGAGCTTATGGTGGGAGAAAAATTGAACATATGAGGAAATATGTGATTAAGTGATAATGTATCAGGATCCATTGGCTCTAGTATGAAAAATATTGATGTTTCAGTTTTGATTATGATAATTGAATCACGTTTTTCCAGCTTAAGTGTGACATGTTTAAATTTTCTCTTACATATGTGTTGTGTATGGGAAATGAAAAAAAACTGTTGGAGTAAGAATTAATAACCCAGGTAGGGCATGTAAATTTTTTATTGTTCCCAAATTATTTTTGGGGAATATAATTTCTATTGCGGGGAGTTTATACTATCCTGTGTTTTTGAACTGGTGGAGAATTCCATGAGAGTTTAAAATTTCATTTAGTGGAAGGAACAAATCATAAACCAAGTCTCAAAAATGTAAATATGAGCATTAGAAAAATTAAATTTTATTTTTAGATGGATTTTAAGGCATGTAAGATGTATCGAGTTTTAGAATGATTTTTTGTATCCTTGGGCTTTGAAACCCAATTTCTAGGGGAAACAGACAGGGGCATATGTTTGTACGAAATTTGTGATAACCATGTAGACCAAAAATATTTGTAATTTTTTTATAAGGGATTGAATTTTTTAGATATTTAACTACTCCATTGGAAAAAAATTTATATGATTCATACCTACAATGGGGTTTAAATGGTTAGTGTATGGTTTATCTGATTGTGCATTGCAACCCTGTGTGGTAGGGGTGTTCTTGGGTTTTGGTTCCACAAGTTTAGCACAAGGTTTTCATAACCTTGTGACCTAACCATTTACATATTAAAAAGGGAAAATTTTCCTTCATTACCCATATACCTAAAAAATGTTTTATAAAAAAATCACCACTCAGTTTTCTCCAGTAGCTCCCCCACATGCACAAAATCCTCCTCTACTTCCTTTGGTGGGTTCTACTTCATTTCGTCTTGGAATCGACTAAAGTTTATCGCATTGGAAGTGTTGTGATGAGGCTAAGTCTCCTCATAACTTCCTGAATAGTTTTATTTTCTATATGAAATGATATTTCCATGTGACCTCATTTTCATTATTTTTAGGGTGCCCGATGATTCATTTGTTTCTCTTTTTTCTATTCAAATCGATGTATGGAAATGTATGAGTGAAGCTTCATTAGTATAATGTAGGTGGTATATATTTTTTCCCTTAAATGTTGAAACATTTATAGAATGAACTATTTTGAAACACACTAACTATTTTTTGTGTTTCATCTAAAATGAAAAATTCCTTAAATTAAATCTGTATATCATGAACATGAGAGAGTTTAGACTCCTTTAAATGGTTGAATGTTGATGCTACAACCCAAACCACCACTTTAATAGAGTTCTATTAATTATTATAAATGTATTTTCTACATTGTGTTAAAAGGATCCCTTGGATTGTTTCTTTTAATGACTTATCACATTTATAGAAGCATATGAGACCAAACAACCTCTTATGGTGTGTATGGATTGTCAATTGTGATGTTAAAGATTATACAAAATTTTATGGAAATTATTGAATGAAATGTATGTTGATGTATTGTTTCATGTACTTGGTTCTTCCCATGGACTCCTTGATTATTATAAATTAAATGGGACAATTTCATAGTTAAATTAGAAATTACTTATTTATATAAAGGCATATATTATGGAATGGATGTTTCCATGGACAATATTATTTATTGTATGTGAACTGTCTACACTATTATATTACACCTTGAGTGATCCTTGGTTTCCCATATAGGAATACCTTATATAATCTCATAGGAAAAATTGAATTACATGGTTCATTAATCCAGATTGGGATCCTCTTTATGGAATTCCTTCGTTAAGGGTTCAAAGGGTGAGTGAGAATACTTAGAAATGATTACAAATAATAGGCCTTAGTAATGGTTATTTGATAAGATATTTGATATAACCCTAAATTGGGATGTTAGAAATTGAATTTCACATGGATTTTGATGGTTTACATGAAATTTCAAATAATTATAATATTTCCTAAAGATATTACCTAGTATTTGGATTATGATCCCTTTATTGGATGTCACATTATCAGATTTCCAGGAATTACAGCATAAAATTCTACTTATGAACTCCATATGGTATGATGCTTTACATGAGGATTCTCATAATTTATTGGGATTTTCGAGTATGTCCCTCCACATACCTTGTTCATATGCTTGGTCTTGTACCCAAGTTTAAACAGTGATACTTATATTATTATTATTAATAGTGTTTTTGGATTGCTTGGTCTTATGCCTCAGGTCCTAGTTAGAATATGTATATCTTGGTGTATATTTTTTACATGTATTCTTATATATATATATATATATATGATTTCATGTTCAGAGATATTATGGATTATTCCAAAGTAGGTATATTTGGATAGGTGTCCCTGAGGAACATGAGATAATTTGATTACATTTATTTATTTACTATATACTTATTATCCATGTAGACAATTTTATTTTATATTCAACAAAATAGATTTCAATGGAAATCATTGGTGGTGGAATACTGAATATATATCGCACCCTTTTCATGCCACCATTTTACAATGGAATAGACCTCATGGTTATAGGTTCATGATCTTGGATTATATTCTATTCTGCTACCCATGTACATAGGATATTAGGATCATAGGTCTTAGCTAGTGTTTAGGATGATCATGGATATATCCTTTGGGTTTTTTTTATTTCTTTTTGAATTTTTATATATTACCTATTGTATATCAATTGTTTTATATTATAGAATGTTCATGAATGGTTCTTATTAATTTATTATTTATTGTCTATTATTAATATCTTCTGTTACATTTTTATTCATATTCTTCCAATATTATATATATATACTATTGTGATACTATAATAATTAGGGTTTAGTCTCCCCACTTTACAATCATTATAACCTCACTTCTAGTTTGTAGCCTTCGGAATATAGGGTTGCATGCATGAGGCCATTATACTAACCAGCTTGGGGCACCTTTCGGTGTCCCCCGAATCAGGATTTTACATAATTAATTGAAATTCAAAAATATATTTTATTGATAAAATTATGTTAAAGTAATAAATTTAACATCAATACCTAATTCATAAAAAACACTTTCTATAAAATTTAATGTATTTTCTAATGTGATTTAGAACCATTTTATTTTATTCAATCATTTACTTATCTAATTATGTTTATTTATTCTATCTAAAAGTTGAAATTCTATTGTAACAAAATATAATTCACTTTTTTTTGTTTTTGTTGTGTTTATCACAAGATATTGGATTTAAATAGAAATTCTTACTAAAATGATGTAGAGTTACTTCCCCCTAAAATAATTTAACCCTTAAAATTCCATTACTATAACGAAAGAAATGTGGGTAATTTTTTCTCATGACATCTTCGAGTCCCCATGTT
Organism: Viscum album; assembly: GCA_963277665.1. Classification (NCBI taxonomy): domain Eukaryota; kingdom Viridiplantae; phylum Streptophyta; class Magnoliopsida; order Santalales; family Viscaceae; genus Viscum; species Viscum album. The sequence goes on along the minus strand of OY728123.1, from coordinate 489,739,923 downwards.
TCTTCCTCAAACATATGATTTATCTATAGAACTATAATCCAGTGAGTGGTATTTTTTCATTGTAATTCATCTCTATAATCCATGATGTCCACCAATTGTTCCTTGTAACTGAGATGAAACAATTTTACAACCTTGGAGTTTAGATAATGTGAAGCGTTTGGTATATAATTCCCCTGAAATGATAAATGGAGCACATAATGTACTTAAGAGTGTTTTGGTGGATGAAAAAATGATAAGATACCATCCCCACATGATTGAGGATGTTTTAAAAAAATTATATATATTGATCATCTTTTCATTCATTCCAAATCTCATAAACCTTTTCCATGATGATATTCTAAGGAATACCTTGTATCCAATTGTAAATTTAAAATGTAACTGATGATTACCAGTGTAGCTCTTCTTTAACACTATATCTTCCTTCTATACCTCCTTTATCTTCAGATGTGTGGATGGTTGTAAAATCCTCTGGAAAATATAGGATTTCTCCCCATTATTTATGAATTAAAGGATAATACTTTAAGAATACATGAATATTGAGTGGCTTTAAATTCTTATAATAGATAAGGTAACATGGTCCTTCTTACTCAGAGTATCAACCACCTTGTTTTCCTTCCCATTATGGTAATGTATTTACAAGTCATACTCCTAGACCAACCCTAACCATCTACATTTGGATATGTTTAATTACATCTATATGGTTATATACATTAAGATATTGTTATCAATATATATCACACTTTTTTACAAAGAGATGTTATCGCCATATCATTACTACAAATATTACCACAAGTAGATCTAAATCATGCATCAAGTAATTTTTCTCATGAAAATTTCTTTTTTGTTTGGAATATGCTGCTACCCTATCATTTTTTATTATAACACATCTTCATCCCATCTTTAAAGTATCACTAAATATCACAAAATCTTATCCACTCTAGGGTAGATTGAGTAATGGTTCACTGACGAACCTCCTCATAAGATCCTTGAAATTTTCTTCAAATTCATCTATCTAAATAAATAAAATATCCTCAAAGTTAAAATGGATAGTTAATTTGATAATAATGAAATATTCCCTATAAAGAATTGGTTTTATACATTGAATCCACAAAAAATTAAGGTCTTGGTTATAGTGGTTGGTCTTTGTTTCAAGCTGATTCACGTCATACCAAAAGGGCCAAATAAAATGGACCTATAGACAGAAACAAGTTTTCCATTATTATGAAGGGTTCCATGTTAGGTATGATGCCCTTATATAGTCTCCAATGAGTTGATTCGTGGAGCCAAAAACTCCCAATGACCCTAGTATCCATGATTCATGGATCTTCTTTCCAAAGGAAAGCACCCGTTGGGTGACAGTTTGGCCAAAGACACTTAAGACTCCATTGGATGAGAGGATGGGAGGTTGGTCTTATCACTCCCTTTTAGGGGAAATTATTTCCCAATCTAGGACTCTTTTATTGATTTCATCAATGTTCATATGTTTGTGAATCCTTGTTTTTTTTCAAGCATGTGTCTGCGGGTTACCCCTGGGTTGCACGATTTACCATATATATGCATGGGTCGATAATTGTAGAAAAAACACTAGTTTATAACCTATGATGAGGAACTATATATTTTATCAACATCTATGTAGGAAGAAATTTTATTTTATATTAGGATCGGTCCCATGAGATGTTATTCTTAGGTATCCTCGTGGGAGGAATCAGAACCCATGTAGTTCGGTGTCACTTAATTGGAAATATTACCTTTAAAGGTCATGCGATGAGGACCCATACATGTAGTTTGACATCATGCGACTAAAATGTGTCGGTAGAGGATTCATAATCATGATTTCATCTGGTACTTACACAGAAGCATCCTAGGATGCTCAGAAGAAGCATGGTCACCTAGGTGGATATGGTCCCACTAAGGATATGGCCCGGTGAACACTAGGGTGATTTGGGTTCTAGGTTTGGATGTTAGGGATGCTCTCTATTTATCCTAATTAGCTGGGATCAAATCTGTTGTAGTTTAGTTTATGTTGGGGCTTATACCATAGAGGAGGTCCATTTGGGAAGACATGGTTGGGGCTTACCCCATAGAGGAGGCCTTTCTTGAAAGATTCACGTTAGGGCTTATTCCTGAAGAGGATACCCTAGTGAGTCGGGGGTAAATTAATATTGGGACCGAATTTCAAGGAGAATGTCTCATGATCTCGGGCCTTTAGACATGAATCCTACGTATCCTTGTTAGAGAGAGAATTAGAGTTCTCAAAGTTCATTGGGGTGTGGTGTAGGAGGTGTGATCATCGTCAACCTCTAAGACCACATGAGTTATGCTCGGTGTGAGAAACAAGAGGAAGTGATAGATATAAAAAACAACACACCCTCTCTTCTCTACTGATGGAAAGGGAGGATGATGATCGAAGTGGTCATGGTGATGACTCAAAGAGGGAGAGAGAGAGAGAGGGTATTTGAATTTCCCAACTCTCACCCGTGTTGATATCTATGATAGTCACATTTGGGAATCTGTTCAGACATGTATTTGGTTGTGCCTGATAGGAGTAGTTGTGCCACCTCTAGTAAAAGGTCTTTGGGTTCACATTAAGGGGGTTCCCTAATGCTGTTTCTAGGAAAGGGGAGAGGAATCACTCCTCATAAAAAGGAAAGGTAGGCATGATCCATTTGAATTATCATTTTCCCTCATTGAATGGAAAATCCAATTATTACCCTTGATCCCAAGAATGAGAGGTAAATGTTAGCATCCCATGGATGGACCTCGGATTACCATGGGAATGTAGACTTAGAAATAGACTGGGGACCCATATGGTTGCTTATATTACCCACATGACTCCACTTAACATTGGTATGTATACTCATAAGGCAGCACTGATGCACCTGATGGTCTATTAATATGGGTTTTGTGGCTTCATAAGATGATTTGGCCTGATGCTGATGGACTGGTTCGTAAAGGGAATTTAGAGGATGGGATAAAAATAGAAGTCCATGATTGGTACTAGAAGGTGGAAATCATGAAGGTACCCTACTCTGTGTATCATTTGTTCAAGCGGGGTGGATTACCCTCCGCATGGAGTACTTCTGTTTGAGTGGAGGGTTATCCACATATCGATGTGGTACGAGAACATGAGAACTGTCTGCATACCAATGTGGTATGTGGACCAAGATGTGGTCTGCCTATGAAAGTGTTACGCGGTCTCAGGTTCCATTTTCATAGTGTGGTGGTATGCAGTGCTAGAGTCTGTCTATTTGGCATAATGCTATGAAGGGAATGGTTTTGCCTGTATAGAGATGTACTATGTGGCACAACTGATAGAAGTTACATGGTCCTTATAGTTAGTGGGATGTTTATCTATGAAGGGAGTATGGTTCACAGTTATCCATTTTGGTTCTCACTTTTCTCATATTATTATAATTTATTCTTTTAATGGTTTGGAGAATGTTTATACCTATTAGAAAATGTTCACGGTTCCATACACTGTTGATCGGTTGCCTTCAAAGTCTTCCATTTGTAAACTCCAAGCTCTCTGAAAATACGACCCTCATCGAATTTTTTTCCTTGGGGTTATTTTATAGTGTGTCGGGGAGGCTATATATATGGGTCACAAGACACCTTTTTCTGAATCCCATGGGGAAATCATCCAGCCTGTAGATGACTCAATCAACTAAGGTCTACAGGGCATAGGTTTGTGGGGATGTGGTTCATGGTGCTGGAAGTCAAAACCTTAATCACGTAAATGACACAGTTCGTGGGATGATGACGACCTTTCCTTGTATGCGAACTAAGCTTGCGGGGATGGTAAGTAGGGGAATACCTCTCCATCACGTTTTTTCCCAATGACGTGGTTCACGAGGTTGTGGTTAGAATGTGGAATTTTTCTTCCTCTATTCTTCCAACAATGTGGTTCATGGGGAATCAGTGTCATTCCTCATTTATTCCACAAACTACTTGATTCTCTAGAGAATGCTCCACAGGCTAGTGTTTCATGGGTGGTTCACGTACCGTTTGGTTCACGGGAAATACCATCCATGCACCTTTCTCATAAATCAGTACACAGACCACTTTGGTCCTTTTCTAAATTTGATTTCTTAAATATTATTCTCAGATTTTCAACTTAACCTACATCTTATTCTCTCATCAATATTTTGGGATTATTTTCCTTCCCTTTGTGGAGTTTTCAAGACCCTAAAAATCGCCCCATCATAATGGATTTGTATCAGGATGAATTGGAGGATATTCCTCTAAATAAAGTGAACCTGAACTGTAATAGTTCATAGTAGAATGGTGGACCCATTTGGGGGACCACGCCTATATATAGGAAGCCCAGTTCATTTTTCATTTACAAGACTTCTCAGTGAAAAGTTCTCTACAAAGTTCCCTCAAATTTCCCAGTTTTGGTGTACCATATCCTTTACAAAATCTGTCCATCAAGAACCATGATTCAAATTCCATGAATTGCAAACTCTTCACAATCGTTCACGTCTATGAACCGACCATTTAATCTATAAATTGAACTGTGAAACCTAAAATGTAATTTTGAACTATAGTGGAGTAAGACACTACACAGTTCACCTTCTCCAAGGACTAAACCTAAATTTGGAAAATTGAACTTTAAATATATAAATTAAACTTTTAAGTCTTCACATTGGATGAATGTATAGTGAGGTTCGGTATGTGGATCGCCTAGTCCGTGAACCTTTGGTTTTTTGTCCATCACTTCAAGGACCAGTGTCTTGCTGAGCATTCCATGAACCATTACATTGTGGGGAATGCATTCCATGAACCATTCCTAGTATTCAGTCTGCAGATCATTGTTTTGCACACTTCTTGTTTTCCTTTGTCAAATTTTGATATTTTTACCAAATATATTGTTTGAATGACCCTTTTGTATGGTATTTTTATAGGATAATGGGTCTTCCTCTTATCTCAATATAAGAGATCAGGAGGAGGGAATCTACAGTTGATAATTCTGAACACAAACTTCATTCCTACATCGTTACTCAAGAGGGAATTATCAGAGACCTTCTTTCACTAGAGATCATGGCCTATCCACATTCTGTTCCATTGCCACTTTACAATTTTAGACTCATAAATGACATTACCCTACCATTGGCCAATCACATTACTCATGTTATTCACCTCAGGGCATCTTGCGGGCATGATCCGGAAAATATTTCTCCAATGGGAGAACTGAGAACTCATAACTTCCCTTACTCAAGAGAATGTGTTCACAATGAAAAGCTCTACATATAATCAGAGTAATCATTGTCATCATAACACCTCTTTGAGGACAATCATCATATAGTACCCATCCATTGTGAATCATTCTCAAGAGAATCCCAATGTTGGTGGAGATCCAAATGGTATTTTCAATCTAGAGGATTATTCTTCGATTATTGGTCTTGGGCATTCTGGGTGCATCAAATTTTTTTGGAGTCCCCTAGTCAATTGGAAGCAGAAAAGGTGTATCCGAAAGCATGGGTTTTATAACATTAAACCTAATCACTAGGTGATATGTTTCATGAATAGATTATCCATTGGTGTTTATGCACCTATAAAATCCACATATTTCTTGAGGAGGCGGGGATTTGTTTATGGGATATACATAAACATGGAGGGATTTACATTCTAGGAAACATGTATGATGAGTTTCTTCCGGTAGAAAATTCTTGGGGGAATTTCAAATAAGTATCACTATGGAAAATAATTTATTTGACATGGGAGAAGGATTATTCAATAAATCTCTCCATGTTTGTTATCTTATATCATTAAATTACTAGATCGGCATGCTCTTGTAGGTGAATAGTTTTAGGCCAAGGGCTCCCCATAGCCAGACTCACCCAACTCAACAGTCTCGAAAAATTCCTAGCTCATACTGTGCTTCCATTTTGTAGTGTCAGTACACCACATGGGACTTTGAGATCTGATCATATGTATCACCAAATATAAGATTAGCAGGTTTATTTTCCATGTTCCTAAGTGGATAGATCTTCCCCTCTAACAATGTATAGACCAATGTTTGGGATTGAACATTGATGATGTAAGGCACATTTGCAGAGGAACAACCCATTAACATGGTTGTACCTTCCATTTCTCGAATCTATGAACTATTAGGGAAGATACAGGAAGGGAAACCCCCAGACTATCTTAGTAGACTGTTTTAAAATTTTTATGGCTGGATGCCAAATCATTTCCCCCACTACGAGTATTGACACACTAAGAGGGTTCCACATTCAGACTTTGGACCACCCCTTTTCAACATTTCCTCTATTCATCCCAATTCATTGAGTTTTTCCAATGCAATCTAATTGTTATGTGATATTTCATAGTTTTTTTTCACCTTACATTGCGCCCCTATATCTATGATGGATAATGGAAGGGGATATTTGGAATAGCATTCTTACATAATTGTCCTCAGGGATGGAATTTTATCCGCTCGTATAGAAAGGGTAACCATTGGCGAACCACACACTCTTTTTAGGTTTTCCAGGTAATTCAGATTCCTTCAGCAGGTCACACCTCTCCCTATTATTCTAATTAAGAGGAATTCTCATCCTGTGATTCATCACCAATCATGGATGGCCATGACACGGGAGAATGATAATGTGGAAGTTCTCATTCCTCTCATTGTTTCCTAAACTTACATATCATTAGAGTAAGCCAAATTATGGGTAGATTTCTACCCTAATAGGGTGTTGGTAAGGGTAGTTCAATTGTTTTAGAGACCTTTGGTTGTTTCCAATCCTATCCTAACAATGCCAGTTGCACTATATATTCCCCCTCCCTAGGGTGATATGGCATTCTACCCGCGGTCATATGCGTTTGGAAGGGGATTCACCCACACAACCCTTATATGTGGATAGTGACATAGATCTTGTATCGTTGGTCAATATGGTCCATGTTCCAACCAATTTCGGTTTGAGTGGGATATTACCAAGTGTTCTTGATGTTGTTTCCATCCCCCTCATTTATTCCTAGAGTTTTAACGATCTATTGTGAGTGAATTTCCTCCTACTTGGGTGAACCAGCTCAATGCGCTTCCATATGTAGGAATGATGCTTCCCCATTACATACCTATCATAGTGGAGGAGGAACAAGATTCTAATACCATCAAGAGGAATTGATCTATGCAAAAATAGGCATGGCTTCAAATCCGTACTCTTGCTACATAAACTCCCATGACCGACTTTTTCAACAGGAATGATAACTTTTGATGACTATTAGTCAATCTGTGTTCAGGCAGATTTGATTACCAATGCCTACATCTCATTATTTACCAAATTGTTATAACTTAAGAGGATATCACTACTTGTAAAGGCGACCTCACTCAGTTAAATTATTCTCACCCCAAATCATAGACATTCTGGGATATTGATAACTTGTTGAATCATCTGGAAGATGAGGAAGCTTGTTTTCATGACCAGGTGATTGCCTAGATAGAGTAATTTCATGTGTGAGACATTCACATGGACAGACTAAAAGCACAACTGGAAAAATCAAATGCTAATTATGAGGACATAAAATAGAAAGGGAAAGACCTCTAGACTGTTATGAAGTGACTACACCAAATTGTTGAAGCTGAAAATGAAACAAGGGCTGCTTTGGAACATGCCCTCGATGACCCTCATTAGGAAATTATCAATATGCTGGAAAGAGAAATTATGGTATATTTGTAATCCATTGGGCTACCCTAAACCAACTATGTTTTAACAACTGGAATAGATTCCATATTGTTGATCCCCCCCCCGCTCTTACATCTTTTGATAAAATTGAAACATTTTTCATCCTAGTGTTCCTCTTTTACCTTTTTCTGCAACATCAACCATTTATGATTAGTTAAATTTTAAACCATAATCTCAACCGTATATTAATTTGAATCATAATTCAGAATAAAGAAAATAATAAAATCATTCCCTAATTTTTTCCAGAGCAGAGGGGCTCAGTGAGTGTAGTTTGACTCTTTCTAGGTTCACATTGAAAACCCTACAAACATTGTTACTTTTTTGTTATCAACACAATTTTTTCCTAATCCTGTTATGGTGTGGGATTAGTAGGCATAACTTTAATTTTACTTAGACCACCCTTTGTGGGATTTTTACAAGACATACTTTGCGTCTCTTGATGATTTTTTTGATTACTCAATGTTTTCATATACACTATGTAGGATGGGTTTAGTGAGCTAGTACTTGACTTCTGGATATGGTCCGCTTTGCATATTTTCACCCTAGTGATTGGTGTGTTATTTTATTCTGAATTTTAGTGTCTTAAAAATTATACTATCATTAATGATGATTTATATTGAATAGATTTGATGAAGACATATAGGGAAATGGCCCAGTTTAGTACTCATTAACTGAGAATGTCCTGACAACTTTCAGACATGGATGGGGGATTTTTCTTGACCATGAATTTTTATTTCTGGATATGGGGTATGATATGGGGCATGAAATCCATGGGCTATATGAAAGAAGGAAATGATCTATCCTGAGGGTGAATTTTCCCTTGGTTGACATGCCATTTTTGTGGGTAACATATGTAGATCTACCAGGCCATTGTGTGCCTAGTCAAACAAAGGTACCTATAAGACATTGTTAATCCATTTTCAATGTCTAGGAAATTTTTATAGAATGTTGGATTTGTTTTTTTGAGGTCCACAGTGGGTTTCCTATTTAGGGGACAATGTATGAAATTATGGGGGCATTTATATTGGTTCTAGTTTAGAAATATATCCTGCAAAAATTTGACTTGTGTAATGGAGGGCTAGTTCACGGTGTATTTTAGCGTCACTGGGACTTTTAATATTTTTTTCAAAATAATTTCACTTTTACTAGAGGAGGGTAAATGATTAATCATTTCCCCATTACTTTGAATAGAAATATCCTTTATCTTTAGGCATTGAAAATAGAAATTTGAAAACCATAATCCAGGGGGTTTCTGAAACTGGTAAATGAGGTTAGATATAGACGTCATAGAGGCATACAGAGATATGAAAATACTCTTATGAGGATGAATTTTCCTTTGGTTGATAGACCATTTTTGTGGGCATCATATGTAGATATGCCAAGGAATTCTATTCTTTTTCAAACAAATGTGTCCACAAGACACTAGATTTCCATTGACAATGGGAAATGATGGTTATGGGGACTTTGAACTTTCTAGAAACATAGTATGGTGTGTGAAGAGGGGTGCTTGCACAAGAAAAAGGGGAATTTAATATCGAACATTACTAAAAATACCAACAACTAGTGGAGGAAGTTTTATCCTATCCATGTGAGTTTTTTTCCTTAGGCAGGTTTGACCCATGCATGGGTCATGATGGGATAATAATTTTTCATGACTGGAAATGGCCTATGAGATTCGGATGTCACTACGTATCCTATGATGATTGGAATCAAGTTGTACCAAGTTATTTTAAGGCTCATTCCCATGCATATCTAATTCATGCATATAGATGGGGAATTTTTGATTTAGAAATAGATTCACTAATGATTTGGATCATGTGTTGAACTTTCCTATGCAGATTCATTTCTTGCATAGGGTCAAGAGGGGAAATAACCTTTGATGTGACTTGGGAAAAGGGTGAATACAAGGTGTTGAGTATCGTTTAGTTTAAACCTCATGTGATTAAAACAATTATATTGAATCCCCGAGTATCTTTGGGATAATTAGGCTAGGATTTTCTGACATGTCCATGATATGAGTTGGAAAGAAAGTGTAAACCATGCTTTCATGGGCTCTGGGGTTATAAGAAATGACATGGGCCTTGGATGTCGTTAGGCATAAGAAAATATGAAAAGAATCTCCTGTGGATGAACATGCCTTTGGTTGAAAATCCATTTTTGTGGGAAACGTATACAGAGCCGCTAGGGCATTGTGTGCATAGTCAAACAAAGGTGTCCATATGACAATGAATATCCATTCATAATGGACATGAAGGATTATGATTATTCAAGATCACTAAAAGCACTGATTTTGAAAAATGGAGAGAGTTGGTTTGGACATTTCAGAAACACTCAGGACATGATTACATATGGAATTTGGAGTCTCTCTACATATATTTTACCTATACGTGAAGTGGGAAATTTTGGTTCTCTTATCAGATTAGGGCCCAGTTTTGAAGATCCATGTGTCCCAATATCAAATTACCTACACATGTTTGCTTCAGGCACAATTATTGGGGGTATTTTAGCTATAGTTTAGGCACCTTACAGTTAAATATCATATGGTTAGGAATTTAGGTTTCCCAATATGGGTGGGGGGATACTGATATTACTTTTAGTGTCATTTCAGTAGGGTCATTCATTGTAGATTGATATTACTTGGCTCTATGGGGAATCCCCTACCAAAATTCCAAAGACTATATGATCTATGATCGCTGTGAGAAATAAATGGCGGAAAGGGTTTCACTAAACCATACAATGAAGGCAATATTAATGAAAAGAGAATTGGTGGGCCATACAGATAAATTTCATGTGGTTAATATGAGGGTGGATCGATAGGAATGAGTAATATATTGTGGTTCCATGATGTTTTATGTCTTGAGGAAAGGATGTTGGAAGAATAGTTTGATGTAATGTTTTAGGAATGAAATATTAGAGAGATCATGCATAAATATAAGATAATCAGGCTAGGATATTCCTGATATGCCCCAAACATGAGTGGGGGAGGAAGGTGTAAACAATCATTCTAGGGGCCCTCGAGTTAGGAGTGATGATGCGAGGTTTATTAGGAAATGGGAATACAGAAGAAGGAACAACCTCTTCCAGGGACGAATTTTACTTTGGTTAACCATCCATTTTTATGGGAAACATATACAGAGCCACCGAGGCATTATGTGCATAGTCAAACAAATGTGTCTCCAAGACACTGGCTATCTATTTCTGATATCCATGGGTGATTATGGTTATCTGGGATTTCTCAGGGAATGAATTTTGATGGATGAAAAGGGGATGTATGGTTACATGAGAGATATCCATACCATAATTAGTTATGAGGTACGATATCCTCTACATACATTTGATTTGTATATAAAGGTAAGAATGGTATTTTGACACGTTTTGGATGTAATATTCCATATTTGAGATCCCCTACATCTATTTTTGTTTCACATACAGGGAATTGGGGGAATGATGTTATTTATTTTATTCTTTTTTGCTAGAACAAGGATTTATGCCTAGAGTGTCGATACGTATCCTCATATACCAAGAATCAAGTCACACATAGTTCTTGAGATACCTTACAGTTTAATGTCATGTGGTTCGGACTTCTCTAGCCATGCAGTTTAATGTCATGTGGTTATGACTCGTGAATTTCCCTATGCAATTATGGATTATATGTAGAGGAAGGCATTTTTTTTATAGAGGATGGACTCAAGAAGGACTAGGTGTCACTATGTGTCCAATTGATGTATGGGAATCATGCCACACATAGTTTGGGTATCCTATGAAATTTAACATCATATAGTACGAAGAGAGTGAATCGACATTAAAAGGATGAGATGAGTGAAGTTCCGGGCTTGAACCTCATTGAGGTTTCCTTTGTATCCCAGATATTATGGAATCAAAGTCCATATAGTTCTGATAACATGATCACTATGCTGGCCTGAGCCATTCACAAGAAAGAAGAAATGTTATTTTTGAATGGAGGCTCGACCAGGATGAAGGACCCAGGTGTCAGTATGTATCCTGTGAGGGTAGGAATCAAGCAACATGTAGTTCTTGAAAACTCTCTATTCCAGTCTGACATACATACATAGATGGGGGAATTTGTATCATGTGGTGTCTATTCCAAGAATTAGTTTTCAGGTGTCTCTATGTATCCTATTAGGGTAGGAATCAAGCCATGTATTGTTTTAGAAGTACCCTTTAGTTTAACATCTTATAGTTATGACTTTGCATGGATCCCCCTACGCACATCTGACCTACACATAGGGGAGGAGAATTTTTGAACTTGGCTGGTTGTTGGACTGGGATGTGGAACCAAAAATCTCTATGTATCCCACTGATGAATGGGAATCAACCCATATTTAGTTCTTATGACTCCCCCTTCCTGTCAGACCTATTCACATTGGGGGGGTGGGATTTATACCATGATTTCAAGATGATGGGATTATTATATTACTCTAGGACTTTTCCATGCAGGGGAAATCCTAACCACTATTCATAAGATCACATGAGTTATACTCAGTGTGAGAAACAAGGAGCGAAAATGAGTTCCTTTTTAGTATAGGGGAAACATAGGATATAATAGAGGTTACCCATGTCATGTGATGGCTAGACCAAAACTTAGGATCAAGGTTTCTCTGCATATCCTATGAGGGTAAGAATCAAGATGTTCATAGCTCTGTAAAAGGCCCTCCCTATATAGGCTTGGTCCACATGCAAGGAGGGGGAGAATTTTTATCTTTCCCTTTCATAGATCTAATTCATGCACAACAACTCATTGTTCAAGACACAATGATCATCATGCAGTATAACAACTTGTAGTAAAGATGAAGATTCTATGTAGTTTAACTTCATATAGTCCGGGTACATTTGTTTCTATGCAGTTTAACTTCTTATATAAAATACGGGTTAAACATGCAGGTTAATGTCATGCGATTTGGACCATTTCTATATATTTTAATGTCATGTAACATAGATTTATGCGGTGCTACGTTGTTTAACATCATGCAACTAAGACGTGTTCTTCATGAAGTTTAATTTCCTGAGATCAAGATGATTTCTTGTACAATTTAATATCATGTAATATATATGTAGGAAACACTATATATTTTAATGTCATATAGCTAAGATGAGTTCAATGTGATTACACAAAGTACCTATTTAGAAACATCACATTGGTGGGAGATGTGTTGAGATGTCCATACATTGAAATTATGGAATATGATCCATTGGAGTATACCTTGTGTATAACATATGGTCCATACAATTTTGTATCCAACATTGGAGGTTTCATTCTGAGTATCATCGAGGTTATAATGACTAGTACCATTTCTCCTTTGAGGAAATATCGGATGCGAACCTTCTTATTGACGGATCATGAAATCCGGTTCTAGTAAACTTCAAAATGGTGAAGTGTGTGAAATCATTTCTCATCCAACCACCCCATCTCATCAAACCATTCCTAGGACTGCACATCTATGGACATTTGATCACAGATGTCCACATGAAGCATTGATAATTTAATTTCAATGAGTAGAACTACCTCTGCCACATATAATAATGATTATGGGGCTTGTTGAGTGGTGGTGCAGGTCGTGGTCCAGTAAGACCACATAGCATGGAGGAGCTTATATGTACATGATTTCTTATAATTTTCTAAAAATTTATAGAGTATATTATATAGGGTCTTCTTGAAGTCCCCTATCTTCTTGTTGGGTTTTTCATGCTAGCGAGATGAATGGTTAGTCTTGATGCCATTCTCCTAATAGAGCTTGTCCAATTCAATAAAGAATAAATCAGTATCGTTGTCTGTCAGTATTGTATGAGGAACACTAAACAAGTTGATGATGTTGGATTTCATAGAGATGATAATGATTCTTTCCCAGACCTCATTGAGAGGTACATCTTCTACCTATTTGGGAAATAAGACAGTTGCTATGGGAATATATTGGAATTGTCTTGCCATGGTGGGAAGGTATGGTCCCATGATTTTTATTCCCCATATCGAGAATGTCCAGGTGTACTTGGATGTGTGAAGTAACTCTAGGGGATAGTTGATGATATTTTCATGAAATTTCAAAGAATTAATGTTCCTGGTCAATGTGGCACAATCCTCCATCATGATGGGCCAATAGTACCCAATCCTTCAAATATGCTAGGAGATCTTGGACACTATTTGGTGTTCTCTACGTGTTCTGGTATATACTTCTTTCATCACGGTAGCGGTCTCTTCTCCATTAATTTACCTTATAAGGGCTCCATCAAGGCCTCACTTATAAAGGAAATTCAACTAGTTTTTACTATCGTACATCAGGAAGTTGATTTCCCATCTCTGGATTTTCTCCCTTATAGCCCTATCTGGTGGGAGCTATGCCCTTTGATGGTAATCTACAATGGAAGTCATCCAGCTAGTGGTTGGACTATATGGCATAGGGATGGAATTGATTTCATTAATTTCTTCTGTGTTGTCTTGAATGAATGGTAAGACCATTTTTCGGTGGGAAATACTATTTCATTCCAATCCGGGTTAGCTAGAGTCACAGATGCATTTTCCAATGCATTAGCTTGCACATTTTGTGACTGGGGGACATAAGTCAATGTCATATCTTAAGGGAATTCTTCCACTAGTTCTCATACATGGAATGTCAAAGGGTTCAAATCCTCTTTCATGATAGCATAGTCACCATTGACTTTCTAGATGGCCAGTTCTGAATCACCCTTAATCTTTAGGTGCTTTACATGTGCTTGGAGCACCAACTCTAGGACTGAAATGAAGGGCTTGTATTGTACTTCATCATTCCTTCATCCTTATGATAGTAGGAAGGAATATGGTTGAATTTTATTTGGGATATGAGTATGACTCTCAAACCCACTTTTTTGAACTTGGGGTCTTACATTCTTTTTCCTATCTGGCTTCTGGACGCACCATCAAAGTGAATTCCCCACATATAGGAGTTCTCTTGAATATAGAATAGTTCATCATGAGGTAGCTCTACATTCGATGGGACCACCCCTATTGAGGAATGCTATTCTAGGTAATCTGCAAATTCTTGACCTTTGATAGATTTTTGCAGAATGAAAATTATTACAAACTATTTCTAGATGACCTCCCATCATGAAAAGCATCTAGTTAACATTAGAGGACTGATAATATACTTAGCGATTTACTATGTGAGAGAAAATGGACTTTTTGGTGCTTCAAGTAATGCCTCATCTTTTGGACTGCAAATATTAATTCAAGGAAGTTTGTCAAGTTATTAAAATACTGATTCTCAACATCGATCATGGTTTTTCCAAGGTAATAGAGACTATTCTCACTGCTGTCATCATTCTTCAATACGAGGAAGGATCATAGGGATATTTACAAGGTGGTTACTTATATAATGAGTGGTATTCCTTTAATAGGAAGTATTAACACCAGTGTAATTAAGATATATTTCTTGATATTATCAAACTCTTCCGGATAGTCTTTACTCCATTTATATTCCACGCCCTTTTCCTCAACCTGGTGAAGAAAAAACATTTTCCTACTAGGTTGAATATGTACCTCCAAATTTATGCTAGGTGTACATGGAGTATTCTCAACTAACTAAGGTTTCATGTAGGTGACATGAAAAGGATGATACTTTTCTTCTCAGGGTCGACTTCAATGACCCGATGGCATACAATGAAGCTGAGGAATTTCCCTGAGGTAATACCAAAATCACATTTCTGGAGGTTCATTTTTCGACTATTCTATCGAAGTTTATTGAATATGGCTTCCCAATATTCTATATGGTTCAAGAATTGTTGTGATTTAACCAAGATCTCATCAACATAGCATTCAATGAACCTTTCTAGGTAGGGTTTGAAAATGATGTGGATGGTGAATTAATATGTGGCACAAGAAGTTTTCAAACCAAAATGAATCACCTTGTAAAAAAACACTCCATGGGGATACCTGAATGTAGTGGGTTATTTATATTATTCAGCCATTCTAATTTGGTTATATCCTGAATATCCATCCATGAAATAAAGAGCCTCATATCTTGTAGTTTCATCAATCGGAAGTTATATGATCCAGACTGGGAAATGATGTTTTGGGTAGTGCCGGTTGAGGTCCCTGAAATCGATACAGACCCAGATCTACCAATTTTTATTCATGATGGGGACAATTTTTTTTATCCATATGGGTTATTAGACCTATTGAATGATGTTATCTCTGATGAGTGTGTCTACTTTAGCTTCTATTTCGGAATCATGTGTTAGGTGCATACTTCTGGCTTATTGCTTATAACCATAGTGGTTTCCTAGAAGGCCCAGATGGTGAGTGGCCACCTCTAGAACAATAAATAGCATTTTTTTATAGTTATAGGGAAGAAAATATTGATTCCTCTTCTAGAAAGAGGTTTGTACCTCTCTTTATTTGGAAATCATGGCCCCACTAACCAGAGTGGATTGTAGGTCATCTTCTATACCCCTATTGATTTCCTTTTTCATCGAGGCTTTTAGAGTCACCTTCCTCAAATGATAGAGAGGAATCCATTATGTCCTCTTTTTATTTCTCCTATGAATACTCATCATCTTCATCTTCTTCTTATTATGATGGGGAAACAATTCATAAGATGATCTCACCATATTTAAGGTAATAATATCTATTTGGGTATTTGGGAGGTGAATCCATCTCCTCTACCTCATCCCATTGGCGGGGGCTTCTTCATAGGAGATGAAGTGAGGCATAAAAGAGTTTCCTTATCATCTTTGATTGATGAGATACTTCCTCATACCTCAGTGAGTGAGGGAGGAATTTCTGAGGGTTTTTATGTAGGTTCGTCAGCATTTTTATCTAAACCTTCCCTATTATTAATGGAGTCAATGGGCCTTTCAACCTTATCAGGATCGACGACCATAACTGAAATCACAAGGTCCGATAAATACGCAATAAAATATAGACTTGTACCCTCAATATAATTTATGGGAAGAATGTATTCTTCCCTAAGATGCCTGAGGAAATTGGTGGGAACCATTTTCAAACTGTTTTGGGTGGTGACCCAATGAATTCCTTCAGGTGAGGGTTTTTTCACTTTCAGGTCGTAGAACCCTCCAACAATATAATTTGACTCAAAGGACTTGAATGTGGCCTTATCAACATGACGTGTCTCACTTTATCCATTAATTACATATTTGAGGCACTGATGGTAGGATTAGTGTATTTTTGCGTGTTGATGTAGCCAGGACCTCCTCGCCCGAATGGCCCGAAGGCCTTCATTTTTATTGATTTGGATAACCCCCCTTTTAAGGGATGAGGGAGAACCCTTACAAGGCCTGTAGGCTCAGAGATTACAAGGCCTGTAGGCTTAGGAGACTACATGACCCGAAGGTCTTAGGGAATTCCACCAGACTATCTACAAGCAACTGCCCCTCCCCAGCATCTGCATCATGGTGGAATCTCTCCACCTTTGCATGGCCATCTGGATAGGCTTCCCGTGCAATCATAGACTAGTACCGATGGCATAGCCATACCCTCTCATTTAGCCAGGGCCTCCCTAGAATGGCATTAAAGGCCATATTATTTCAAACCACCAGAAATTCCAAGTGAGCTAAAAGGTCACCAAAATGGGTTTTGAGCATTATTTGGACTAATGGATTGTACTCAAGTTTTTCATAGCCCAATAGTGTTATGATATAGGTAATTATATCACCCTCATTATAGACGATCCGACAAAGTTTCTATAGTGGGAGGAGATTAACCCGAGATCCATTATTGAAGAATACTTTTCAAAAATTGATTCAATTTATTATGAGATAAACATATAAGGGTTTGATGTGTCATTTTATGATGAAATCTTCATCATGCTCTATGAAGGAGAAAACTACTTGGAATTATACTGGAATGGTCTCTATTAAGTAGACTTCAGTAGTGGTCACCTCATATTCAAACTTCTAGGGACATAGTAATGCTTCAGTGAGTGCTTCCTTGAGATCTGATGATAGATTTAGTGCATACATGGTTGAGAGCTTAGCTGGAACTGAAGCTAACTGTTTCAGATTGTTGTATTTCTGATCTAAAGTGTGCCATTTTCTATCTTGGGGATTCCCTTTCATAGGTACTTTAGGGGATTGGAAAATTGATAAATATGGGTAAAACCTTGGGGTCAGAGCCAAAGGAGCATCCACCCTTTGTGGATTGGGCCGGGTAGGTCCACTCGCATACCGAGGGAAATTAGTCATCTATTCTTCCTCTAACAGATAATTCATAAGGATTGGACCGGGGTTTCTTTATTTAGGGGTAGGATAATTTTCTTGTCTATATCGGATCTACTGGAGGGTCCTTCCATGGGATTCTATAACAATGAAGGATTGAGTGGGGGTGAGGCCATAAGCTTGATTTATACCATGGATGAATTTCCCTGGATATCCCTAGAAAATTTGGCTTCTTCCTTTTGGAACCTGATTGAGTGTGGTGAATTCTGGTTGATAATAACATTCATCATCAGATAAGTGATCCATGAAGTGGATTACATTGAAGGATCCAAAAATAAGCTCCTCTTATGATGATGAATTTGCCTTATCTTTGGCCACAGGTGGTGCCATTTGGAGGGATGGTTCTTGTATCATCAGATCTATTGGAATGAAATTTGAGAGTGTTAAAACCAACTTTCTTTTTGGTTCAGGTCCATCTTCCTTCACTTTCATTATTCCATTCTGATTAGACTACTTTTTGGGTGGTTGAAATTTGGTGGATTTTGGGACCAAGGATATTGAATGTGTTGTATTATGAGTTTTTGGAGGAACAGTTAGTTTCCTAATCTGTTCATGGAGAATATGATGGGATCGGTTGACGGTTTTCCCAATCAACCATCTATCAACATTTTTCTCCTTTTTGTTATCAACTTTTTTCCACTCACCCTCTTCATACAGATCAGTGGTGGAAACATACACCACATGTGCTAGCAGTGGTCCTATATTGACTGTATGGAATATATCATTCATTGTAGGAGGTCATTAATGAAAAATAACTCCTAAATATTGTGTCACAATATTTGATGGAAGGGATAATAATCAGGCCAGATATGAAGACCCACTTCATCATCCATCTTCAGCTTTAGTAGTCAAAGGAAGTTATAATTCATGGAGGCTATGAAGTATCCACATACTTGATCATATTGGAACGAGTAGAAATTATTTCTATGTTCTAAAAATTTATTTATCTTGGCCCCCCTCCACTTGTCTTCATGGGGTGGGGGTGGATACATATTTCCAGAGGGCACTGCATGGTTTGGTGGGGGTCTTCGAGCTTGATCTGGTGAAGGGGGTGACTAAAGAATGATATAAGCTACTTCAAACCTTATCGCTTTTTTACTAGGGCTAATGGGGCTGCCGGAGACTTGATATTAGTCTGTTGCAAGGAATCTTCTACCTTTGTGTGATAGCAGAGAAGTCCCAAAAACCACTATTATATTTCACCGAAATAAGTGGTGTTCACAGATCATCATGAATTTTGTCGATGCAAATATCTAGCAGCTCATCCTTGGGGAGTGGCTGGTTTAAGTAGCACGTACTACCTTTCCATCTGGTGATAATTTCTAAGACTCTCTCATTATCTCGTTGTTTTCAGTTTAGGAGGCCAATGACTAATTTTTTTGGAAATATCAAGCTGAAATGAAACATGAACATTAGTTGGAGATCCTCCCATCTATTTATTGAGTTATATTAAAAAATGGTGTACCACACAAAGGATGAATCTTGTAGGATTCGTAAAAATAACCTGATCATCACAACATCTTTTTGGTCTAGGGTTCCCATCAAGGAATCACAGTAATAAGAGTAGTGCATTAGATGCTACTCTAGGTCCCCTAATGCATTGAACACTAGAATACGGGGTTCCAGAAATTTGGTAGTGGGGGGAAATTGCTTACCCAATAGGGGTATGGATTTCATTCCAGTTTTATTAGAGTTCACCATCCTTCCATTTCATCCATTCATGTTTTCAATAACTTGATGGTATTTAGGATCCCTTAATGCATGTCATGTTGGACTTGAGCATGACTAGGTGTAGAAGGGGGAATGATTGAATGTGTCGACATGGTAGGAACTTGAGGAGTATACCCATCTAGGTTCATCCTTTGTGGATTCACCTAAATATATTCTAGTTGCTTCCCCAATGTAGGGAAATATTGACATCCTATCAGGATTTCGTTCGGGTAGACTGATGGTATTGATGCTTTCTTGAATGAGATTTCTAACCATGCTTCATCCATCAGGATGAGCCTATGAGGTAGAGGTACATATGATGGATGTGTGTGTTGATTCTCCACTTGAGGAACATACCTAGTATGACTAATTTATCTTATAAGATTAGTGTTGAGTATCCTTAGCTCTTTCATTTCATCCTCTTGTATAGAGAATAACCCCTTAAGCATGGGGGATCATTTTCACGAGGAGGAGGAGGTTGGTTTTATACCTTAGTATTATTCTGATCCTTATTGGGAATTCGTGTGGGAGGTGGTGGTGGATTGACAGAAGGGGCACCCAAATTTAAGACAACTCCTTGGTTTCTGGTGGGAGCACCTCCATGATTGGTGTGGACTATCTCCACGATGGAACCATCTTATCATATTTCCTCATTATTTGTATCATTTTCACTGAGGTATTTGGGGATGATTTCAATGATATTAATTGATGAATCCTGAATTTTGGGTGGCATACCAGGTGTTGAATGGTAGGAGAGCTTCTTTCATCCTTTTTAGGATATTCTCTATCCATTCTGGGGTACTCTCCAGGTTTCTTGGTGAAGAATGAATTGATGGGAGCCCTGATATGACATCACAATATGCATATGTTCTGAGAGATGTGATTCACGATATGAGATGGTACGGGTGGCCCCTTTATCCATTGTACTTACCAGTCATCAGAATACACACATCATTTGGGTGGGAATTTGAGGTAAAAATTCCCCCATCCCTATGGGCAGGGGTTTCTCCCCTTCCTCTATCGATGTGCCTTGGCCTGGTTTTTATGGTCTTACACGGGTGTTTTGTGTCAAACATTCCCCTAACCCTATGGGATTGGGTTGATCCCATATTTCAGTAGTGGCCACTGCTATTTTCACCTTCTTAATCTCACACATTTCCATGCAGGTGTGAGACAGATATGGGGTCGGGACAACACATGAACTGCTTTCTCTTGAGGACATGAGAAGTGATCATTGATTGGATTCCCTAAAATGTGAGGCATGATGGATGTTTTCAGTGGCTAGGTACATGATCTTCTCTATGGATTTCTCTCATTGGTCCTAATTCTTCTGAGACTTACTCAAGGTATATTCCCATCGAGCATTCCAAATTTCTTAAGAAGGGAATTAATTTATATACAATTTGGGGATAATGAAATTATAAGATTTAACTTCCAGTGGGTTCTACTAGATAGGAATTGGATTGTAGTTTAGAGCTCCATTTTCTCCACATCCCCAGATATGAACACCAGATATGGCATTGCTGATAAAGTAGCCCAACTTGTGCAACACATAGAGGTAGGCCATCCCAAGGTCTTTTGTTTTCCTTTTTATTGGGGATTTCATGCAGATAGAAGGAATTTAAGGTTGATCTAATAGTGAATCTCTCCCATAAAATTAATATGGTCTACATACCCATCATAGGAAAGAAAGTTATCCTTTAGATAGGGGATAGTTTTCTAGATATTCATGCAAATGTTACACATACATTCTTCTAAGAACAATCTTTTTATGTTGAACTAAGAAGTGTCTATAGGAAAATTCATCATTAGTATTCCATCCCTAGCTAATTTTATTCTCACAAGTAGCATATATTGTTGTTGTTATGGTAGGGAATCTCTACATGATTCACCCGGTTTGACAGTAGCTTAAGGATTTCATTCCAGCCAGCGGGGTTAGCAGGAGTCTCGTTCACATTTGAATTGTATGGGAGTGCCTAAAAAGATGAGTCTGGCCCCATTCCATGCTCTAGTTGATAATGGATATCACTTTTCATGGAGAGAGTATCCAAAAAATCATTCTCTATTTTTCCATGTTCCTCAGCATATGAGGGATTTCTCGCATTGGACCCGACGAGGGGAGGACCTACTCACCGGTGTAAATTTTTATTGTAGGGAGGAACATAGTAGTCAGTGTTGTGATGATGAGGACTACCATCAAAACATAGTGTCCAACTATAAATAGCAATTCTATGGTGTATACCCTAGGGAGGACCTTCTGGGTAGACCACAGTAAGAGAAGGAACTTATTGCTTCTTAGTGTCATTGATGGGAGGGCCTTCACAATGACTGCTATCATGGAAAAACTACCACCGTAACTCTAGATTTTGTGAGAGTATCTATAGTTTACATTCTGGGGAGGGCCTTTAAGATGTACTTCAAGGAGGGGTGGACCTTCACATTTCATGACGTCACTGTAGGGAGGGCCTTCATAGAGACTTTCGTCATGGCGAGGACTACCATCACAACTTGATGTTCGACTATAGGGATAAGAATATCTATAGCGTATACCCAGGGGAGGACCATCCGGGTGGATGAAAACAAGGGTATTACCTTCTTTCCATTCGATATTTGATTCAATGGGAGGGATACCTTGAAACACATCAAGAGATAGTCTCTCATGATCGATCATTTCTGGCCCACAGAGTAAGCCCCCCTACGTGATCTGGGGAGAACCTTCAGAGATTCTAGTAGCTACATTGTGGGGAAGAACTTTCCAAATTATACTACAAATTCTATAATTTGGTAATGGACTGAAAGGATATTGGGACTCCATTGATAAGTATTTGATGGAGTTAAGAACTCTAGCTTCCAGTAGTGTATAATCATGAGTATTATCTTCATTTTCAGTTGCCTTTGGCGCCTTTCGTGTTTAGGTGTGCTTTTTCAGGCAACTGGGGCCGCCTAATATTGGTAGAGACCTTTACATATCAGACCATGTTTGGTTGATTCCCATGATGTCTCTAGGATAAACTAATGAGCATCTTGAGTTCTGTAAGGGGTATATGCATGCCTTGGAGTAGCCACCAAATTGGACCGGTGTCCCCCAGTTGGGACAAGTATTTTTTCTTGATCTGGTTTTCCTTGTAATGAAGAATATGTCCATAAACCATCATGGACCCGAGAAGGGATGTGGGTCTAATTTGAGTTGACAAACTAATTTTGTGGATGAGTCACCCTACCGGAAGAGACTAGATCGTGGGACCAACTCATCACCTTTTTTGTCAATGCAATGAAATATTGACATGTGAGGATGATATAATCTGGGATTGACGTATGATTCTAAATAATGGACAAGGTGTGTTGGGATATTTATTTGGTTGTAATTGGTATGAATTCCTATTTCAATGTTGGAGTAGTAGTTTTTTCCTTCTCTAGTCCTCCATGGGTTTCTAGTGGGAACTGGTAGTTCTCATGTTCCGGGATAGAGGAATGAGTCTGCCGCTAGTTATCTTTTCTAGTTGACACTATATTTGGCTAGTGGGCATTGTGTGCATCTGAAAGAATTTGACTCTACTCATATTTGATTGCCAACATATTTCACTGGTAGGATACATATGCATCAGTAGTATTATATGACCTCCCATGGGTTGACACCCTATTTGGATGGTGGGATTTATGTGTGTCAATGAGGATTTGTTCTTACCTATTACTGAGTGTCGCCCTATTTGGATGATGAGATTCTTACACATTGGTAGAGATTTTTGTCTGCCAATAATATTCTACCCTATCTGCAAGGAGGGACCAATGAGAACTATAAGGAATGTTCATTTTCTCATATTGTGCTTCCCTAATTCTATAGTGGGATTCATAGGAGTGAGCGACGATATCCATCCACTCATATATTTCCATCGTATTTTTTGTGGAAGGCTTCTATAGGAGGGGAATAATTGTATGGATTCTCGTCATATTCCACCATGTTTGTGTGCCATAGCTCCTCCCCAGAAACCGTAGTGACATACTACTTCTGATTATGCATTCTATTCCCTCAACGAGCAGCTCGAGGGGGACATGTCCATTGTACATCAGCAGGGGACCTTGGTATGATATCCTCTTCAGAATGAGGATATCGGGTTGTATGCAGCAGGTGGTGACATCCTCGAGAAACAACACATAAGTGGGGTTACTGTGCAGGTAGTATGAATTCATTAGTGTCGACCTCATCTAGCTCACTAATATTAGGGAGGTATTCATTGTCGCGTTCTCAAGATGATCTCCCGAAACGATTTCAGAAGGACAGTGACGCCATCGTGTATAGAATTACCAGCCGTACTTGAAGAGGAAACTTTCAATATTTCACTAATTTTATGTCAAGCCTTGTAGCCTCCACCATAGAGAGAGTACCTTTTTGGTGGTACTCTTTGATCAGCGCATTTTAAACCCGGTGTGGAAGATGATTTGTAAGTGAGGGACCCTTATTTTTTAGAGATTCAGTCACCTATGCAGACATTGATGCACGTGTTTGAGAAATTTTTTGAGACACCATTTGGATCAAAGATAGATACGTATAATTCCTCTAATAAATATGGAATATACATACAAAACCCCCCATAAAAGTAGAATCTCATGGTCATATGCATAATTGATGATCTATCTTGGCCCCACTCCTTTATTGGATTAAAGGGGTTTGTGGTGGTATTATACCTGCACCTTGGTTAGGGATTCACATTGGGTTCACCATTTTTATTTTGACCTGATTCACGTCATTCAAGAATGGGGGAAAATGTCCCTATGGATAGTAACCAGTTGTCTGTTATTATGAAGGGTTCCAAGTCGGGTAAGATATCCTCAAATGGTATCTAACGAGTTTATTTTTGGAGTAAGAAACACCCAATAGCCCTATTTTCCATGATTCATGGACTTTATTTCCAATGGTAGGTGCTCGTTGGGTGACGTTTTTGCCAATAACACTTAAGGACTCCATTGGATGAGAGGATTGGAGGACGGGATCATCACAACCTTTTGGGGAGAATTATTTAATACTCGGGACTCTTTTATAGATTTAAGAAATGTTCATATGTTTGGGAATACTTGGGATTTTCCCAAGCATGTGTCCATAGTTTACCCTTGGGATTCATGATTAACCATATATATATGCATGGGTTGGTAATTGCTGAAACAACCGAAGTTTAAGCCCTACGATGAGGTGATATGGTGTTTATCACCATCCATGGAGGATGGAAGTTACATTGATAGCAAGATTGAACACATGATATAAGCTTCCTACATATCCTCCTGAGAGGAATCTTAAGCCAAGTAGATTGATGCCACTTAATTGGACACATCACCTTTTATGGTCATGCGATGAGGACCCATCCATGCAGTTTAATGTCATGCAGTTGAGGAATCTTGGTAGAAGATGTGTAGTCAATATTTTTTGTGGGAATTACACTGAAGTGTCCCAGAATTTTCAGATGAGGCATGGTATCCTGGGTGGATATGTCCCCACTGGTAAAATGGACTAGTGAACACTAGGGTGATTTAGGTGATGGTTTTGGACCTCAGGGAGGCCCCTACGTATCCCAGTTAGTTGGGAATCAAAGCCCCTATAGTTTGGTTTAATTTGTGGACTATACCATAGAGGAGGCCCATTTGGGAATACATGGTTAGGTATTACACCGTATATGATTCTTTTCATGAAAGAGTCATGCCAAGGCTTATTATTAAAGAGGATACATTAGTGAGTCAAGGAGAAATACTTATTGGGACTGTCTTTCAAAGAGAATGTAACGTGAGATCAACCCTTCAGACAGGTAGCCTACATATCCTATTTAGAGCAGGAATCAGTTTTCTCATATTTAATTTGGGTGTGATGTAGGTTTTTTGGTCATCATCAACATCTAATACCACATGATTCATGCTCGGTGTGATAAAAAAGGGGAACCAATAGATTTAAAAACCACACACCCTCCCTTCTCCACTGATGGAAAAGGAGGATGAAGGGAGAAGAGGCTAGGTATATGACTCTGTGAGAATGAGAGAGGGGATTTGAATATGCTAACTCTCAATGGTGTTGATATATAGGATAGTCACATTTTGGAATCTATATGAACATGTCATGGGTTGATCCAGAGAGGAGAAGTGCCACAACCAGTAGAAGGGCTACAAGATTACCTTAAGGGGGTTCTTTAAAGATGGTTCTGGGAAAGGGGATAAGAATCACTCCTTATCAAAAGGAAAGGAAGGCATGATCCCTTTAACTTATTACTATCCTTAATTTAATGGAAAATCCAGAGATTACCCTTGATCCCTACACTGGGGAGGTACATCTGATCATCCCTAGGTAGGATTGTGGGTTACCACAGGAATGTAGACTTTGGAACACTTCAAGGGCCTATATGATTGCTAGGATTACCCACATGACTCCACTTACCATGTGTATGTAGACTTAGAAGGGCATCCTAATGCACCCGATGGTCTATTCGCATGGGTCTGATGTATTTGGATTACGATTTTTCTTGAATCCAATGGACTTGATCGCAAAGGGAATTCAGAGGATGGTATAGAAACAGAAGGTCATGATTAGTATCAGAAGGAGGAAATCCCATAGGTACCCTACTCTACATATCATTTGTTTATACAGGGTGGGGGTACCCTCCACATGGTGTACTACTATATGGGTGGAGGGACCATCTGTGTTCTGATGTGGTATGCGGACCTACACACTGTCTGGGTACCAATGTGGTATGCAAACCAAGATGTGGTCTCAATGCCATAGTTGTATGCGGTCTTAGGTTCCATTACAATAGTGTGGTGGTATACAAAGCTGGATTCCATTTGTGTGGCATAATTCTATACAAGATAGGGTTTCGTCTGTATAGATATGTGCTATGTAGCATGCGAGATTGAAGAAGGGACATTAGCCCAACAGTTCACGAGAAGTTTATTTGTGAAGGGAGTATAGTTCGTGGTTCACCAATTTGGTTTTAGGTTTTTTCACATTATTTTACATCCTTATTTTTATGGTTCTCATCATTTTTATACCTACTAGAAACCATTCATTGTTCCATACTCCATCGATGGGTTTCCTTCGAAGACTTTCATCTGTGAACTCCAAGCTCTCTAAAAATCTGATCCTCTTCTTTTTTCCCATTTTATCCATCAGATTTATTTAAGATCATTTTATTTATTACCTAGGAGGCTATATCTATGTGTAAAACTGAACCTTTTGTGGAAGAAAATGGGAAAATCATCCATCCCATAGATGACTCGGTCAACTGAGGTTTGTGGGGATGAAGCTCATAGTTGAGGAAATCAACGCCTAAATCCCACGAACGACGCAGTTTATGGGATACCACCAACCTCTCCTTGTCGAAAAACTACATTTTCAGGGATGGTGTGAATGGGAGTACCTCTCCTTCACTTTTTTAAAATGACATGGTTCACATGGCCATGGTTCGTGAGTGGTATTTCTCCACCTCCATTCCACCAAAGACGTGGTTTGTGGGGCATCAACAATTTTCCTCATTTATTAGGGAAACTGCATGGTTTGCTGAAAAACCCTTCACATGTTTTTTGTGTACCATTTCTTTTTTGGGAAAAAACATATATATACTATTATGAGAAATTATTACACAGACAACCTTAGTCCCTTTTTGAATTTGATTTCTTCAAAATTCTCCTCAAATTCTCAATCAAACCTGCATCTTATTTTCATCAAATATGTGGGAGTATTTTCCTTCCCTTTTTAGAGTTTTCAAAACCCCACAGTCTTGGCCATTCCTCAATTACTTTTATCATTGAAGGATTCAATGATATACCCTCATTTTTGATTTTTCGACTTAAGAAGGATACTATATATTTCAAAAATTCACACTTGCTAAATATTCCCTATAGTTTATCTTTTCTCAAGGTCTTCAATATAATCCTCAAATGATCTTCATTATATTACATTATATTTGAATACATGATAATATCATATATAAATACTACCAATAACCGATCAATGTAATCTCTAAATACACTATTCATCGTATCCATGAAGAAACCATTGGTATTTTTAAGTCCACAAGGTATCACTGTGAATTCACAGTGTCTAT
Source organism: Viscum album (assembly GCA_963277665.1). Taxonomy (NCBI): domain Eukaryota; kingdom Viridiplantae; phylum Streptophyta; class Magnoliopsida; order Santalales; family Viscaceae; genus Viscum; species Viscum album. The sequence continues at coordinate 489,712,229 of OY728123.1, read as the reverse complement.
ATCTTATATAGAATGAAATATTAAATGAATCATATATATTCACCCTTAATTGATATAATATATATTAAAGGTCAATATTTAAGAAGTATTGGACCCATCATAGTCAGTCAAACATGTCATTAATATTGGGAGTGGATACCTATTACTAATTGTGATCTTGTTAATTTATTGATAATAAATGCAAAGACACAATGATATATGTTTTTTCATAACAAATAGGACTTGTTCACCCCATCATAATGGAATAGGGAAGATAAAATCATTATCAAAATTCTCTAGGAGATTATTTTTCAATTACTATAAGTCAATCAAGTACATTTTGTATGGAGTCTTTCATATAGGTAAAACACAATGTTTGAGTTATAAATAAAACTCATCCTCATTATTTAGGGGAAGACCAAGGAAATATTCTAGAAATAAATTGAAATATTCCTGAAAAATAGACATGTATTTAATATTGGGTTTTTTACCAAACCATTTGAGACATATCTATATCACTATTAAGAAAAAAACCCCATACGGATATAACTTACATAAGGTGTTCATAGTCATCCTTGAATCAATAGATGATACTTGGTTCATCTGCAATATGAAATGTTATTTCCATATCCCAAAAGTTTATATGGGGTATATATAGAGAGAGTCATGCAATTACCAATATAAAAATAATTTTGACTAAAGGGAGAATAATAAGATTTTTAGGAAGTACATTCCCAAAATACTCAATTAGAAAATATTTTAATACATGGGATGAAAAAAATCATACCATTGTGAGTTTTCAATGAAAATTCAATATCTAGATATTAGCGTTCTGATTTGATGATATTAGAAAACGTCCAAGATATAAAAAAGTTGGTAGAATCAGAATAAAAAAAATATTTTCCATTCTTCATTAATTATGATGGTACCTTTTACCACTTCATTTTTTGACACACTTTCACAGTATTGATTGTGAAGGATTTCCATTTCCCCTTGTATTTAAAAGTTTATAAGATTAAATTTCAACATTAATCCTTTTAATTTTTCATTAGTTCGTATAATTAGTACATTCCATATAATTTAAGCATTGGAGTGTGCATGGTGCAATAGGTTGAGATTTTTTTCCATCTATCTCATTGGTTGGTGTCTTCATATATCATCAACATTCATGGTCATAATGGGGTTTTTCCAAACATGAATCATTTAATGCTCCCTTTTAGTAAATTTCATCCATTATTATTTTCATATTTTTGGAAAGTAGGATGATTATTTTTTTCTTCCATGGGTTTTATCATTCTAGTTTCTTAAAAACTCAATTTTTCTCTTCTTTTCAACAAAATCATGAGAATAACAAGAGTATACAATTTCTATTTCTGTCCTAAGAGAACATTGAACAATTTATTCATAGATACCAAATTATATTATAACCAATGACTTTTTATGATTTTATTTTAGTCACTAAATAAAAAATAATTTTTCTTTCTGGGCCGATCATAAAACCATAAACGTACTTTTCAAGTATTATGAATTTTTCTTCCTAGGTAACAATGGATTCATCCCACTTTTGTTTATTCCTTAATAATTAATTCAACATTTTAGTATAATTAATTGGAGGAAATTATTTATAGAAAAATATCTTCTTAAACTCCTCCCATTCTATATAGTTCATTTTGGTCTCTTTCCTCATGTTGCAATGAAGATTCCACCGTTGTAAAAATTTTACTTCCAAACAATAAATGATGAAAACAAAATTTTCATGATTTATGAACTAGATAATGGAAAATATCTTTTCCAATAAATTTATCAACTTCTTGGAAATTAGAGGATCAGAAGACCAACTAAAGAAGGGTGTATGAATCAATATGAATGACTTAGTGGAAAGTTGTTGTATCCTATGGGAATTTGTGAGTTTTTCATGATTCAAGTTATTCTTCATAGATTGATAGTGTTGGGTGAGCATATACACCCGATTTTTCATTCTATCTCCCATATTATTTGATTGATGATTACAAAATAATTGTATTTTCCATCACATACATAATTAAATAATTTTTTATAGGTTTCATATATTAAAAAAATGTTAGTGTAATTATAATGAAATAATCCATGTAGGAATCAATAATATCAGGAAATAAATATTAATATTTTCAAAATTATGACACTTTAATTTCAACCTATAGCATTTTAGGTCCACAAAACATCACATTTGATTCAACAAAGGCTGTTTTACATACTATATTGACATTATTCATAACATTATCCACAAAATAACTAAAACTTGTTTCTGTATGTAGGGTCATGAAAATTATGCAGAGGATAAGAAATACCCCCGAAATCACTTTACAAAAGGAATTAAGCACTTCTATAGGTTTATCATGGTGAAGAGACTCAGATTGAGTTGTATTTATTTGAAGGAACATGAAAGAATTAATGTTTTCAAATGGTCTGCATACAATCATTTTGATAGGTACGCGAAGAAGATAGATCACGAACCGCCAGGTATATAGGACTGTTCGCAAACTAATGGGTCATGAAACGATGGACAACAAGCAGGGAAAACTGCAAACCACGTCAACCGAAAGAGCTCTGCATAGAAGACCATCCACGTACCCTGCCGCAAACCCCTCAGTTTTTGGATTTAGAGGACAGCCAGGGTTCTACAAACCATTATCGCGAACCAAAGTCTCTACAAACCTTGGTTGATTGAGTCTTATGAAGGTTAGAAAATTTCTTTAATGGGCCACTGGAAATGGTGTCACGTGCCCAGTAGATACGATCCCTCTGATGCTCTATAAAAGGAACAAAATAGAATAAGAGAAGAAGTGGAAAAAAGGATACAGAAAGAGGGAAGGACATGCGATGGTAGTTTGAGGGAAACTCAGAGATTGCACTCCAGCTTCCGTCTTATTTCATCGGTGAAGCATGAACCACGAACCACTTCTTCCATAGGTACCACTGGCCATGAACCATAAAAATTGGGAATTGAATAATAATAATAAGAACCAGAAAACCAAATAGTAAAACAAAAACCAAATACTTATAGCGGATGAATTTAAAATGAATTGTAATTCCCCAGACGGTCCTTCAATATGGAGCTCTGCATCGCATACCGCTACGCAGACTAAACTCGGAACCGCATACCAAATCGGTACACTGATATAACCCAATGCGGCAAGGTGAGCTACATACCACTTTTGCACATAGTTAGAGATACCCATGCTTGCATACCACACTGGTACGTAGATTTCCCTTCTTCCCACATACCTCAATGGTATGTAGAGCCTTGCTTATCCGGCATGAGAAACCAGTACGTAGAATGGGGTGTTTTCGGGTATTGTTCCTTCTGGTTCAACCGTCAACCCTCTATTATCATCTAGATTACCATAATCCCTCTGCTAAATAGTTCTCCATAACTTGTCCAAGGCCTTCTTCAAAGCTACCAGACCTATATGATCAGGCTATTGGGTGCATCAGCGTGCCCCATTGAGTCTACTTACCAATGATAAGTAAAGTCACGAAGGCCCTCCCAACAAAGGTGGGGGATTCTGGAATGCCCGTAAGGCTACATTCCCATAGTAACCTGAAGTCCAACATTGGGATGTAAATGTGAACCTCCCCATTCTCAGGATTAGGACTGATCACTTCCTTTTCCATTTAATGAGGAATAGTGATCAGTCGATGGGGTTATGTTCGTTCCCCCCTTTGATGAGGAAAAAATTCCTACCCTTCCCAGAACATGCTTCAGGTACCTCCCACTAAGGTAAGTCCCCAATCTTCTGAGGTTGGACCGCATGAACTTGTATGCCATATCACATGGAAAGGTTCATCACTCCACGCTCTCACCCACCATCACCCTAAAATCTTCCTCTATGGGCTCTCCCTCCTCCTCCAATAAGGGGAGGCATGTGCATTGTTGAATCATTCAATTCCTCTTGTTCCTTGCACTAAGAATGACTCACATGGTCTTAGAGGTTTGTGAGAATTACAACATCATCACACAATTTAAACTACGAGAACTGTGATTCTTGATCAAATTAGGATATGTAGGACACGTGCAAGAAGGTCTGAGCTGAAAAGGGTGTCCATCCATAAAGGGTCCAATCAATCATGTCCCTCAAATGGGAAGCTTCCACGCATAAGCCCTGTATATCCAAACAATGTGGGTTCTGATTCCTCTCCCGAGGATACATAGAAATTCCTCCTTGTGGGACTAATCCGAACATCATGTCAACTTCCATACCCCTTGGAATGATGATAAACTCCAGAGTGCCTTACAATATGGATAAGTTGGTGTCACCTCTGTGGAATTAAATAAATGGATGCTCATGACGAAATTCAAAATTAAGGGTAGCTCGTAGACACACTATTAGGGAATGAACCATGGATTCATGAACATATGAACACGAATTAAATCTATAAGAGAGTCCAAGAACATGCAACAATCCTCCACTAGAAAGGTGCAGTGAGCCTAAACTCCTATCCTTTTAACAGATGGAGTCTTGAAGTGTCGTTTTCCAAATCATCAGCCAACAAGTGACTGCCTTTGGAAAGAAGGTCCATGAATCCTAGATTCCAGGGTAGTTGTGCATTCTTGGCTCTATGAATAAACCCATTTGAGACTATCTGAGGAAGTTATATCTGAGAAGGACCGATTTCATGAGTGCTTGACCCCCATGTAATCACCCGCTGGGGACCAAGAGTTCCCCACATGGTTAATTTAACATTATTTAAAGGATAATGATGATGAATGGGTTTAAACAAAGGAATGGTAAATTCAGTGAGAGCCCATATCAAGGAAAAAGGGATAGGTGATGATACTCATCGTACCATATCGACACTACCCGAAAACTGCTCCACCTTGGAGGCGGAAGATGGTATCAACTAAGATGACTCAAGCATAAAATATATGCACATTTCATAATTTTAGATGAATATTCCTTATATCCAATAATAAATAACAACATAGAAACTATAGGTTTATTTTATTTAAAGATTTGATACATAACCAACTTATTATACAATGTCATTATTATATCCAACATATATTATTCAAATGTGGATCCTATAAATACATTTCATACACAATACCCTTCTTATTAATCACGGGAATGGAAATTTAAGAATGGGTGATCTAGAATTCTCAGTAAGGGTTAACTTAGGATATATCAATTGATGATTAAAAGTGATCATTAGATGATCATTTGCGTATGAGTACATAATGAAAGATCTTATATAAAAGAGAATATAATCATACATAATAAAAAAAATCATAAACCATGATTAATTTTATGAAGCATTAACGTAGCATAAAATCTATGAATAGTGGTGTGGAGTGATAAGTCGATAATCATGAGTAATGGAAACATAACATATCTATAAGAATGGGGAAAAATAGTGTGGCAAAAACATTATAATAAAAAATCATTTATTTTTTCAATAATCACCACCATGACCATCATCACATTGTGTATGAAGTCATTCTATATTTTTTTTACTTACTATTCCCTTTAAAATTTAATGCATTGACTCCCACAATGTATTGGGTTCACTAACCAATCCTATACATGTCAGTTCATGATATATTAGGCTTTATCCAATGATTTTTTTGAATATAATAGACACACACATTAAAAAATAAGAAAAATAGATATGTGTGTCACACAAATAAGAAAAATTCATAAATCTCACATAGATTAATTAACACAATGTAAAATATGAGTTTCTTTAGAACACCCTCAAAAAATGGCCATAATACATCCATAGATAGAAGGTTGATGGTATAATTAGAATATATACTCATGGATGGATGATATAAATGAATGTATTCTCTCATATTTGGTAAAACACTTTTACCATAACATTAGCGAATTACTATCAAAATCAAGAAGAAATATCATTTTATTTCGATTAATTTTATCTTAAATTGGAAAATTAATAAAAATTGGGAATATAAATTTATTTATAAAACTATGAAAACATTGAAATGAATATTCATTTTTAATAATTTTCATAAAATTAGGAAAATTATTTTATGAAAAAATATTTAGATAAAAGTTTCATTTCAATCTTTTATAAGGAAACTCAAATTAAAAAATAAATTGTATAGAAAAAGTTTAAAAATATTCATTAAATAACATTGTAAATAATGTATAATTTATTATAAAATTAAATTATGGAATAAATTAATAGTATATAAATATATATATATATATATATATAAGTTAACATAATGAATTTTGATATGGGGAGAAAATTACTAACCAAAAAGAAAGGATATGTTCTGTTCCACTTACAAACATTATTTTAGTCGATTTGTATAGCATAAGAAAGTGAAATGGTATGCATATATGTATAAACAAAAAATATCTAGAGGTAAAAAACATATATGGGGTTTTAGAGGTAAATATCATGTAATTAATTCGAGTAGGTACTTAGATGTTAACAATCTATTTTTAAAGTCAGATTAGAAAAGTAACCCATACCTAGGACTTCTATTTGGTTTGGCATGCTCAAACTCCCTATATAAAAAATTTAGATCTACTATTAATATAAATAAGAACTTAATTCCTAGTTATTTAACTTTATTCATTTTTTATAAATTCATATTATATTTATATATTAAGTTTTTATTCTTTAAAATTAATGATTCTGTGTCAACAATTCTGTTTTCCCCCACGTACTTAGTTTTCACAGTTTCAATCCTTATTCCCTATTCATTGGTTCATCAAATCCATAATTTTCATGAATTTATATAACTTATGGTTGGTAGAGTTGTATATTTACATTTTTATTTTATCAAAATCATAATAATAGTTTTCATGGAACACTTAAAAATGTCATTTTCTTTGAATTTCAATTCAATAAATAGAATTTGTTTCATTAATGAATATAACTATATATATTACAATTATTAAATTATTAAAACAATAAATTATAACACTAATTTATATTTTCATGGTTATTCATGAGGTAAAAATTATAACCTCATTTTTTGTAGGCGGTAAAACCAACCCAAATAAGAGCATGTTATAACTACTAAATGAGCAAGGATATGTTAATATGTAGTACAATATCACTTTTAAAAAAGATTAATGATTTAATTTTTTTATTAATATGATGAAACAAATTCAATAATATTCATATGAATAAGATAAAATATTATTAAATAAAATATAATAATTACATTAAATACTGGATTCTCCTCTTAGAGAGCCTCCTGGAAATGAGGGGTTTGAGACACATTCATGGAAAAAAAGGATAAAAAATGATAGATAGGATTATTAGATATAGAATTTGGGAATTTATTTAATATAACATGTATATGAATGTGTGTGTTGAGGTTGGTTGAGTTTGTGTCATTTTATAGATGCGAACTAGTTTCATTTTGGTAAATACTCAATTATTAAGATAAAAAAATGTAATATTCAGGGAAGGTGGATAAAATAATTGTAAATTAGTGAGGAAAAGAAAATAATAGGTTGAGTAATACCTCATACACTCATTTATAGATAAGTTTTACTGTGGTATTTTTTGACCATATCCCATAATTTAAAATTTCTAACTTTTTTACCTTTACTGGGAAACTGACATTTACCTTAGTGAATTATTTTTATGTCTGAAAAATTATACTTTCCTTATTGAAAAGTTTCAACATTATGATTATAAATATAAAAATAATTTTACTATGTTCTACTAAATAATATTTTAAAAAATAAATTTTAATATATTTATTCAACACATGATTATAATAATTTTTATAAAAAATAATTTTGAGTAAAAAATGAAATTGTATATATTCCATATCATATAGTAATCATTAAATGATCATTATTTTTTTGAATCTAAATATAAATAATTACATTAATAAAACATTATACAAAAAATATAATAAATTTAAATATTAAATAAAATCGTATATAATATATAATAAATATAATGTTTAAAAAAACATTTCTGATTATGCCTGGATAGTTATATTAGTAATCATTATAGTAAATAAATTATATAATTTATCTTACTAATTTATTTTACTAGTAATACCTTTAATTTAAATAATATACTTTATTTATAATAATTTCAGAAAGTAAATATGTTAAAAAATAAATTATTAGTAATAATAATTTCTTTAAAATACATAGAATTTCCTTATGATAATTGGAACCATTTTTTTATAGAATCATTTAATTTTTTAATCATGTTTCATCTATATATATTTTATTTCATTCTATTTTTTTATAAGGAATTATTCACTTTTATTGGTGTTTCACGTATCAAAAACCATGAGATTTAAGGAAAATGCATACTAAAATCACAGGTTGTTACAAAGAGTATACCCAAAATCATGTGTCCAGTTGATCAGGTGGTTTTTACTTACAAAAAAGTGTATACATATATAATTATATGAGGAATTACCATTTTAATGTATTAAAATCACCTTAATAATAACTTCAACCTCTTATATGACAACTAACTCCCACATATATAAACGAACCACATGTATGAGTATGTGAAATTGGTAAACCAAAACCATAACACTATCCATTAATTGTAAATGAAAATCACCAACAAAGAACTCCACATACAACCAACTTGGTTGAAAAATTTATAAAATGACATCAACCAACATCAAACATGACCTGATATTATAAATATGAAAAAAATTGATAATAATTGTGTGAGTATATAAATATACCCAATAGGATACTCCTTAAACCAACAATTTTAGGTGAAAATATAAAAGGAGGCCTAAATTAATGAGAATTATAAACATCAATCATTTAATAAATAAATAATGGATAGAAAATTATATGGTAACTTTCATTTATTATCATCCATAACCTTATGTATATTATAAAAACCAGAAATTCACAACTAGAGGAAAAATAACCACATAAAAATATTCACACATCTAGTGATAAAAAAAATAATTACACATCATCACATAATGAGGAATACACATCTGTGATAATGAAAACTATATAGTGATATAACTATAATAAAAAATAAGATCAATGGTTCTAATACCACATCCTGTGCATCAAATTTATAATGGGGAATTCCAAATCCTTTAAAAATATCTCATAAACCAATAAAACTATTTTAGGATAATTCCAAAATATATCACCCATATCATATAAGAAAACAAGTATATCAAATATCTATATCAACATGACATATATTTTAAGTTCCGAACACTATAGTAATCACAACAAAAAACAAAACAACCTCCACTAAACATTAATTAATTTTTTTTTATTATAATATGATCATTCCCATATCCTATGGTTAACTATCTATACTATTCAAATTAAAACCCCATAACTAAATTATTATACCCCTACCTTCTAACAAAATAGCATCCAATACTCCACCAATTCAAACATACTAATATCATTTCGCAAGATTCTCCAAAATAAGTAAACAATATTATAAATAATATGCTATATAACATCATCTATGCATAAACCTATATGAGTCTAATTATCATTACATTTCATATAATTAGTCCCCATACTACCATATTCAATACATTGACTCATTCCATTTCCCCCACTATATTTACCAAAAATTACCATCTTTTCAGTATAACATTATTCTATATAAGTTTAATTTCACATCCTCACATGTTTCTTCTATTTATTAATGTCCAAGGATTTTCATGAGAATAAATGTGGTTACTAATAACTATATTAATTAAATAATATAAATTTACATAAAATTTATAAAAAACAAAAATTATAATCCCCATAGTAAATTTTTCATTGAATAAAGATACTTAAATAAAATGAATCTAGATATAGGAAATAATGATACCCAAATTAATAATTAAACCTGGGTAGAAAAAACGACATTGTTGTACCATAAATAACATCATGATAATGTTCATTCCATCCTGATATAAAAACCATGGCATTTAAAACATACTCCCCCATTTTTATCGCATTGATTTTTTCCTTCTCTAATCACACGATTGATAAATATATATATTATTGCCTTAAAAACTAGGATTTATTTTCCATTAATTTTTTTTCAAAAAATTCCTGGATGCCATGATTACCTCTCATAAAACCATATCATTTTCCTATCCAACACTACTAAATTAAACATGATTTTAATCAATATTTCTAACAACATTACCATTAAATATACACTCATACCATATTTTAAACTAATTGTTTTTCAAAAACCTCATAGTAGTAGATAAACCAATAATGTAATTTTACTACTCATGGTAACCATCATCTACTCAAACTATCTCCCTCAAACCATGACTTCTCTTCCATGATGTGACCACCCACTGTAACAGGGATTCGAAAACCAATATATAATTATGACACAACAATGACGTGGTTTCTTCTAGAATCCAAATTTTAGTTTAAATCCCATAATTCACATCAAAAATTACCCTTACATCTTTATTATCATAAAAAGGATAAAACATTTCTTGTAGTATATACTAGATACTTGTAAAATGATTTTTTTATGTGATAATAAAATACATGTGTTAAAAAAACATAAAAACACACAGCTACTCGAAATACCTATTGTAGAGACCCGGAGCCTGACGTATATTGACATTACATTACATTTGCGGAATACTTAGTACATAACAAAAACACACACAAGGATCGTAATAGTTTAGTGTCTTTGGAAACTCGGAATGTAATCTTCTAATCGTGGTGAAAGATCTTCATTATCTTCCATAAAGATCTTCCTTTTTTTTACCTAAAACCTTTCTTTATATCCTGGGGAAAATAAAACATAAAAGGGTGAGCTCAAATGCTCAGTAAGGGTAAACAAAAGAAATATCAATCACATCATATTCATAAGAACATAACATTTTGGAAATCATAACCTGCAAAAGAGAGCATAATTTCATAATCATGGGATAAATCATGGAAGTGAAATGTAATCACAATAATCATAACTTAAAATATGAAACTTTGTGGAATTCACACATAATCATAGATAATCATTTCTTGTTAGTCAAGACTCATTTCCAAGACTATCTTAGTGGACAAAGTCCCTTTCTAAATCGAGTGACCCTCGTTTCAGTCCTGTTTCACTGAACCGGTATAACCTACCATTCCAGCCATGTCTATCTCATGAGATATAAAATCTTTACCCAATGCATTGTAGGGAGATATAGGTCCCACCCATCTCATAATGATACCATTCTTATGTGTGCCACAAAATCCTAAACCATACATCATTGCATAACCCATGTAATACAAATGGGAATCTTAAACATCATGACATCATAAAACAATTCATACAAGATAAAGGAATTCATAAAAATAATTCCATCACAACATGATCAAATCAATGTAATAATAGGGATAAAAACAGAACCCTTTATTATCTTAGATGGAAAATTATTTCGATAAAACACTTGAACTCCATTCTTGAGGAAAATATCCTTTCTTCTTCAAAAACATTTTTCCTTTCACAACATGTCATACGACTTTAAAATAAAATAAGTTTATTGAAAATAAACTTTAAAACTTGTAAAGTAATCTTCTTGGAAATAATGTTTTAAATATCCATTCATGCCATATAAGTTAAAAAAAACATTCTTCGTACTTTTGTCGGAAAAGTCAAAAAGTACCTCGTACGAAAAATGACAAAAGATTCCTTTCATATCTTTTACAAAAAACTTACCAAAGGGTAAAATTGGATATAAAATATTGTATAAGGATGGAAATAATATTACATATTGAGGTAACGTGGATGTGGATGATAAAATACACCCTAGTAAATACTAAAGTATAAACAATCTCGGATAAAAAAATGAGATTGTGATATTTCCCTTACCTTAGGTCCGATTTGCTTTGTACGTGTCTGAAGCTCCTGTATAATGGTTTAAATAATGTTATTGACTTATTCCAAAATCATACATATTGATATGATATCATATATGGTCATATTCTTAGCTTCTTAGTAGTAATATTTCATTGCTACTTGTTATTTGGGTGTTTATAACTTTTTGTTCTTATGCGTGTTTTGTCGAATAAATTCTTATTCTTTTCTTTAGGTTATAGATACCGCATTTCCAGAATGGTATTAGTTTAATATATATCATATTCATTCATTCAATTCATTTATATAATCATTATGAAATGAAGATCATGTAGAACGAGTCGCATCACATCGTGGAGACGGTATTCCGTACGTACGCACGAGTGATGATATCATTCCTATGATCGTGGAATTGTATTTAAGTGTATTTATACTATTTCAGTATCAATATCACTTTATAATAATCATATATAGTTACTCATTACACCATTATATCCATCCTTGTAAGGTGATGGTGGAAAATAGAGTACACCACGGCGTGGAGACGGTATTCCGTACGTACGCACGCGCGGTGATTTCATTTTTCCGTAGGATGGATAGAAGGTGAATTAGGGTTGTTTCATATTTATAATAACATATCAGTATGTATGTAATACTTATGTTATTACTTTATCATGAAACAACTAAAGAAGAAGAAGTTGAAGAAGAAAGAAATTGAAAAGATCGGTAATGGATATTACCTCTTCTTTGGAACGCCTCTTTGAATCCTCCACTTAGGGAACTAAGATTTGTATTTGAAGAAAACCAGGACCTCTAGGATTATTCTAGGGAAGTGGAGAGGAGAAAATGTCAGGGGTTGGCCGAGCATGAGTGCTCAAATTGGTGTGAGGAGGATGGGGAGGAGGTGCCCTTTTATAAGGGAGGAGAGGGGCACCTTAGGAATATCTCAAAATATTATTTTATATTAAAATCAAAATCAGTTTATAATGGTTACAAAGGGTCTTATTTCGAAGCTAAAGTGGGGATGGGTCGAAATCCTATCAACCAATAGGATTTAGACAAGTTTAGGTTATTATTTTAACCTTATCAATTAGATTTAACTCTAAGTTAAATAATTTAACTTTTACCGTGTCTTTTTGTTTTCTTACACTATATGGTTAATACACTTACTATAACATGCCAAACGAACCCCAAATTGTTTATTATTAATATATATATCGTTATCTAAGTCATTCGGCCGAACCTTAGATTTTTAAGAATAAAATAACAATTAATAATATAATATTTGATTTAAAAACTATTTTGTGTCAATTTTGACACTATTTGATATATGATTTTTGTGAAAGTCATAACAGAATTATATGTTCGAACCAAGATGATTAAATCAACAATAATATATCATAGTAACCTATAAAATTAGTGTAATTCATAAAAAGTCTCAAATTAGATTTATTTTGGTGTTTACAACATATATTATGTCAATATTTCATTAATAAGATAATTACTGCATCATCATTGTGTCATAAATAAATTAAATTATTTAATGTCTAAAAATTATAAATAAAATACCATCATGTAGGAGAGCTTTTTAGCTTTCTAATGAATATTTATAGTCGAATTTATCTTATGTATAACCCCATATTAAAAATGATTTACTTATTAAACTTTGATTTTAACTATTTTAACCCTTCTTTAAATAAATTAATAATAAATGTCCTAATCTAATCCAAGTGGACCTAAATGGTCATATTTTATTCCTAAGTTTGTTTTTGGTCGAATTACACTTGTCCAATAGAATTAGGACATGTGTTAGGGTAATAATAATATCATATTTACCCTTAGTTACCCTATTTACTATTAATCGTGGTAAAAAAAAGTAAAAAGTTACTATTCACCAAAAATTATTTTCATCTCATTGAACCACATTTTAGTCCTTGATATTAACCGTGTCTGTCGGATTTTCGAAATTCCATTCACAGAAGCGGTAAAATTAAGTTTTATGCAAAATTCAGTTTTTAACCTACCACTTAGTGGTTTCACTATTCATCAAAAATTGAAAGTTTTCAGAAAAGTAGCAAAATTTCACCCTAGGCTATAATTGATATTCCAAATTCAAAAATGATTTCTATTTTACAAAATTCCCAACATATAAGTTTCATTAATTAATTTTATAATTAATTTCCGCTGTCACAACAAATAGCGTGTTTTTAAGAGATAATAACTATCAAAAGATTGACACTTGTTTATAACTGGTTTAAATGTGAAATTACATCCAATGTACAACATTGTATTAAATTGTAAAAATATATTCTAAATATACTTTAAAACCACTAAAATTAATAAATTATCACTATTAATTATTTCGATTGAAAAATTTGTTTTTAATTAAAATTTAGTAATTTCCACTATTCATCAGAATATGAAAGTTATCCGAAAAGTAGCAAAATTTCACCTTAGGCTAAATTCGATACTCCGAATCCATAAATGAAGTCCATTTTGAAAAATAAAATTTACAAAATTTCAAAAAGTGGTTATTACTATTCATAACAGCTAGTTTTAATAATATCTTAATAGCGTATCGTTGTTTAGCGAAACATGGTGTTGCGTACAACACACGCTATCGTGGAAGGTCGCGATTGCGTGTAATTCAAGCCAGGTCAAAGATGTGTGTTGTGAAAGCTCCTTTTGGTGTAGCGTATAACACAAGACATTAATGAAATTAAAAAGAATATTTTTCATAAAATCTCGGGGTGTTACATTCTACCCCCCTTAAAATGAATTTCGCCCTCGAAATTCGTCGGGGTTATAAATGGTTTACTATTCGAAAGTTTCTTTAATCGAAACCCACATCGTAAAAAAGAATACCAAAACCAATCTTTAAAAACAAAAGTATGAAACGTAACGGTTACCCAAATAAACTAATCACTGGGTTTCCACATAGGTGAAAATATGGATATGGAAGAGAAATCTAACCATCATGTTCTGATGGAGAGTGGTAGAGAACATGGCTATGGAAAATCTAGCAATCACAAATCCATAAATTTTTGATGATCTAAGGCACCATCTGATTAATCAGATATAAGATCACTAGGACAACATTTTTGGTTTTCAAGATCGTTTCCCTAAAGTTAAAGAATTTGAATTAGAATAAATACTTACTTTATTTTGGTACAATCTCACTGTTGTTCGTGCATTGAAAAATTTCCACTTCATCTCTTAAATAAATGAAGTTGAATTTGTTATTCGTGAAGTGTTAGCAGATCATGTGATAGAATGACAGGTCATTCCATCTGTCTCAAACAAAAGGTTAGCAAAAATTATACACATAAGTCGATCTATACTGAGATTAATCATATATGGTTCCTAAAATGAACTTATACTTCATATATCATACCTCTTAATATAATAAAACTAGTTTCTAATAAACAGGGACTTCCTGTAGGCCAGTGGTAGGCGATAAAGGCCAGTCGCACTTCGGTTGTGGGTTCGATTCCCACATCCTTGTCCGACGCGATGGGCTGTCGCCCGTCCTGCAGGATGTCCTTTTTCTAAAGCTATATTACTATAACATCCCATCAATAATATCGAAAAACGTTTTATCCTAACTTATGCCCAACATAATCCATTCTAATCTTTAGTCTTATCTAAAATACTTCAGTCCAAGCTCATAGTATAAAGAAAATGATTACTTGAAATGTCACAGAATAATCACGTGAATGCCATCATTTATCCCCCATATATCATAAGATATATCTTGTTGGTCAAATTATAAACATGTGAATACCTTAATCATGTATTCTCTTGAATAATTAATACCCATTGAACCTCAGTGAAAACATGAATGTAGTTAAAAGTTAACACTTTCCACATACCAAAATCATCAAAATTCTATATTCTAAAACCATGATATCACTTAGTCCTTATATCAATCATGAGCTCATGAATACAATCAAACATATCATTATCTTCTTATCCCTTCATTATGCTCATATCATCTATTTACTAAAAATTTCTCAATCACTTTTCATGGTTACTGGTACCATAAAATTATTGAAATCAAAAACATAAATATTCCAATATTCCACGATACTATATACAACATTATTTTGGAATCCCATTACATAAACACTGAATCATTCCACCACATCGTTGTCATATTCAACATCGCCAATAGTGATCGCATGTGACTTCCTTTTATCCTTTGCCTTAAGCGGTTGATCATGTCGATCATCACTAACCCTTGGATTAGGGCATTTATTGGCATAATGTCCCATCTCCTTGCACTTGAAACATTGAAGTGTTGGTGGTGCGTTCTCTGCAGTATTTTCTTTATTCAGATCATTAGAAACCCTTTTCCCACTACTTCGACATTCAACTGCTCGATGACCTTCTTTTCCACACTTAAAACATTTTCTAGTCCCTTTAAGACAATCTCCACCATGCTTCTTTCCACACTTTGTGGATAAGGAAACATTCATCTTCTTTTCACCATTATTCTGGGATTTCTCCTTGAACTCCATCTTTCGTTTCTTGTCAAAACCATGAGATGGATATGTAACACCAACTTCCATTTCAACCTTGATAGCACAACGCACAATTTCTTCATAGCTACTGAAGTCTCTTATAGCTAATGCCCTTCGAAGACTTAGTTTTAAGCCACTGAAAAATCGATCAACTTTACTTTCAGGTTGGATGATAATACCAGATGCGTACCTTGAAAGTCTTGTAAAATTCGCTTCGTATATACCAACAGATTCATCATCCTTCTGCTTCAGCTCAAGAAACTCCTTTTCCATCTTTGTTTGAAGAATACGAGGGAAGTACTTACTGAAAAACAAGTTCTTGAACTCGTCCCATTCCATGGACTCAATTTCATCTCTTGGACTCGTATTCTTGATAAGATTCCACCATTGATCAGCTTCACCTTCCAAACGATATACTGCTAAGATGACTTTATCATGTTCAGAACAGTGAAGAACTGAAAATATCTTTTCAGTGGTACTGATCCACTGTTCAGCAACAAGTGGATCAGAAGTCCCACTGAAAGAAGGTGGACGTTGCCTCATGAAGGACTCAATAGAATATTGTTCCCTTATCTACTCATTTGGAAGTGCAGAATGATTCATAGCTTGTGTAAGTATAGCAATAAGATTTTGCACTCCATCTCCCATAACATTTGTTTGTTCAGGAGGGCAATCATTGCATTGTCCATTGCATTGATCAACACGGTTCCTTCGGGTTCCATCCATCGTCTAAAACCCAAAAAGAATAGTGTGAGAGGAAAAAATCATGCTAGGGAAAACAACATAATAAAGGGGGAGTATCCTTAATATCTAACTTCTTAGGATAAATTCTAAGATCTTTACCGTAGTTATAGGACTGTATCCTATACGTATACTTATCCTTAGGGACATCCCTAGACAAACCTTATAAATATCTCTAGGGATCTCACTAAAGTTCTCGCATCCTAGTTTCCAAAGGTTGACTAAACCTTTCCTCTGATACCAACTGTAGAGACCCGGAGCCTGACGTATATTGACATTACATTACATTTTCAGAATACTTAGTACATAACAAAAACACACACACAAGGATCGTAATAGTTTAGTGTCTTTGGAAACTCGAAATGTCATCTTCTAATCGTGGTGAAAGATCCTCAATATCTCCCATAAAGATCTTCCTTTTTTTACCTAAAACCTTTCTTTATATCCTGGGGAAAATAAAACATAAAAGGGTGACCACAAATGCTCAGTAATGGTAAACAAAAGAAATATCAATCACATCATATTCATAAGAACATAACATTTTGGAAATCATAACCTGCAAAAGAGAGCATAATTTCATAATCATGGGATAAATCATGGAAGTGAAATGTAATCACAATAATCATAACTTAAAATATGAAACTTTTTGGAATTCACACATAATCATAGAGAATCATTTCTTGTTAGTCAAGACTCATTGCCAAGACTATCTTAGTGGACAAAGTCCCTTTCTGAATCGAGTAACCCTCGTTTCAGTCCTGTTTCACTGAACCGGTATAACCTACCATTCCAGCCATGTCTATCTCATGAGATATAAAATCATTACCCAATGCATTGGAGGGAGATATAGGTCCCACCCATCTCATAATGATACCATTCTTATGTGTGCCACAAAATCCTAAACCATACATCATTGCATAACCCATGTAATACAAATGGGAATCTTAAACATCATGACATCATAAAACAATTCATACAAGATAAAGGAATTCATAAAAATAATTCCATCACAACATGATCAAATCAATGTAATAATAGGGATAAAAACAGAACCATTTATTATCTTAGATGGAAAATTATTTCGATAAAACACTTGAACTCCATTCTTGAGGAAAATATCATTTCTTCTTCAAAAACATTTTTCCTTTCATAACATGTCATACGACTTTAAAATAAAAGAAGTTGATTGAAAATAAACTTGAAAACTTGTAAAGTAAGCTTCTTGGAAATAATGTTTTAAATATCCATTCATGCCATATAAGTTAAAAAAAACATTCTTCGTACTTTTGTCGGAAAAGTCAAAAAGTACCTCGTACGAAAAATGACAAAAGATTCCTTTCATATCTTTTACAAAAAACTTACCAAAGTGTAAAATTGGATATAAACTATTGTAGAAGGATAGAAATAGTATTACATATTGAGGGAACATGGATGTGGATGATAAAATACACCCCAGTAAATACTAAAGTATAAACAATCTCGGATAAAAAAATGAGATTGTGATATTTCCCTTACCTTAGGTCCGATTTGCTTTATACGTGTCCGAAGCTCCTGTATAATGGTTTAAATAATGTTATTGACTTATTCCAGAATCATACATATTGATATGATATCATATATGGTCATATTCCTAGCTTCTTAGTAGTAATATTTCATTGCTACTTGTTATTTGGGTGTTTATAACTTTTTGTTCTTATGCGTGTTTTGTCGAATAAATTCTTATTCTTTTCTTTAGGTTATAGATACCGCATTTCCAGAATGGTATTAGTTTAATATATATCATATTAATTCATTCAATTCATTTATATAATCAGTATGAAATGAAGATCATGTATAACGAGTCGCATCACATCATGGAGACGGTATTCCGTACGTACGCACGAGTGATGATATCGTTCCTATGATCGTGGAATTGTATTTAAGTGTATTTATACTATTTCAGTATCAATATCACTTTATAATAATCATATATAGTTACTCATTACACCATTATATCCATCCTTGTAAGGTGATGGTGGAAAATAGAGTACACCACGGCGTTGAGACGGTATTCCGTACGTACGCACGCGCGGTGATTTCATTTTTCCGTAGGATGGATAGAAGGTGAATTAGGGTTGTTTCATATTTATAATGACATATCAGTATGTAAGTAATACTGATGTTATTACTTTATCATGAAACAACTAAAGAAGAAGAAGTTGAAGAAGAAAGAAATTGAAAAGATCGGTAATGGATATTACCTCTTCATTGGAACGCCTCTTTGAATCCTCCACTTAGGGAACTAAGATTGGTCTTTGAAGAAGACCAGGACCTCTAGGATTATTCTAGGGAAGTGGAGAGGAGAAAATGGCAGGGGTTGGCCGAGCTTGAGTGCTCAAATTGGTGTGAGGAGGAGGGGGAGGAGGTGCCCTTTTATAAGGGAGGAGAGGGGCACCTTAGGAATATCTCAAAATATTATTTTATATTAAAGTCAAAATCGGTTTATAATGGTTCCAAAGGGTCTTATTTAGAAGCTAAAGTGGGTATGGGTCGAAATCCTATCAACCAATAGGATTTAGACAAGTTTAGGTTATTATTTTAACCTTATCAATTAGATTTAACTCTAAGTTAAATAATTTAACTTTTACCGTGTCTTTTTGTTTTCTTACACTATATGGTTAATACAGTTACTATAACATGCCAAACGAACGGAAAATTGTTTATTATTAATATATATATCCTTATCTAAGTCATTTGGCCGAACCTTAGATTTTTAGGAATAAAATAACAATTAATAATATAATATTTCATTTAAAAACTATTTTGTGTCAATTTTGACACTATTTGATATATGATTTTTGTGAAAGTCATAACAGAATTATATGTTCGAACCAAGTTGATTAAATCAACACTAATATATCATAGTAACTTAGAAAATTAGTGGAATTCATAAAAAGTCTCAAATTACATTTATTTTGGTGTTTACAACATCAATTATGTCAATATTTCATTAATAAGATAATTACTTCATCATCATTGTGTCATAAATAAATTAAATTATTTAATGTCTAAAAATTATAAATAAAATACCATCATGTAGGAGATCTTTTTATATTTCTAATGAATATTTATAGTCGAATTTATCTTATGTATAACCCCATATTAAAAATGATTTACTTATTAAACGTTGATTTTAACTATTTTAACCCTTCATTAAATAAATTAATAATAAATGTCCTAATCTAATCCAAGTGGACCTAAATGGTCATATGTTATTACTAAGTTTGTTTTTGGTCGAATTACACTTGTCCAATAGAATTAGGACATGTGTTAGGGTAATAATAATATCATATTTACCCTTAGTTACCTTATTTACTATTAACCGTGGTAAAAAAAAGTAAAAAGTTACTATTCACCAAAAATTATTTTCATCTCATTGAACCACATTTTAGTCCTTGATATTAACCGTGTCTGTCGGATTTTCGAAATTCCATTCACAGAAGCGGTAAAATTAAGTTTTATGCAAAATTCAGTTTTTAACCTACCACTTAGTGGTTTCACTATTCATCAAAAATTGAAAGTTTTCAGAAAAGTACCAAAATTTCACCCTAGGCTATAATTGATATTCCAAATTCAAAAATGATTTCAATTTTACAAAATTCCCAACATATAAGTTTCATTAATTAATTTTATAATTAATTTCCGCTGTCACAACAAATAGCGTGTTTTTAAGAGATAATAACTATCAAAAGATTGACACTTGTTTATAACTGGTTAAAATGTGAAATTACATCCAATGTACAACATTGTATTAAATTGTAAAAATATATTCTAAATATACTTTAAAACCACTAAAATTAATAATTTATCACTATTAATTATTTCGATTGAAAAAGTTGTTTTTAATTAAAATTTAGTAATTTCCACTATTCATCAGAATATGAAAGTTATCCGAAAAGTAGCAAAATCTCACCTTAGGCTAAATTCGATACTCCGAATCCATAAATGAAGTCCATTTTGAAAAATAAAATTTACAAAATTTCAAAAAGTGGTTATTACTATTCATAACAGCTAGATTTAATAATATCTTAATAGCGTATCGTTGTTTAGAAAAACTTGGTGTTGCGTACAACACACGCTATCGTGGAAGGTCGCGATTGCGTGTAATTCAAGCCAGGTCAAAGATGTGTGTTGTGAAAGCTCCTTTTGGTGTAGAGTATAACACAAGACATTAATGAAATTAAAAAGAATATTTTTCATAAAATCTCGGGGTGTTACATTCTACCCCCCTTAAAATGAATTTCGCCCTCGAAATTCGTCAAGGTTATAAATGGTTTACTATTCGAAAGTTTCTTTAATCGAAACCCACATCGTAAAGAAGAATACCAAAACCAATCTTTAAAAACAAAAGTATGAAACGTAACGGTTACCCAAATAAACTAATCACTGGGTTTCCACATAGGTGAAAATATGGATATGGAAGAGAAATCTAACCATCATGTTCTGATGGAGAGTGGTAGAGAACATGGCTATGGAAAAGCTAGCAATCACAAATCCATAAATTTGTGATGATCTAAGGTACCATCTGACAAATCAGATATAAGATCACTAGGACAACATTTTTGGTTTTCAAGATCGTTTCCCTAAAGTTAAAGAATTTGAATTAGAATAAATACTTACTTTATTTTGGTACAATATCACTATTGTTCGTGCCTTGAACAATTTCCACTTCATCTCTTAAATAAATGAAGTTGAATTTGTTATTCGTGAAGTGTTAGCAGATCATGTGATAGAATGACAGGTCATTCCATCTGTCTCAAACAAAAGGTTAGCAAAAATTATACACATAAGTCGATCTATAGTGAGATTAATCATATATGGTTCCTAAAATGAACTTATAGTTCATATATCATACTTCTTAATATAATAAAACTAGTTTCTACTAAACAGGGACATCCTGTAGGCTAGTGGTAGGCGATAAAGGCCAGTTGCACTTCGGTTGTGGGTTCGATTCCCACATCCTTGTCCAACGCGATGGGCTGTCGCCCGTCCTACAGGTTGTCCTTTTTCTAAAGCTATATTACTATAACATCCCATCAATAATATCGAAAAACGTTTTATCCTAACTTATGCCCAACATAATCCATTCTAATCTTTAGTCTTATCTAAAATACTTCAGTCCAAGCTCATAGTATAAAGAAAATGATTACTTGAAATGTCACAGAATAATCACGTGAATGCCATCATTTATCCCCCATATATCATAAGATATATCTTGTTGGTCAAATTATAAACATGTGAATACCTTAATCATGTATTCTCTTAAATAATTAATACCCATTGAACCTTAGTGAAAACATGAATGCAGTTAAAAGTTAACACTTTCCACATACCAAAATCCTCAAAATTCTATATTCTCAAACCATGATATCACTTAGTCCTTATATCAATCATGAGCTCATGAATACAATCAAACATCTCATTATCTTCTTATCCCTTCATTATGCTCATATCATCTATTTACCAAAAATTTCTCAATCACTTTTCATGGTTACTGGTACCATAAAATTATTGAAATCCAAAACATAAATATTCCAATATTCCACGATACTATATACAACATTATTTTGGAATCCCATTACATAAACACTAAATCATTCCACCACATCGTTGTCATATTCAACATCGCCAATAGTAATCGCATGTGACTTCCTTTTATCCTTTGCCTTAAGAGGTTGCTCATGTCGATCATCACTAACCCTTGGATTAGGGCATTTATTGGCATAATGTCACATCTCCTTGCACTTGAAACATTGAAGTGTTAGTGGTGCGTTCTCTACAGTCTTTTCTTTATTCACATCATTAGAAACCCTTTTCCCACTACTTCGACATTCAGCTGCTCGATGACCTTCTTTTCCACACTTAAAACATTTTCTAGTCCCTTTAAGACAATCTCCACCATGCTTCTTTCCACACATTGTGCATAAGGAAACATGCATCTTCTTTTCACAATTATTCTGGGATTTCTCCTTGAACTCCATCTTTCGTTTCTTGTCAAAACCATGAGATGGATATGTAACACCAACTTCCATTTCAACCTTGATCGCACAACACACAATTTCTTCATAGCTACTGAAGTCTCTTATAGATAATGCCCTTCGAAGACTTAGTTTTAAGCCACTGAAAAATCGATCAACTTTACTTTCAGGTTGGATGATAATGCCAGATGCGTACCTTGCAAGTCTTGTAAAATTCGCTTCGTATATACCAACAGATTCATCATCCTTCTGCTTCAGCTCAAGAAACTCCTTTTCCATCTTTGTTCGATGAATACGAGGTAAGTACTTACTGAAAAACAAGTTCTTGAACTCGTCCCATTCCATGGACTCAATTTCATCTCTTGGCCTCGTATTCTTGATAAGATTCCACCATTGATCAGCTTCACCTTCCAAACGATATACTGCTAAGATGACTTTATCATGTTCAGAACAGTGAAGAACTGAAAATATCTTTTCAGTGGTACTGATCCATTGTTCAGCAACAAGTGGATCAGAAGTCCCACTTAAAGAAGGTGGACATTGCCTCATGAAGGACTCAATAGAATATTGTTCCCTTCTCTGCTCATTTGGAAGTGCAGAATGATTCATAGCTTGTGTAAGTATAGCAATAATATTTTGCACTCCATCTCCCATAACATTTTTTTTTCAGGAGGGCAATCATTGCATTTTCTATTGCATTGATCAACACGGTTCCTTCGGGTTCCAGCCATCGTCTAAAACCCAAAAAGAATAGTTTGAGAGGCAAAAAACAAGCTACGGAAAACAACATAATAAAGGG
This sequence comes from Viscum album, assembly GCA_963277665.1. Classification (NCBI taxonomy): domain Eukaryota; kingdom Viridiplantae; phylum Streptophyta; class Magnoliopsida; order Santalales; family Viscaceae; genus Viscum; species Viscum album. Next base: position 489,688,371 of record OY728123.1, on the reverse strand, counting down.
GGAGTATCCTCAATATCTAACTTCTTAGGTTAAATTCTAAGATCGTTACCGTAGTTATAGGACTGTATCCTATACGTATACTTATCCTTAGGGACATCCCTAGACAAACCTTATAAATATCTCTAGGGATCTCACTAAAGTTCTCACATCCTAGTTTCCAAAGGTTGACTAAACCTTTCCTCTGATACCAACTGTAGAGACCCGGAGCCTGACGTATATTGACATTACATTACATTTGCGGAATACATAGTACATAACAAAAACACACACACAAGGATCGTAATAGTTTAGTGTCTTTGGAAACTCGGAATGTAATCTTCTAATCGTGGTGAAAGATCTTCAATATCTCCCATAAAGATCTTCCTTTTTTTACCTAAAACCTTTCTTTATATCCTGGGGAAAATAAAACATAAAAGGGTGAGCTCAAATGCTCAGTAAGGGTAAACAAAAGAAATATCAATCACATCATATTCATAAGAACATAACATTTTGGAAATCGTAACCTGCAAAAGAGAGCATAATTTCATAATCATGGGATAAATCATGGTAGTGAAATGTAATCACAATAATCATAACTTAAAATATGAAACTTTGTGGAATTCACACATAATCATAGAGAATCATTTCTTGTTAGTCAAGACTCATTTCCAAGACTATCTTAGTGGACAAAGTCCCTTTCTGAATCGAGTAACCCTCGTTTCAGTCCTATTTCACTGATCCGGTATAACCTACCATTCCAGCCATGTCTATCTCATGAGATATAAAATCTTTACCCAATGCATTGGAGGGAGATATAGGTCCCACCAATCTCATAATGATACCATTCTTATGTGTGCCACAAAATCCTAAACCATACATCATTGCATAACCCATGTAATACAAATGGGAATCTTAAACATCATGACATCATAAAACAATTCATACAAGATAAAGGAATTAATAAAAATAATTCCATCACAATATGATCAAATCGATGTAATAATAGGGATAAAAACAGAACCCTTTATTATCTTAGATGGAAAATTATTTCGATAAAACACTTGAACTCCATTCTTGAGGAAAATATCCTTTCTTCTTCAAAAACATTTTTCCTTTCGTAACATGTCATACGACTTTAAAATAAAAGAAATTGATTGAAAATAAACTTGAAAACTTGTAAAGTAAGCTTCTTGGAAATAATGTTTTAAATATCCATTCATGCCATATAAGTTAAAAAAAAGATTCTTCGTACTTTTGTCGGAAAAGTCAAAAAGTACCTCGTACGAAAAATGACAAAAGATTCCTTTCATATATTTTACAAAAAACTTACCAAAGGGTAAAATTGGATATAAACTATTTTAGAAGGATGGAAATAATATTACATATTGAGGGAACATGGATGTGGATGATAAAATACACCCCAGTAAATAATAAAGTATAAACAATCTCGGATAAAAAAATGAGATTGTGAAATTTCCCTTACCTTAGGTCCGATTTGCTTTATATGTGTCTGAAGCTCCTGTATAATGGTTTAAATAATGTTATTGACTTATTCCAGAATCATACATATTGATATGATATCATATATGGTCATATTCTTAGATTCTTAGTAGTAATATTTCATTGCTACTTGTTATTTGGGTGTTTATAACTTTTTGTTCTTATGCGTGTTTTGTCGAATACATTATTATTCGTTTCTTTAGGTTATAGATACCGCATTTCCAGAATGGTATTAGTTTAATATATATCATATTCATTCATTCAATTCATTTATATAATCAGTATGAAATGAAGATCATGTAGAACGAGTCGCATCACATCGTGGAGACGGTATTCCGTACGTATGCACGAGTGATGATATCATTCCTATGATCGTGGAATTGTATTTAAGTGTATTTATACTATTTCAGTATCAATATCACTTTATAATAATCATATATAGTTACTCATTACACCTTTATATCCATCCGTGTAAGGTGATGGTGGAAAATAGAGTACACCACGGCGTGGAGACGGTATTCCGTACGTACGCACGTGCGGTGATTTCATTTTTCCGTAGGATGGATAGAAGGTGAATTAGGGTTGTTTCATATTTATAATAACATATCAGTATGTAAGTAATACTTATGTTATTACTTTATCATGAAACAACTAAAGAAGAAGAAGTTGAAGAAGAAAGAAATTGAAAAGATCGGTAATGGATATTACCTCTTCTTTGGAACGCCTCTTTGAATCCTCCACTTAGGGAACTAAGATTGGTCTTTGAAGAAGACCAGGACCTCTAGGATTATTCTAGGGAAGTGGAGAGGAGAAAATGGCAGGGGTTGGCCGAGCTTGAGTGCTCAAATTGGTGTGAGGAGGAGGGGGAGGAGGTGCCCTTTTATAAGGGAGGAGAGGGGCATCTTAGGAATATCTCAAAATATTATTTTATATTAAAGTCAAAATCGGTTTATAATGGTTCCAAAGGGTCTTATTTATAAGCTAAAGTGGGTATGGGTCTAAATCCTATCAACCAATAGGATTTAGACAAGTTTAGGTTATTATTTTAACCTTATCAATTAGATTTAACTCTAAGTTAAATAATTTAACTTTTACCGTGTCTTTTTGTTTTCTTACACTATATGGTTAATACACTTACTATAACATGCCAAACGAACCCCAAATTGTTTATTATTAATATATATATACTTATATAAGTCATTTGGCCGAACCTTTGATTTTTAGGAATAAAATAACAATTAATAATATAATATTTGATTTAAAAACTATTTTGTGTCAATTTTGACACTATTTGATATATGATTTTTGTGAAAGTTATAACAGAATTATATGTTCGAACCAAGTTGCTTAAATCAACACTAATATATCATAGTAACCTAAAAAATTAGTGGAATTCATAAAAAGTCTCAAATTACATTTATTTTGGTGTTTACAACATCAATTATGTCAATATTTCATTAATAAGATAATTACTGCATCATCATTGTGTCATAAATAAATTAAATTATTTAATTTCTAAAAATTATAAATAAAATACCATCATGTAGGAGATCTTTTTAGATTTCTAATGAATATTTATAGTCTAATTTATCTTGTGTATAACCCCATATTAAAAATGATTTACTTATTAAACTTTGATTTTAACTATTTTAACCCTTCATTAAATAAATTAATAATAAATGTCCTAATCTAATCCAAGTGGACCTAAATGGTCATATTTTATTCCTAATTTTGTTTTTGGTCAAACTAAACTTGTCCAATAGAATTAGGACATGTGTTAGGGTAATAATAATATCATATTTACCCTTAGTTACCCTATTTACTATTAACCGTGGTAAAAAAAAGTAAAAAGTTACTATTCACCAAAAATTATTTTCATCTCATTGAACCACATTTTAGTCCTTGATATTAACCGTGTCTGTCGGATTTTCGAAATTCCATTCACAGAAGCGGTAAAATTAAGTTTTATGCAAAATTCAGTTTTTAACTTACCACTTAGTGGTTTCACTATTCATCAAAAATTGAAAGTTTTCAGAAAAGTACCAAAATTTCACCCTTGGCTATAATTGATATTCCAAATTCAAAAATGATTTCTATTTTACAAAATTCCCAACATATAAGTTTCATTAATTAATTTTATAATTAATTTCCGCTGTCATAACAAATAGTGTGTTTTTAAGAGATAATAACTATCAAAAGATTGACAGTTGTTTATAACTGGTTTAAATGTGAAATTACATCCAATGTACAACATTGTATTAAATTGTAAAAATATATTCTAAATATACTTTAAAACACCTAAAATTAATAATTTATCACTATTAATTATTTCGATTGAAAAAGTTGTTTTTAATTAAAATTTAGTAATTTCCACTATTCATCAGAATATGAAAGTTATCCGAAAAGTAGCAAAAATTCACCTTAGGCTAAATTCGATACTCCGAATCCATAAATGAAGTCCATTTTGGAAAATAAAATTTAAAAAATTTCAAAAAGTGGTTATTACTATTCATAACAGCTAGTTTTAATAATATCTTAATAGCGTATAGTTGTTTAGCGAAACTTGGTGTTGCGTACAACACACGCTATCGTGGAAGGTCGCGATTGCGTGTAATTCAAGCCAGGTCAAGGATGTGTGTTGTGAAAGCTCCTTTTGGTGTAGCGTATAACACAAGACATTAATGAAATTAAAAAGAATATTTTTCATAAAATCTCGGGGTGTTACACCTATCAAATTTGAATCTCAACATTGAGAATATTCATATATAGTAGGCAAAAAAAAGATTGAAATAAAATATTAATTGATTTAAATCAGGCTAACAAAAAATTGTTAATATTAAAAAAAATACATGCATTGAAGCTAAATATAAGATTTCAATAACCATATACACTCCTCTATGCCGTTGTGTCTTTACAATACATTCAATAATTGAATAAATTTTCCTAAAAGGATATTATCTTAAAAGATCATGATATCCATAGGTCATTTAATAAAATTTACATCCACCTGAATGTCTATCTCACTATAATAAATAAAATGGGAGTAATCATAATTATATTTACAAATCTATGATACATAAAAAACATTGGGAACTCACTTCATCTAGAGTGGAATATCCAACTGATATTCCACATAACCAATCCACTCTAATAATTTTAATGATTCAAAAAACAATATTTAGAGTTTTCTAAATATTTAATCCCACATTTTCATATGATTTAGAGAAATATTAAAGAATACATGGTCAAATAATATAAAATCTAAGGGTATCCTCCTATATTATACTTATGATTTATATAAATCATGAGATGATTTAATTTTTTATCTAATAAATTTAATTTTTATCATTATTTATACAAAGTAAAGACCAATTATTTTCATCTCTCCAACCTCGATTCATTATAAATGTGATATACACTTGTTCTAGAAAAAATCCTTAAATAGTGTCATGAAATTGGATGAGTGATAACTGTTGTTATAATCACACTCCTCTAATGGAAAATGCTTCACCTAAGTTCCTAGAAATCAAGGATAAATATAAGAAAAATTTCCTTTAGATGATGGATCATCCACACTATTTTTCTATTAATATATGGATAAAATGTTATAAAAATGCCTAAATTAGTGATGAAATAATACTAAAATTTTCTCTAAAAACATTAATTTTAATAAGAATATTTATTAGAGTTGGTCATCCATGGAAACATATATAGTCTCATGAATTTTTCCATGTATGGGATCATCAATATATTCATAGTACTATACTACATAATTTATATGAGATGGGTACAATTAGTTAAATAGTGTACAATGTCCCAAATGAATTAATATCCACCCAACTCTTGATGAAATCCTATAATTTCTAGAGGATATAAAAAACTAGTAAAAAATCAATGATCATCCTTGAATTGTTGAAAAATAAGGCTATGAGACATGTAATATGCTATTGAACTATTCATATTGGGCCACCACAGTTACTCATTCACTGCATGATACATCTTAGAAACACATTAATGGAATCCTATAGATTACATATGGAACACATGAAAAAATGTCTCATGTATATCCAAAACATAAAAATCCTCCAAAATAACATAACTGATTTTTCAACCAACTTAGTCCATCCATATAGAGAATCACAAGGGAAAATAATATCTCATTAAAAAAATTCTTATTATCACCCAAATAATATTCCTATACAATATCTCTAAGACTATTTTGATAATTAAATACTATAAATCATTACCTAAGTAGATAATTTCTATATAAATTACATATAAACACCACTTCCACCAAATCAAGGTAATAGGTCACATAATTTCATTCTTGAGGTTACAAATTCTGGGAACTATATTATATAACCATAAAACTTTTAATTAACATATACCCTAAGACCTGATTCAAATAATCACTATAAAACGTATAGATGACTCATTCCCTAAAAAATTAAAGGTTAGGTGCACTATTTATGTTATCCTATATAGACTTAAACACTAACAAACACTATAGTATGAACAAAAAAACTTGAACCTTTTTTTTCACAGTTGATAAGGCTATTGAAATTTAAGAAACACTGGATAAAAAAATATAATATCCATTCAATACATGTAATCTATGAAACTTAGATCCATTGACTAATATTTACCTGGAATCCAATTCTTCAATATGGAATTTAAATTATCAAATAAAAAACATATATTTTTGTATATTACTTTACAATTGGTTGTAACAATGAAGTTTAAAAACCATTCAAAAATTCATAGTTCATTATTATTTAGTCCTTAAGTAAATTGATATAATAAATACCATTAAAAAATGATAAATATTGGGAATAAACACCCAGCACATAATACTATAAACTTCACTAGAACATTTATAAATCGAAAGTTTATCAAGAAGAAATGAGATGTCTATAGAATAATACAAAAAATATGGTATTTTCAAATTACTCTTAATTAATCCTCTTGTAATAATAGTCTATATATAGGTTTATCTATGTGTAGAAACTAGATTCCATTATATTGTTAATAATATCATCAATCCATAGTAAAGGATACAAATTTGTGACCATTACATGACTCAACATTCAATAAAGAATATGTATCATCAATATTCAATCAATATTCATTGAAAAAATAATTAGGGAACCTTAGTGAGACAAACTTGTTTGATAAAAACCCTATTAAGCAAGTCCTAATTCTAGATTAGGAATTCCTAGGGCTTAGAAAACCCTATTTGGTATATACAGATCGATATTACAGATATACTAGGATATGAAGCTATTAAAATATTATCTCCCAATATAGCGGGAAACCTATAATCTACTCTAGTAATTAATTAAAACAATATCTCACCACATTATGAAAAATTTTTACCATCATCTCTAATTCATAGATTGTTAAAATATTTGGGTAACAAGAAATGATTTTAGGTTTAACATGCTATAAAAAAGTACAATTATTTTTCTACTAAAAAAAATCTTCATGATATACATCCACACTATATTACGTCACTCTTCTCTAAAAATAATCAATTTATGATCACACATAATGTACCTCATCAATTCCATGTATGACATAATATAGTTTCATATTAAAAAAGAAGAAGCCCTATATTATATGATTTCCTCGAATTACTAATTTTTACCCATAAATCACCTTAATTAACTCAGAATAGTCCCCCATTGGAGTAGAAAACATGTATGGTAGATAAAACCTCTCATATTATAGCTATAGGTATTTCAATAATCTAGGTTTAATGAAGGAATATAATGAAAAATAATAAAAAAATAGATTTAAGAGTCAATAAGATAATAATAATTCCTCTCACAACCTCAAGTCCACCCAGGTCACTGAAATATACCATAATAAGTTTTACATGAAATGATACTCTATTATTTAGAAAATATAATTTTCCTCCACCTCAGCTCAAATATATAACTATTTGTGAGGATGAGGAATATTCTTGTCTTAACCTCAAGAACCAATAACCTGCACTAAGGCTCCATCTTGTAATCGAGGTCATTTCTATTGAAATTGTTGAAGTGGATATTTTGATGGGGAGGACCATCCACAATAACACTATGCTCTAATCCATGTTGTCTTCTATGCATGAATGGAAATTTGAACCATTGATGTTCTATTATAATATATAAATAGAAAAAACATCACTACACATTCTTAAGTGTTGTGAACGATGATCTTTAGATAATTGGGAATAAGAAATCCTATAGTGGTTACCCAATTTCATTTGAATTGAGGGGTTCCTCCATCCATCTCCACTGTTTACCACACTATTTTCCCCACTATGTTTCACCATAATAATTATCTATTTTAAGGTCTTCTGAATAACCACTTCCTTACTAAAAACCATTGTATGTTTCTTTAAGGTACATAGACATCCATGTTGTTAAGTCTCAGGCAATATTCCCCTCTCAAAGTGATGAAATATCCACAATACATAAGTGAAAAAGTGATGGGAGTGAAATTACAAACTCATGAACTTCATTTTATATGACTAAACACTAGATATTCCTTGATGAATTGATAATTTCTCTTATTCTCACTCTAACCAAAGGGTATTAGTCCATATTTCCTCCCAAAATTGATCCCAAATCTTGTAGGACCACGAAACAACCCGAGAGAGGAGGGGTGAATGATGGTGTCATATTTTTATTTTGATCTAATGGATTATGTTCCCAAATTGGTAGGAATATGTTAAACATGTCTGATGAAAATGTGCCAGAAAAACAATCATATGCAAAGAGACAACACAAAAATTTTACTTGGTTCACCACTAAGGGATAGTACAAGGAGCATACACTGATATATTTTGAGTAATTCCAAAGTTTACTAATCATCACTAGTTAAGGAGTACAAGAGTTTAGAAATAGTAACTCTATGCCAGGTACATTAGCTTTACAATATTTTAGGGATAGTACACTATGTCCCTTAGATAACTTCCATCGACTCCCCCTTGCACATTGCCTTGGGCGAAGTCTCACTCAGTTTACCAACAAGAAAGTATCATCAATATATTTTAATTAAATTATTTGTCTCTATCTAGAATTAAACTCTACTCACATCAATGTCTTAAATATATGAACTTTAAATCACTGAACAAACTATCCAGATAAATGAAGACTTCTATAATCTCAACACTCCACTGGTGTGAAACACCACTTCTAGTGAGAAAGTATGGGGATTCTCATGCAAGATGACTTTCCTGAAACCCTTAATTTTTTTGCAACCTTTCTCTGTCACAAACCCTTATCTATCATGAAACCCTTATCTATCGTACAACTACACCATATGTTTCACTTGGAATTTTCAAAATAAAAGGAACAATTGTGTTCATGTTTTACTCCATGAAAGTCATTCTCGCACAAGTCCCTCACATGCCAAGACAATAGATATTTGTTGAAAAAACATCTTAAGTATTGAGTGGGGACAAACACATATTTATAGTAATTTTAACATCCCTATGAACACAACACATAGGTTTCCCCCAATTGAGCTACTCTATTCTCCCAAGCCACTCCATGATACTCACCTTGCATTCTAACTCCAAAACTTGTGCGCCATTATTTACTTTTCCAAGTGTTTGATGAACTAATTGTGAAAAACATATTGTGAGAAACTTTATAAACATTTTTATGAGTGGTTCACAAATACCTTTTCTAAAACACTTTTCTCCATTTTCTAATTTTGGGACCAGTAATTTGGAAAGCACTGGGAAATAATTCCACATTCAATAATGTTGTCTTCTTGAACAATAATGTCCCCTTCATTGAAAATTCCTTGATATTCCATTTATGGATTGACATAAAACACAAACCATGAACCATTTACAGTAAAGACCATCCTTGGTTGTAATAAAACCCCCATTTGGGTTTGTTGGAAATCTGTAGATAAACTCAATGAAGCAACATTCATAATAAAAACCAGATACATAAGAAAAAACTCAGCCAATTTTCTAGGTCTACGTGAGTAATTCACAATGTAGAAAACAAGAAGGGAATCATGAATTAAGTTATTGTGTTTTGTAATTCTCAAATATGTCCAAGCTATGATCTAACTATTTCCTCATAACACTGAATTATTTTCCCCATTCTGAATTTCTCCCTTCATTTTCTACCTTTGTAACTCATCATTCCCCCAATATAATTTTTTTTAATTTCATTATTTTCATTCTTTCAAATATCCAAAAAAACATTTCATTTATCTCCTTTGTACAATTGAATTTATCCAGTCTCCCCCATTGGAAATAAAACGAATGAACCTGATTTTGACTTATAGATCTAAAAAACAATCCCCCTAGAGCGTATCTCCCCAAAAACCTACCCCACTTCCTCAAACAGATTAACACAGTTACCAAAAATTGCGATATGAGAACAATCATAACCCCCTCCATATATGGGAAGTGGTTGAACACTGTCGTTCAATTGATGCTTCTCAAACAAATGTGCTTCCAATGGCTTGGATAGCATGTCAGCCACATTATCATCAGTTCCAACATGATCCAGTTTAATCATGCATTGTTCAAACTTTTCCTTGATAAAGTGAGATCTGATTTCAATGTGTTTCATATGATAATAATGAACATGATTTTTCGTAATATCAATTGCGCTCTTGTTGTCATAGTGAATAACCTTCGGTAGTTTTTTCTCATCACAAATATAATTCAATTGTTTATTCATCCACAATAGGTGAGTCCATACCTTTATAGAAGGGTTATACATGGCTTCTGTAGTACTGAGGGAAATTATTTCTTGTTTCTTACTCAACCAGCCGAAACATTTCATTCAAATAAAGTGTGCTCCACCAATTGTGGATTTTCATTCCACCATATCTTTATGCCGGTTAGAATCTGAAAATTTTGACTGTTCATTATCTATTAATGTATAAAGGTATAATACATAATTGTGAGTACCATTAATGAACCTCATGATTTTTCTATGGGACTCCATATGTCCTTCCTTCTGATTATATTGAAAACGGTTTACTATGAATGTTGAAAAAATGATATCCATACATGTTTCAGTCAAGTACAATAGTCTTTTAATGATTCTCATGTACATGGAAGGATCCAAAGATGTCTCATCCTCCTGCTTTCTTTGTTTTTTTCCAAATACAATCAGAGTTGACATTGGTTTGGGGTCATGCATATTGAATTTCTTCAGGAACTCCCTTGCATACTTTTCATATGAAATAAATGTGTAGTATTTATTATAAATCACTTGAACCCCCAAGAAGTATGTGAGTTTACCAATCATAGACATTTCAAATACTGATTTCATGTGATTGAAAAATTATTCCACCGATCTATACATGCTTCCACTAAATATAATATCATCCACATACACCAACACCATAAATTGACCTTCCATTGAATTCTTCACATAGAGGTCATGGTCGATACCTCCTCTTTTAAATTAAATATTCATTATATATGAATCCAAATGAGAATACCATGATCGGGGTACCTAGTTTAGACCATAGAGAGCCTTTTTCAATCAAAAAACAACATTTCCAATTAGAAAAGCCTTTGGTTTTTTGATATATACTTCATATTCAATAAAAGAAATTGTGAATGTTGTTTTGATGTCCATATAATAAACATTATATCCTCATTGAATTTCCATCTCAAGGAAGTTATGATTGACTATAGTCTCTCTAGTGGAGAAAATGTTTCTTCAATATCAAATCCTTCAATCTGTGCATCGCCTTTACGCACTAATCGAGCCTTATTTTTGACCACATTTCCATGATCATCGAATTTATTTTAAAAAAACCATTTCCTACCAATCACATTGTGATTTTTAGGTCTAGTAAAAATATCCCATGTTTGGTTCTTTTAAATATTATCCAACCCTTCATTCATGGATTTAACCCATGATTCATCCTTTGAAGATACTTAAAATTAGGATGGTTCCACAACTGATAAGAAGGTATATTGTGAATTATTCATTAATCAATTTGTTTATGTGGGTGTTTTATAATCCCCAATGATATTGGATTGATAAATTTATTCTATTAAATTTCTCATGTGAGGTTTATAAGAAGTTTCTTTAGCCACAATTTTTTCTTCTAAATCTTCTTCCGAATCAACATGTTATTATGACCTATGATTTCTTTTCACTCATCCCCCTATATCATATTTTCAATCTATTCCATGTCTAATACATTCTTCATATTCAATCACATCATCATATGATACCCTCAGGGTATTTGTGATATTATATTAAACTATATTTACATTACTTATTTCCTAAAGTTTCTTTAGATGCTTATTGAAACACTTATAGTATTTTATGTTCATTGAATATCCATGGAATATTCCTTCATCGTCCACATCAACATCATGTCTTGTTTTACTTATCTATATTTTCTAAAATATTTACTTCTAAAAACATGGATATACTTCAAAGAGGGATTCCTTCCATGACACAACTCATACAGTGTCTTGGTTTCACCCATATAAATCCCTATTCAATTTGGAATATACACTACATCTTGAATGACCTATTTCCAGTAATATTGAGGGATATGACTCTCAATCAGCTTAGTTATGGCCATATTGTTCACATATTTATTCCAACAGTCAATGAATCCATCTTGAAGTGGGGTTCACACAATAGCCAACTCATGTTGTATTCTATGATTCTCTAGGTAATTTTCATACTCAATAGATGTATATTCCCCTCCAATGTCAGATCGCCAAACATTGATTGTCCATCCAATATATTTCTTGGCAATTTAGAGATATGTTTTCATGAAATAATGAACTTATTATTTCCTGTGTATAACCATCACATAATCCATTCTTCTATAATCATCAATAAAAATAATGAAGTGCATTTCTCCTTCTGTTCCGGCTACATTTATCAGGCGACATAAAATTTTATGGATAAGATCAAGAAGATTTCGTGCCCTTTTCTTCTTTGGACAATAAGAACTGAAAACTAACTTCCATCTTATGCAATAATCACAAGAATTTTCCTGTTCACGCTTCATATTGGGGATATCCATGAATATCTTCAGCTTATTTATCTTTTCCATAACTTATTGATTGATTTTCTGTAACCTTTAAATCCACAAGTTGTTTTCTTCTTCAACTGTCGAATAGAAAATTCTCTGTTTACAGTCAACTTGATATAAGGTTACATCTATTCTATATCCTTTCATTAGATAATTACCTATATTTACCTTTATATTCCTGAAGTTTTTATTAACATTCACTATAAGTCCTGATTCACAGAGTTTACTCACATTAAGGAGATTATGATGCAAACTGTCGATATAATGAAATTTAATTTTCTTCATCTCTCCATTAGCTAGTTTAGTACTTCCAATGAGTTTGATATTTAACACACCATAATTACCAAACCTTACAATTCCATCAATCATTTTCTTCATTTTTTTTAAATATTTTAACATCTCCCTTCTTGTGGGAGAAACATCCATTGTCAAAGATCTAGGCTCTACTGCTCTTTATATATTTGAGATCTACTTCTGAACGGTTGTAATTTTCATTTTTTTTCTTTTACCTCAATGAAATATTAGATAGAGTGATGGATAATGTTATCCTTTCAGATATCTCATTCATGTGGGTAGGTTCTTCGTACTCATAATCTTTTCTAAGAGGAGAAAACCTATTTGTAATAAAAAATCCTTCTTTTTGAAGAATATTGACTTTTATATGAGTTCTGTATCAATTGATCATGTCTTTTCTCTACCCATGATAAAAAAATTTATATCCAATATTAGAATAATGAAAACAATATCCATATAAATTAGTTCTTCTATAATAAGTATGATATTAATTTGTACTCCATTTTTGACTTCCAAGATGTTTTCTATTCAAATATCTCCATGCTTCTTCACAGTATGACATGGTATGGATTAGATATCTATAGAAATTACATTTTATAAGTGTAAATGTCTTATCATTTCTATTTCTCATCATATATAATTATTTAGGAAGGTAGTTTTTCTACCTTTCATTTCAGGATACCATAGGATTGTTTTTTATTCTCCATTCAGTTTGAATTTAGGGTTACTTTTTCAACACTTCAGGTGACTTTTCAACATGTCCAACTTTCATCGTGCCTTTATTTTGACCCATTTTATTTACAGTATTTGAAGTTTCAGAATTATATCATATTACACTATTTCCCATGCGTGTGGGTCTTTGATACTTAAAAATATTTTCAAATCCTTTAGAACCATTATTATCTCTCTCCAACAACTCAGCAACTAAGAATTTTCCAAACTATATTTTCTTCTTATCTTCTTTTGAATTTGATTCACTATATATTTTACTACTAAGAGAAACATATTATTCTTTGAGTCCCTAAAAGGTATTGTACTTCTCCTACAGTCTGAAGGTATGTTCATTGATGACCTTTGCCTGTTCTTCAATTTTGATCTTTAGTGCCACTATATCTTCTGTTATTTCAAGTGTTGTTGATTGAACTTTCAGTAATTCCAGTCATTCAATTTCAGATTCTTTCTGATCAACATATTCTGATGATTCTTCCACAACATATCTATAGTTTTTTGAACTTTTTCTTTGATTCTAGAGCTTACTAAAATAATCCTTATGTTTTAACTTATGAACAACAGTTGTATCGATATGATGATATCTATATTTGTCTTTTGATTGTTCATACTTGTCAATGGTAGCCATAATAGATGATTGGTTTGAAGATTTAAACTCTATTTCTTTTTCATCAAAGAATTCATTATCATAATTTTCTTTATCATAGAAAAAACCCATTTTCTTTAGTTTCTTTACATATTTGATGTTTCCCTTTCAAGGGAAATTTTTTGAGGGTTCAACGAGTTTCCAGCTTCAACTTCATCATTATTGAACTTCCTTGAGCACTAAGAGGTAATGTTCCCATTTCTTCCAAAAATAAAACATGCTAAGGGTATATTTCCTTCAAATATACCTTTTTCATATCTTCAAAATTTTGGAAAAGAGGTAAAGGAATTCATTTTCCTCATTGTATTCATTAAAACTATATCCTAAAATCTCATTTTTTTCCATGGATTTGAATTCCATTTCTTTGTTGATAGGTTTCATTACATCATTTAGCTTGACACTCAATTCTTAGGTGACCAGACTACTTAACAGATCATCCATAAAATTTGTAGACAGGTACATTTACTCAAGAGATGACATTTTTAGATTATAGAGAGCTGGAAACCTTTTTAAAATATTCTTCACAATTTTGATGTCATTGATCTCTTCTCCTAGACCTAAAATTATTCATACAACTTCATTAATTTTATTGAATATGGAATATGAATTTACACTAGTACTCATCTACATATCATAAAAAATATTGTGAAAAACTTGGAGTTTCTCCTCGATCACTTTACTATCCCCTTCATTAATATTTTCATGTTTTCCCACATAGACTTTGATGAGGTGAAACTCATCACCTTCAGAGAGATCAGATTAGAAAGAGAATTAGTGAGGAAATTCTATGCTTTGTCATCTCTATGAAGATTTTTTTGTTTGAATTAGTTATAAATAGCCTTGTTGGATCTGTGATCAGTATTCCTTGTGTAGTAGAAAAATGACTTCCATTTCAAGAGATATTAGATGAGATCTCATCAGATTCTTACAGATCTAAAAGTTACTTTCATCAAAGAGGTGAACTCCCCAGACATTCACAATATTCTACATGATAGAAAAGAGGGAAAAATTTAACTCCACAAACCTCCCAATATTACCACTTGTAGGACCCTAGAACACCATGCGAGGGGAGTCGAGAATCAGGGTGTCAACTGTTTCTTTTTTTCTGATGGATCTTGTTCCCATGTTGGTAGGAACCTGTTAAAACTGTTTGATGAGAATGTGCAGAAAACAAACAATCATATGAAAAGATACAACACATCAATTTTATGTAGTTATCCACTAAGGGCTAGTCTAAGGAGCATATGTGGATCAGTTTTTGGCCATACCAAATTCCACTAACCATCACTATTTGTGGAGTAAATGTGTTTATACCTAGTCACTCTATTCCAAACACAATTATTTTAAAATATTTTAAGGATAGAACACTTTGTCTCTTAGATAACTTCTGTCGACTCCCTCATTTCCACTGCCTTCAGTGAAGTCTCATCAAATTTATTGACTTGAAGGTCTCCTCAATATATTTTCTTGAAGTGATTGTCTCTATCTAGTTTGAGACTATTCTTGCATAAAATTATTAAATATATTCAATTGAAATAACTGAAAAAATGAACCGGATAAATAAATCCTATTTAAATGTCGACACTGCACTTGCACGAAACACCACTTATGACACGAAAGTATGTAGATTTTCATGCAAGATAGATTATATGAAACCCTTAATATTTTATCAAAAATTATCTATCACAAAACCCTTATATATCATGAAACCTTTATCTATCACACAAATACCCCATAAGATTCCCTTGGACTTTTAGTATCTAAATGAACTCCTGAGCGTAAGTTTTAATCCGTGCAAGTCATTATCTCGCAAGTCCCATCTGTGCTGAGACAAAGAATCTTCATTGTAAAAACTTATTATGTCTTTAGCGGGTACTTGATATATAGGAATGTTGGGGACATTTAGTGCATGGAGAAAAAATTTCCCCCAGTCAAGCTAGTCCATTCTCCCAAGCCACTACTACGTAACTCACCTTGCATGCCAACTCCAAAACTGACATTCCCTTCTTTCCATTTCCATTTTTAATGAACTAATCATGAAAATTATACGGTTTAAAACGTTACAAACCTCCTTATGACTAGACTGAAAATACCTTTTCCAAAACACTTTTCTCCATTCTCTAATTTCTTGACCAAATATTTAGAAAGCACTAGGACACAACGCCACCTTCAATAATGTTGTCTGCTTGAACTATAAGACCCATTTCCTTAAAAACTCCACAATCTTCCATTAAAGGGTTGACAAAAAACACAAACCACACTACATTTAAAACAAAGACCAGTCTTGGTTCCAACAAATCTAACATCACTTTTTTGAAAATACTTGATTATCATTGTGATATATATTCCCCTATTGTTACATAAATCCTTTCAATAAACATGCTATCAATTGAATCTAATTTTCATTTTTCACAATGATAAGAAGGAAGGGAATATTCACATCCTCTAACCACCTCTCTTTTTATTTATTAAAAACATAATCTTTGTACATTGGTTTTTTTATCATTGAAACTCTCATAATGTAACTCCCTACATTTTCAACACCATTGATTCCACCCTTTCATGACTAACCATGGTCCCCCTTTTCCCTCTACCACATTATTTCAATGAACAAGGGGAATAAATAAAACAAAATAAATATCTTTTCCCAAGTTCAATGTGTTTACCCATAATTATAATACCTCTAGATTAATTATAAATAATGTCCAATAAATAATACATTTAATAATTTTGTTTCATATTTTAAATGATGCATGAAACTATACCTTCATACTACCTTACATAAAATACAATATTCCTCTAGTAATGCTTCATAGATAGTCAAGCCTTGTACCTATACTTTTATGCCCCCTATGTATCCCAATATGGTTTCCCAAATATATTTTACTTCCTATGTTCAAGTATTTTGTCCGTCTTACCATCCCCTAAAGAACTCAAATGTGAGAAATCCAAAATCTACCCTAGAGCTATCACTCTGATAACATTTTATCATGACCCAACCCCATCTGTACTCCCCCTAAGCTGATAAAGAGATCGAGTGTGTCCATTATAGACAATCTCCTATAGTACATTAGGTGGTGACAATTAAAAAGGTATGATTATGTGTGGAATTACCATTTATATATATATATGAAAAAACCTAAAAAATTGAAGCCTCAAATATGAAAAAAATCAGTAAAAATAAATGAACCACATGCATGTATATGTAAAATAATTAAAAAAACAACTGTAACACCATCGATTAAATATAAAGAGATAATAATTATTAAAAAATAAACCTACTTCTAGTTAGGTCAACACATTTCCAAACTGACATAATCTAAAATCACCATTAACATGTTATTGTAAACATAATATACAATTGAAAATAATATGGTGAGTATATAAGTGTACTTGGTAAGTTTCTCTTATAAGAATAACCATGTCAAGTGAAAAAGAGTAATTTTGGTTTGATGGATGAAAAATATAAATATTAATCATTGAACAATAAAATAAGGGAATAAAATAAAAAGGATCTTCCAATAATTTTTATTCCTCACCTCATCCATATCACAACAACCACTTGGTCATATCTATAACATCAATCACTACCTCACACTATACATGACTCTAAACACTATATATATAATACTATTGGAATAAATATAATTTTGAAAGTGGTTTTACTGTTAGTTATCTAAGAAATGGTGTTAAAAATAGTTTTAACAACAAATTGTTAAAAACCTATGTGTTAACTATAGATATAGAGTGCTTTGACATTAGTTATTGATGTAAATGACATAAAAACCCTAAATTGTATATTTTTCACCTATGTTATTTCAATAACCTATGTCAAATATATAACCACACCATGGGATTTATATTTTTCTCAAATCATGCCCATAAAATTTTACTTTCCCAAATAAAAATGCATCCACCACCCATGAAAATTTTTATTTGAATTGAGGTTATAATTTTATTCATTCCTTGAAAAATATAAATCATCTCATACACTATTTTTTTAATTATGATCAAAAACGTTCATTTCATGAAGCATATACAAATCTATTATTCCCATATGATTTTACTCAAATTTTTTCTTCCTTTATATATTCCAAATCTTCAGTGAATATTTATCATGGATATTTACTTAGTTTAAATTCTATGTGTATTGTCCCATAATTTTCCATGTATTATTTTAAATATTATTTGGAGTTATTTCAAGACCAAGATCTAAGATAACATGAAATTTTGATGCTCTGTGTGCCCATAATAAATGTCTGACAAATAGTAAACTTTAAATAGCACATGCGAGAAAGTTTTCTCAAAAAGTGGAATAACTTTTTAGTGGGTGCCTTGATCCGAAATCTAAGGCCACTATTGGGTTCATAGATGTGAATTTTCTATAGGAAAAGCCTATCATCAGATGGCATGGGTTATCTGTGAAAGATTGTTTTTGGATATTTTAAATAATAAAATTAATTAAAAATAATTTATTTTATTTAGACATTATGCAGTGAGTCAATGATGCAATTTATTTTATTATGGAATTTTGAGGAATTTAGTGTTATGAAAATAACCCTGGATTTCCTCTCAGACATAGAGAAAGGACTCTATAAAAAATGTTGCGGAACGATGAAGAATCAATAACCTCAGATTCGGAGGATCAAGGATCGATGAATGATGAAGATGATGCCAACATAGATTCTTACATCATCAACAATCAATCCAACTTGAGGTAGGTAATTTTGATTTTAGTTTTTCTTTCCCCATTATTAGACTCAATGATGAACACATATCAATGCACGAATAGGTTGACCCATAGTTCGATCATTCTTGTGGGATGATTTGGTTCTTAGAATTATTTAGGGAAGATTATTATACTATTTAGTCTTGATTGATCATTCTTACTAGAATGAATCAGGACCGAAATGAACAACAGTTTAGGTTCGTTCCATGAGTTTGTTCCATGTGATTTCTTCCCCATTTTTCTTATGTCTTATTCATTCTTTTTGAGATTTGAACGAATGATTTTTTTCCTTCCATTCTTGGAAAAATGATCTGAAATTGAAGATCTGACCTTGTGAGGATGCATCAGATGTGAGAAAATAAATGAGAGGTCAAATTTGGCTTGGATGGTGGTGTTTGATGGCTCTAATCAGTCTAGGAAAGTGGTGGGGTGGGACTAGGGGGTTAGTCCAGGCTGATGGGGAGGATAATGGTGGGTCACCAGTGGGGCTGCCGATGGAGGTGGAACACAACACGACAGGATGCCACATGAGATCCTATGGCAGCAACGAGGTCATGGGTAGACATAGTGCACCGAGAGCATGAAAACATGGTGGGTTGACCATGTTGGATGTGCTGCGGCACCACAGGGACCAGAGGGGTACGTGACCGAGGAGGACCATGTATGGCAGATTATCCAGTCCGTGTCCATGCAGGCCAGAATAGGGGAAATTGGCCGACCTAGACTAGGCCCAACAGGCTAGGTCAGGTGGAACGGTAGGTCGGGTTAGATCCAGACAAGACATGGGTCATAACTTTTTGTTAAAACAAGAATAAATTTTAAACTGAGCATCCCTTTGATGCACTGCTAGTAGAATTGGGACCCTTGCGATGAGACAGTCCTTATGAGACCAAATGTTTGTTTTAAATTAGATATATTTCTAGTTACGTGGGCCATTTATATGGGAAGTAACTATGGTCAAGGGGTATGACAGGTGTGACTACTACTCACCATGCTCTATCTCTTTTCTACGTGAGTTGATTATCTCATCCACTATATCTTGGATGATTTTTGTTAGGGTTCCTTCCCTTTATCATACCCCTAAAGGATTGTTGGTATCCATTCCTACTAACAAGAGTATGATCCCTTTTGCAGGAATTCTAGGATAGAGTTATTGGAATCCCTTGAGGGACCCGGTGCAAGATCCTCTATTCATATTCATTCTCTAGGTAGTGTCATTGATCATGAAGTTACCAACTTCACTGGGTGTTGATCCTATACATAGAGGGTTAATCCAAATTGAGTTATTGGTATCACCCCATGGACCATGATGTGATCCTCATCTGATGTATTATATCCCTCTTTAGATCATTTTGTGTATCTCTCTCTCGTGATGGTTTCCCCCAAACGATACATCTCAAATAGATGTAATTAGTGATATCTTACTTAGGAGTGTGTTCTCCCAGATGTGGGCTTTGTGGAATCATCAAATTGTAACCCTACTGTTGGTATGAATCGGTTATGACTTACCCTAGACTGTGTGGTATGGTTTCAGTATATCTGGATATTATTATTATATGATATAGACATATACTTGTGTAGAGATGAGTGTACCTTAATTTTTTTATTTCTTTGTGGTTTTGGCGTTTTATACTGAGTATTGTTATACTCACCCCTGCATGGGATTTTCAAACATGTTTCATGTAGTGTAAATATGAGATAACATTTTACAGAGTCAAGGGTGGACTAGGACCGGATTGAGCCTTTTGAGACCAGATAGATGATGGTGTTCCTATGGATCTAGATACTAACCCCAATACCTTGCCTTCATGTTATATTTGGTAGGGTTTTCTGCCGATTAGTTCCAAGAACTTGTTTACATACTTTCATTTTGGTGGGCTTGTATTCTGGACCTGTTTACTTTCTCGTACTTTCAATTTCGTACTCTAGTCTTGGGTTTTAGTGATATTCATGCATTTGGTTTTCAGTGGTTTTTACATTTCATAATTTTGGTCTTGGAGATGTGTGTAATGCCCCGACCCTAGTTACCCAGATTCAGTGCATTATTATATAACATTGGCATGATCATAAAAGATCAAGCCTCGAAATACCGATTAGTTTAGTAGCTTGGGAAACACTAGATACATTCATAAGTCTTACATTACATCATAAGGTAAAAAACTACAACAACATAGTCTCCATAGTCCACACTCATATCCCCTCATACTATCCCTACATGTCAGTCATAAAATACTTCTTCACATCCTAGGAAAAATAAAACATAGAAAGGGGTGAGCTCAGATGCTCAGGAAGGATAATAATATAGCGGAAACATTCATAAATAAGCATAAACATTTAAGGCAATGTATAACTAAGACAAAAGCCTTTTAAACTTGAACTTGATCATAGTATGGTAGAAATAAAATGAAATAATTCCATTTACATATTCACATGGATATTCTACTAGTATAATAATCACATGCAATATCAATAACCACTTTCATAATGATGGAATGCGTAATTCCAGACTATCATAACCACATAGTCAAGGACTTGTTCCAAGACTACAAATAAGATTTTGTCAAGGCCTTGTTCCAAGACTCTAGTTTGTCTCATGAGATCTACCGATGCATCAAGGAGCTATAGAGGGCTCCACCCATCACTTACTAATTCCAATGCATTACTCATATGAACAGGTTTAAACATAACATAAACATTCGTATTAAATCAAGAATACAAAATGTCAATACTTTCTCCATAAACCATGAATGGTATAAAAAGAACACATTCACCTTCAAACATATCAAAAAACATTCAATACAACATGGAAGTTTTGTATCATAATAAATCAACTTCAAATAAGCTTAAAATCCATCAAAGGATGTTGAAATAGATGAAATCAAAACTATTTTAGAGAAATGTCTCTTTTTTTGAAATAAATTAAAAGTCACATAATTATAAAAGAAAAAATTTACATTGAAAATATTATTATAATTTTTTAAGGGAAGAATTAACTATTTTATAATGGTGGAAAATAGACACACCCGCCATATAAGTTAAAAAAACATTCTTTCCTTAATTATATCAAAAAGGTTAAAAAGGACATTGTTTGAAAAATGACGGAAAGATTCCTTTATAAGAATCTTATAAAAAGTAAAACAATGGTATAAATGACTTTATCCCATAGTATTTAAAATAGTAAGAATGTTTTTAAATACATTTTTAAGAAACATGGATGTGGACGATAAAGAGGTCTCAGTAGATACTTACGTAAAAACAATCTCAGATAATAAAGAGATTATGAAATTAAACCTTACCATTTACTTTTCCTTTGATGAGGGTAGTTTAAAATTCTGTATAATGGTAAAATAATTGTTATTAAATTATACAAGAATCATATAAATAAATATGATATCATATATGGTCTTTTAACATTGTTTGGATAACAATATCTTAGTATTATCGTCGCTTCGGGTGTTAATGGATTCGTTTTCCTTTATATTCCTTGTTATGTGAGTCATATTCATTATGGATGGGATGTATCAAACTCATATCCAGAATTATATCAATTCTTTAAAAATTATTTTTAATCATCTAACGAAAATTATTCTTGAATGGATATGATGGGGAATGAATCTCATTGCGTTCTTGGAGACTGTAATCCATACGTACGCACGAGCGACAATATCATTCTATGATATTAAAATAATATATAATTGGTTGTTATATAATATATAAAGATTAATTATCATGTTATATTTATTATTTACATGAATTACACATCATTATTTTACCCATCCAAATAATAATGTATTGAATAACAATTACACCACGACGTGGAGACGGTAATCGTACATACGCACGTATGGTGACATGTCATTCAAAGGAACGATAGAATAACGAATATGGATGTACCATATTTATAATAACATCACAATATATTGAAGATACTAGAGTTATTATTTTAGAATGGAAATAACAAAGAAATAATAAGTGGAAGAAGAAAAGAACTTGAAAGAGGGTGGTGAAATTATTACCTCTTCTCCGGGTTCTTCCTTTTGATTTGATCAAAAGGGCTCCTTAAGTTCGCTTTCTGACTAATGGAAGGCCTCTAGGATGAATTTATAGAAGTTTAGAGGATATTTGGGTAGGGTTTGGCTGAGACAAAATTCTTTGAAGGTGTGAATTTGAGAGAAGGGGAGTTCCCTTTTATAAGAGGGGTGAGGTGCACCATAAGAAAAGCTAGAATTATTATTTTATAATAAAATAATTTTCGGTTTATAATGGATAAAAAATGGATTATTTAATGGATAAGGTGGCGATGGGTTGAAAACCACTCAACCAATAGGTTATAGATAGGTTTGGGTCACTATATTAACTTTATCTTTTAGATTTAACTCTTAGTTAAATAGTTTGACATTAACCATGTCTCTTTGTATTTTTTTATTATATGGTCAATAAACTTACTATATACTTCCAATATAACCCCAAGTGGTTCATTACTGATACAAATATCATTATATTAGTCTTTTGTACGAACCTTTTCTTTTTAGGAATTGAATATCAATTAATAATATAATATTTGTTTTAAAAACACTTTTATGTCAATTTTGACACTATTTGATATTTTTTTTATAAATTCATAACAATATTATTACTTCTAAAACATTTCAGATAACCAACTATAATATGTCATATTTACCTAGAAAATTAGTTTAATTCATAAAAATTCTCAAATTACATTTATTTGGATATTTATAATATCAATTATTTTAATATTTCGTTAATTAGGTAATTTCTACATCACCATTGTGTCATAAATAAATTAAATAATTTTAGGTCTAAAGATTATAAATAAAATAAAATTATGTAGTAAATACTTTTATATATCTAATGAATATTTATAATATAATTTATCTTATGTATAACCCTATCTTAAAAATGTTTAAGTTATTAAACGTTGATTTTAACACTTTTAACTCTTCTTTGAATTAAATAATAATAAATGTCCTAATCTAATACAAGTGGACCAAAGAGGTTCATATTTTATTCATAATGTTATTTTTGGTAGAATTATTATTATCCAATAAAATTAGGACATGTTTTAGAGTAATAATAATATCATTTTTACCCTTAATTACCCTATTTACTTTTAACCGTGGCAAATAAAAGTAAAAAGTTATTATTCACCAAAAAATATTTTTATCTTATTCAACCAAATTTTACTCCTATATATTAACCATGTTTCTCGGATTTTCAGAATTCCACTCAAATAAACCGTAAAATTAAGTTTTATGTGAATTTGAAAATTCTCCTAGGAGATTGGTAAAAGACGGTGAAAAGTTCAATAAAATTTTTATATATGTAAAATTATTATAAACTAACTCCAATGAATCAAATTGAACTTATATAGATATTATTTATCTATTTTGACATAACAATATATTGAAATTAAATAAAAATTTATTTAATTAAAAATTCGGATTCAAACTACAGCTCAATGTTTTTCACTAATAATTAAAAATTGAACGTTTTCAGAAAAGTACAAAAAATTCACCCTAGGCTAATTTCAATATTCTAAATCCAAAAATGACATCCATTTTACCAAATTCAAAACATAGAAGTTTCTTTTATTAATTTATAATTAATTCCAGTTGTCAAAACCAAAAGGCATATTTTTAAGAAATAATTACTCTCAAAAGAATGACACTTGTTTATATCCAATTTCAACGTAAAATTACTTATAATGACCAGAATTGGATTAAATGGTAAAAATATAATCTATTTATACTTCCAAACCATTAAAATTTATAATTTAACACTATAAATTATTTTTATTAAAAAAAATTAGTTAAAATGTAGTATGTTCCTTATTCACCCAAATATGAATGTTATTAGAAAAACACCAAAAATTTATTGAAACTAAATACTTATGTCCTGATTATAAAGAAGATGTTTATTTTGTCAAGTTGAATGTATAAAATTTAAAATATTGTATTTAAAATGGTTCACCATTATAAGTCGGTAAAAGTCCATTTTTTTTTGAAAAATACTTCTTTTATCTAAAAAATTAATTTTTTCTTACATTATGTATAAAAAAACACATAATATGGATTCTAAAATTATAAGGATTATATAAAGTTAAAAATTCAGTTAATACTATTCATAACTGCTTTTGAATGGCTAGTTTGGTGAGTCGTGGTGCGCTTGAACTCAGTGTTGCATGTTGTGCAAGTTATTGAATTACTTTGAAGAAATAACGTAATATGAAATCTTGGGTTATTACATTATTCCCTCCTTCAATAAATTGCTTCCTCAAAATTTGAAATATTTCTTCTAAAATAAAAGGTTGAAAATAGAAAATACCTTTGAGGGAAAACCCACATCAGAAATTGGGTTAATAAAATTAATTCTTAATAATAGAAAAAGGGGAATGAAAAAGTCACCACGAAATTATGATCTCAATTAGGAGAACATTAGTGGAAATTAGAGACACATAATTGGAGGAAAACGCAAATATTTATAGGGAGTGATTGAGTCAATCGATCATAAACATGTGTAAAATTGAGCGTCTCAAGTCCATCAATCTATGATGATTTAAAATATTATCGGTTCAACAAAACATAAGGTATTAGGATAACACATTTTTAGTTTTAAGATCTCTTCCATAAATTTTAATAATTAATTTACCCATATAATAATTGGGGAAAAATTATATATATATATACACTTGGAAAGTAGAGTTTCATCCTTCAACTAATTCCTACCACAAACTCATCTTTCACTTCAAAAGAATTCAAAAAAATATATTATATTTATCCTAATCGTATAGGGTTATAAAAATAATGAATTTATAATTCACATATTAGACCCTCTAAAAAAAGAAACTACATTATACAATCCAGGGACTTCACGTAGTCCAGTGTTAGGCGATAAATCTCAATCGCACTATGGGTGTGGGTTCGATTACCGCAGATTTTTGCAACCTGATGGGTTGTCACACGGTCTGTGAGTTGTCCTTTTATAAAAATCCAAAAATAACCTTTAAAACTTAATACATTATAACCTTTAGACATATCAAAAATAATTTTATCCAAACTCACAGTCCAAAATTTATAAGGATGTTAAATAGAATTAAGATCATTTTTTCATGTAATAACATGTGAACACCATCATCATGTATTATATTAAAACATGGTAACACCCTGAATTACCATAAAACCTTATTGATTACATTCATGCCCCCTTATTCAGTATAGAATACTGGGTATACTTATTCCATCCAAAAATGTTGTAAACTCCAACAATGACAGAATATACAAATCAGTAATCAGTTTCAAGGTGGTCAAGAATATCCAATATAATTTATCCAAATCAAACATGTATTATTCCAAAATCACTAACTCGGTATCAGAAGCATATTATGGTTTATCTTTCTCTCAACCATTTATTTTCCAAAAATTTAACCTAATATTGAGTCACTTTTCTTGGTTCCACACAATCTCAAGTCCTTAATGAAATAGTACAATAGTACAATCCTTATATACTTCATAATTATTATAACCATTACATTGTTGATACAACACTCAAATGAAATAATTCTTTAATAACAACATAATAACTCTAATAATTCCTCCTCATATGTGGTAGTATCATAATTAGATTATTGTCCAATAGCATCATTTGGGGCATACTCTGATGATTTGGATATTGGTTCACGTAGTGTCCCAACTCCTTGTAGATAAATCATTGTACATTTGAAACCTTTTTCTTACCCTTGCAGTCACGTACCTGGTTTCCTTTTTCTCCACACTTATAATAAACTCACATTCCCTTCAGGCAAGTTCCAGGGTGTTTCTTCCCACAGTTTTCACATATGGAATAATGGTTCTTTTCCCTCTTCCCTTTATCGATCTTTCTCTCTTCCATATTTTTCTTCTCTTTCTTCCCTTCAAAACCATAGGACTTAGATAATTCTTTACTTATCTTATTAACAAATGATTCTATTTCTTTATATGTTGAGAATACATGGGATACTATTTCCCTTATAAATTTTGGATTAATACCATGAAAGATATGAGCATTCTTACTATTTGGATCATACGTATTGCTGGAGTTCACATTTCTTCTATTGGGCACCATTTCTATACAATGGCATTCACTACATTAGTTTATGAATCACAATACATAAATCCAAACTTGTAAAACACTTATCATAAATTGAACAGTTTATGGATATAATCCATAATCATAAAATTGTTTTCTTTGAGGAAGTATATACTCATAAACCCTTCACAATGGTTTGTAAATAAAATGAAAATTATCCTAAACAGATCCCTCGGGACTGTCATAACCAAGAGTGAATCAACGCCCATTTTCATGCACCAGTTCCCGTTCGAGTCTAGCTCAAAGTGGGGTTTTTGGGTTTTACCCCTATATACATATTTGCGAGAGCCGTCTCTACCTGCTCGTATCTAGATAGGGATGTATTGCTCAGAAAACACAAAAAAAACTCTACAATATAAAAATTCTTGGAAGTTATTCTATACTAATCCTCAAAGTCCATCTTAGGTCTATGTAATCTAATCAGAGTTTATCTAAATCTAGCTTCCAATGTTCGTACTAAACTGCCTCTAATACCAACTATAATTTCCGGACCCAAGTTACCCAGAGTCGGTGCATTATTACATAACATTGGCATGATCACAAAAGATCAAGTCTCAAAAGACCAAGTAGATTAGTATCCTTGGAAACACTAGACGCATATATAAGTCGTACATTATATCATAAGGTGAAAAAATAAAACAACATAGTCTCCATAGTTCACACACATATCCCCTCATACTATCCCTGTAGGTCAATCATAAAATACTTATTCACATCCTGGGAAAAATAAAGCATAGAAAGGGGTGAGCTCAGATACTCAGTATAGATAACAATATAGTGGAATCTTTCATAAATAAGCGTAAGCATTTAAGGCAACGTACAACTAAAAAAAAGCTTTTTAAACTTCAAATTCATCATAATATGGACAAAATAAAATGAAATAATACCATTTACTTATTCACATGGATATTCTACTAGTCCAATAATCACATGCAATATCAATAACCACTTTCATAATGAGGGAATGTATAATTCCAAACAATCATAATCACATAGTCAAGGCCTTATACCAAGACTACAAATAATATTTTGTCAAGGCCTTGTGCCAAGACACTAGTTTATCTCATGAGACCTACCAATGCATCTAAGAGCTATAGAGGGCTCCACCCGTCACTTACCAAGTCCAATGCATTCATCATATGAACAGGTTTAAACATAACATAAACATTCGTATTAAAACAAGCATAAAAAATATCAGCACTTTATCCATAAATCATGAATGGTATAAAAATAACACATCCACATTCAAACATGTAAAAAACCATCAATACTATATGGAAGATTTGTATAATAATAAATCAACTTCAAATAAGCTTAAAATCCATCAAAGGATGTTGACATAGATGAAATCAAAATTATTTGAGATAAATTTCTCTTGTTTTGAAATCATTTAAAAGTAACATAATTATAAAATCAAAAATTTACTTTTATAATATTCTCATAATCTTGTAAGGGAAGTATTGAAAATTTTATAACAGCGGAAAATAGCCGTACCCATCATATAAGTTAAAAAAACATTCTTACCTTAATTCTGTCAAAAAGGTTAAAAAGGATGTTGTTTGGAAAACGACAGAAAGATTCCTTTATAAACATCTTATAAAAAATAAAACAAGGGTATAAATGACTTTAAACAATAGTCTTTAAAATAGTAATAATGTTTTGAAATACATTTTTAAGAAACATGGATGTGGATGATAAAGAGGTCTCAGTAGATACTTACATAAAAACAACCTCGGATAATAAAGGGATTATGAAATTAACCCTTACCTTGAACTTTTCATTGGTCGAGGGTAGGTTAACCTTCTATATAATGGTAAAATAATTTTTATTAAATTATAAAATAGTCATATACATTAATATGATATCATATATGATCTTTTAACATTGTTTGGTTAATAATATCTTAGTATTATCGTCGCTTCGAGTGTTAATGAAATCGTTTTCCTTTATTTTATTTGTTATGTGAGTCATATTTGTTATGGATGGGATGTATCTTATTCTTATAAAGAATCATATCAAGTCTTTAAACATTAATTTTAATCATCTAATAAAAATTAGTCTTGAATGGATATGATGGGGAATGAATCTCATTGCGTTCGTGGAGACGGTAATCCGTAGGTATGCACGAGCGGCAATATCATTCTATGATATTAAAATAATATATAATTGGTTGGTATATCATATATACAGAACAATTATCATGTTATATTTATTATTTACATGAATTACTCATCAATATTATACCCATCCAAATAATAATGTATTGAATAACAATTACACCACGGCGTGGAGACGGTAATCCGTACATACGCACATATGTTGACATGTCATTAAAAGGATGGATATAATAATGAATATGGATGTACCATATTTATAATAACATCACAGTATATAGAAGATACTGGAGTTATTATTTTATAATGTAAATAACAAAGAATGTATAAGTGGAAGATGAAAAGAACTTGAAAGAGGGTGGTGAAATTATTACCTCTTCTTTGGCTTCATCCTTTTTATTTGATCAAAATGGATCTTTAAGTTGTATTTCTGACTAAAAGAGGGATTCTAGGATGAATTGAGTGAAGTTGAGAGGATTTTTGGGCAGGGTTTGGCTGAGCCAAAATGCTTTGATGGTCTGAATTTGAAAGAAGGGGGAGTCCCCATTTATAAGAGGGGTGAGGGTCACCTTAGGAAAAACTAGAAATATTATTTTATAATAAAATAATTTTCAGTTTCTAATGGATCCGAAAATGGAATATTTAAAGGATAATGTGGGGATGGGTCTAAAAACAATCAAAAAATAGTTTTTAGATAGGTTTGGGTCACTATATTAACTTTATCTTTTAGATTTAACTCTTAGTTAAATAGTTTGACATTTACCGTGTCTCTTTGTATTTTTATATTATATGGTTAATAAACATAACATATACATCCAAGAGGACCCCAAGTGGTTAATTAATGATAAAAATATCATTATATTTGTCCTTTGTCCAAACCACATATTTTTAAGAATATAATATCAATTAATAATATAATATTTGTTTTAAAAACACTTTTATGTCAATTTTGACACAATTTGGTATTTTGTTTTTTCTAAATTCATAACAGCATTATTACTTAGAAAATATTTCATATAACCAACCCTAATATGTCATATTAACCTATGAAATTAGTGGAATTCATAAAAATTCTCAAATTACATTTATTTGGATATTTATAATATCAATTATTTTAATATTTCATTAATTAGGTAATTACTGCATCACCACTATGTCATAAATAAATTAAATTATTTAATTTCTAAAAAATATAAATAAAATACCATTATGTAGTAAATCCTTCTATCTTTATAATGAAGATTTATAATCTAATTTATCTTATTTATAACCCTATATTGAAAATGTTTTAGTCATTAAACAAAGATTTGAACTCTTTTTTTTATTTTTTAAAAAAAACTGAGATCCTGCTATGAAAAGCAAGACCCATATATTAGTAGAAAGGAAAACTTACAAAAGTCTAAAAGGAGAATATTCAAAAATATTCTTCTTATAGAGAGTAATGAAATCATCTATCACATGATCCATCCAAACACAATCATTACCATTCACACCCTTATTAGCAAGCCCATCTGCCAACGTATTTGCCTCTGTAAACATGAGTAACAAAGTGATCCTTTGAGAAAAGAGAATCCAGGAATCATATCCAATGGTTAGTGAGCTTCCATGAAAGGTTAATGGACCTAGTTCGTAAAGAAGATACAATAGCCATAGAATCACACTCAATCCAAATCTTGTCCCAACCCCATTCTTTCGCTTGCTCCACAGCCACTATAACACCAAGCATCTCCAATTCTAGAGCGGAGGAAATACCACATGATCCATGAATACATCCAAGGGAATTCCCCTGATAATCCCTAAAGACAGCACCAAAACTAGAGGGGTATGAATTTCCCCTTGAAGCACCATCAGAGTTAACTTTAATCCACCCACAAAAAGGTTCCTACCATATGACTTCCATTGTCCCAAGAGGAGGCCGAAAATTACCTTTAATCTCAATCCGATTCAGCACAGATAAATCATGAATTGAATTATAGAAAAACACACCTTTAGGTGTTTCCACGTCATTCACAGCAGCAAGGATACCTGCAAGACCAGCACCAACTCGAAAAGGATGTGACTCATGTATGAATTTGTTCCTCGAAGACCAGATGAAATAAATTGTTTCCTCTGTTGCAACTTGAAAACAAATTCCCGATTTGCAATGACAATTTCAGAAAATTCTATCTCTTAATGAATTCACATATTCAGTTGGTTTGAGGCATAAAAACTTCAAAAATATCAACAACCGCCCTCCACATCGCCGAAACTGCTGCACAAATGAGGAAGAGATGATCCACGTCTTTTCTATGCTGAGAGCATAAATCACAAGTAGAGAAAAGGGAGATTCCACAAACCTGCAGAAAGTCATCAGTTGGTAATTTTTTATGAGCCAACCTCCATGATAGAATGGATCAGGATGGCCTTAAGAACTTCTTGTGCAGACTGCCAATCCATTTCAATTATGATGAACTGCCAAAAGAGAGATTATAAATTCCTTTAGATGTGATAATACCATTGACAACAGGTTCCCATGCCCAAAAATCACCTCTAGAGGACCAGAAATAATTATCCACTAAAGAGGTGATATGATCCGGAAGGTTATCCATACCCTCAAGCTGGTCTTTAATTGGCAAGTCAAAATCCAAATTCAACTAATCCTCTAGAACCAAGTCAATCAGATGATTCTCGGTCCAATTACATTTCCAAAAAGGAAGAGATGAGTCCCTGGAAACCAACCACCAAGAGTCAACATCAATTTTAGAGAAAATACCCTTGAAGGCAGACCACATTTTAACTCTTTTAGCTCTTCTTAGAATTAAATAATAATAAATGTTCTAATCTAATCCAAGTAGACCAAAAAGGTTAATATTTTATTCCTAATGCTGTTTTTGGTAGAATTATACTTAGCCAATAGAATTAGGACATGTGTTAGGGTAATAATAATATCATTTTTACCCTTAATTACCCTATTTACTTTTAACCGTGGTAATTAAAAGTAAAAAGTTACTATTCACCAAAAATTATTTTTATCTTATTGAACCACATTTTACTCCTTGATAGTAATCGTGTCTCTCGGATTTTCAAAATTCCACTCACAGAAGCGTTAAAATAATGTTTTAGGTGAATTTGCAAATTCTCCTAGGAGATGGGTAAAAGACAGTGAAAAGTTCAATATAATTTTAATATATCTAAAATTATTATAAACTAACTCTAATGAATTACGTTGAAATTATATAGGTATTATTTATCTATTTTTAACTAAAATAAATTTAAATAAAATAAATAATTATTTATATAAAAATTCGGTTTTAAACTATAGCTCATTGTTTTTCACTATTCATCAAAAATTGAACATTTTCAGAAAAATACCAAAAATTCACCATAGGATAATTTCGATATTCTGAATCAAAAAATGATGTCCATTTTTTCAAATTCAAATAATAGATGTTTAATTTATTAATTTATAATTAATTCCTGTTGTCAAAATCAAAAGGCATATTTTTATGAAATAATAACTATCAAATGGTTGACACTGGTTTATATCCAATTTCAAAGTAAAATTACTTACAATGACCAGAATTGAATTAAATGGTAAAAATATAATCTATTTACACTTCTAAACCATTAAAATGTATAAATTAACACTATAAATTATTTTGATTAAAAAAGTTTTTTTCAGTTAAAATATAGTATTTTCACTATTCAACAAAAATAAGAAAGTTATCAGAAAAAAACCATAAAGTTATTGAAACTAAACTCTTATGTTCTAATTCTAAAGAAGTTTTTTATTTTTTCAAATTGGATATATAAAATTTCAAATATTGGATTTCAGAGGGTTCACCATTAAAAGGTGGTAAAAGTACATTTTTTTTGAAAAATAATTCTTTTATCTGAAAAATTAATTTTTTCTTACATTATGTATAAAAAAACTCGTAGTATGGATTCTAAAATTATAAGGATTATATAAAGTTTAAAACTAAGTTAATAATATTCATAACCGCTTATGAACGACTAGATTGGTAAGTCGTGGTGCGCTTGAACTCGGTGTTGCGTGTAGTGAAAGTTATTGAATTACTTTGAACAAATAACGTACTATGAAATATTGGGGTGTTACATTCTTCCCTCTAATAAATTGCGTCCTTGAAATTTTAAATTTTTCTTCTAAAATTAAAATCTTAAAATAGAAAATAACTTTGTGGGAAAACCCACATCGGAAATTGGTTTAATAAAATTAAGTCCTAATAAGAGAAAAAGAGAAATGAAAAAGTCACCACCAAATTATGATCTCGATTAAAAAAATATTGGTGGAAATTAGAGACACATAATTAGAGGAAGAACGTAAATATTTATAGGGAGTGATTGAGGTCATCAATCAAAAAGAAGTGTAAAATTGATGGTCTCAAATCCATCAATCTAAGATTATTTGAAATACTATCGGTTCAACAATACATAAGGTATTAGGATAACACATTTTTGGTTTTAAGATCCCTTCACTAAAATTTAAGAATTAATTTAACCATAGAATAAGCAGGAAATTTTATATATATATATATATATATATATACTTGACAAGTAGAGTTTCATCCTTCAACTAATTCCTACCACAAACTCATCTTTCTCTTCAAAAGATTTCAAAAAAATATAGTCTATTTATCCTAATCATATAGGGTTCCAAAAATAATGTATTTATAATTCACATATTAGACCCTTTAAAAAACTACATTATACAATCCAGGGACATCACGTAGTCCAGTGGTAGGCGATAAATCCCAATCGCACTATGGTTGTGGGTTCGATTCCCATAGCTTTGTCTGACGCGACGGGTTGACACACGGTCTGCGTGTTGTCCTTTTATATAAATCAAAAAATAACCATTCAAACTTAATCCATTCCAACCTTTAGACTTATCCAAAATACTTCTATCCAAACTCATAGTACACAATTTATAATGAAGTTAAAAAGAATGAAGATTCTTTTTTCCATGTAATAACATGTGAACACCATCATCATGTATTATATTAAAACATGGTAACACCCTAAATTACCATAAAACCTTATTGATTACATTCATGCTCCCTTATTACTTATAGAATACTGGATATACTTCTTCCATCCAAAAATGTTGTAAACTCCAACAATGAAAGAATATACAAATCACTAATCACTTTCTAGGTAGTCAATAATATCTAATATAATTTATCCAAATCAAACATGTATTGTTCCAAATTCACTACATCAATATCATAACCATATTATGGTTTATTTTTCTCTCAACCATATATTTTCTAAAAATTTAACCTACTATTGAGTCACTTTTCTTGGTTCCACACAATCTCAAGTCTGTAATGAAATAGTACTACAGTAAAATCCTTATATACATCATAATTATTATAACCAGTATATCATTGATACAACACTTAAATGACATAATTCGTTAATAACAACATAATAACTCTAATCATTCCTCCTCATATTTGGTAGTAAAATAAGTTGATTATTATCCAATAGCATCATTTGGGGCATACTCTGATGATTTGGAAATTGGTTCATGTAGTGTCCCAACTTCTTGCAGATGAAGCATTGTATATTTGAAACCTTTTTCTTACCCTTGAAGTCACGTAGTTGGTGTCATTTTTATCCACACTTATAACAAACTCCCAATCCCTTCAGGTAAGTTCGAGGGTGTTTCTTCGCATAGTTATCACATATGGGAAAATTCTTCTTTTCACTCTTCCCTTTATCCATCTTTCTCTCTTCCATATTTTTCTTCTCTTGCTTTACATCAAAGCCATAGAACTCAGATAATTCTTTACTTATCTTCTTAACACATGATACTATTTCTTCATATGTTGAGAATACATGAGATACTATTTCCCTTCTAAATATTGGCTTAATATTGTGAAATATATGATCCTTTTTACTCTTTGGATCATACGTATTGCTGGAGTTCACATTCCTTCTACTGGGAACCATTTCTATACAATTGCATACACTAGATTAGTTTATGAATCGCAATACATAAATCCTAACTTTTAAAACACTTAACATAAATTGAATATTTTATGGATATAATCCATAATCATAAAAATGTTTTCCTTGAGGAAGTATATACTCATAACCCCTTCATAATGGTTTGTAAATAAAATGAGAATTATCCTAAGCATATCCCCTGGGAGTGTCGTAACAAAGAGTGAATCAAGGCCCGTTGTCAGGAACCACTTCCCGTTCCAATCTAGCTCAAAGAGGTGTTTTCAGGTTTTATCCCTAGGTACATCTGTGCCAGATCCGCCTCTACCTACTCGTATCCATACATGGATGTATTGTTCGGAAAACTCACAAAATCTCTACAATAACAAAATTCTAGGAAATTCTTCTATTCTAATCCTCAAAGTCCATCTTAGGTCTATGTTCTCTAATCAGAGTTTATCAAAATCAAGCTTCCAATGTTTGTACTAAACTTTATCTAATACCAACTATAACGCCCTGACACCAGTTACCCAGAGTCGGTGCATTATTACATAACATTGTCAGGATCACAAAATATCAAGTCTTGAAAGGCCAATTAGTTTAGTAGCCTTGGAAACACTAGATACATTCTTAAGTTTTACATTACATCATATGGTGAAAAACTAAAACAACATAGTCTCCATAGTCCATACTCATATCCCCTCAGACTATCCCTGCAGGTCAGTCATAAAATACTTCTTCACATCCTGGAAAAATAAAACATAGAAAGGGGTGAGCTCAGATGCTCAGTAAGGATAACAATATAGTGGAAACTTTCATAAGTAAGCATAAACATTTAAGGAAATGTATAACTAAAACAAAACCCTTTTAAAATTTAAATTCAGCATAATATAGATAAAATAAAATGAAATAATGCCATTTACTTATTCACATGGATATTCTACTAGTCCAATAATCACATGAAATATCAATAACCACTTTCATATTGATGGAATGCATAATACCAGACTATCACAATCAGATATTCAAGGCCTTGTGCCAAGACTACAAATAGGATTTTGTCAAGGCCTTGTGCCAAGACACTGGTTTGTCTCATGAGACCTATTGATGCATCGAGGAGCTATAGCGGGCTCCACCTGTCACTTACTAAGTCCAATGCATTCCTCAAATAAACCGGTTTAAACATAACATAATCATTCATATTAGAACAAGTATATGAAATGTATATAACTTATCCATAAACCATGAATGGTATAAAAATAAAACATCCATATTCAAACATATCACAAAACCTTCAATACAATATGGAAGTATTGTATCATAATAAAACAACTTCAAATAAGCTTAAAATCCACAAAGGATGTTGACATAGATGAAATCAAAACTATTTTAGAGAAATGGATCTTTTTTTGAAATCACTTAATAGTTACATAATTATAAAAGAACACATTTACTTTGAAAATATTCTTATAATCTTGTAAGGGAAGCATTGATGATTTTATAATGCCATAAAATAACCGCACCCACCGTATAAGTTAAAAAACATTCTCACCTTAATTCTGTAAAAAAGGTTAAAAACGACGTTTGGAAAACGACGGAAAGATTCCTTTATAAACAACTTATAAAAAGTCAGACAAGGGTATAAATGACTTTAACCCATAGTCTTTAAAATAGTAATAATGTTTTGAAATATATTTTTAAGAAACATGGATGTTGATGATAAAGAGGTCTCTGTGGATACTTACGTAAAAACAACCTCGAATAATAAATATATTATGAAATTAACCATTACCTTTTACTTTTCCTTGGTCGAGGGTAGGTTAAACTTCATTATAATGGTAAAATAATTTTTAATAAATTATAAAAGAATCATATACATTAATATGATATCATATATGATCTTTTAACATTGTTTGGTTAATAATATCTTAATATTATCGTCGCTTCGGGTGTTAACAGATACATTTTACCTTATATTATTTGTTATGTGAGTCATATTTTTTATGGATGGGATGTACCATATTCATATAAAGATTTATATCAAGTCTTTAAACATTATTTTTCATAATCTAATGAAAATTATTCTTGAATGGATATGATGGGGAATGAATCTCATTGCGTTCGTGGAGACGGTAATCCGTACGTATGCACGAGCGACAATATCATTCTATGATATTAAAATAATATATAATTGGTTGGTATATCATATAAACAGAATAATTAACAAGTTATATTTATTGTTTACTTTAATTACACATCATTATTATACCCATCCAAATAATAATGTATTGAATAACAATTACACCACGACGTGGAGACGGTAATCTGTACGTACGCACGTATGGTGACATGTCATTCAAAGGATGGATAGAATAATGAATAGGGGTGTACCATATTTATAATAACATCACATTATATATATTAGATACTGGAGTTATTATTTTACAATGTAAATAACAAATCAAGAATAAGTGGAAGAAGAAAATAACTTGAAGATGGTGGTGAAATTATTACCTCTTCTTCGGGTTCTTCCTTTTGATTTGATCAAAATGCCTCCTTAAGTTGGCTTTCTGACTAAATAAATTCCTCTATTATGAAGTGAAAGAAGTTGAGAGGATATTTGGGCAGGGTTTGGCCGAGCCAAAATGCTTTGAAGGTGTGAATTATAGAGAATGGGGAGTTCCCTTTTATAAGAGGGGTGAGGGGCACCTTAGGAAAAGCTGGAAATATTATTTTATAATAAAATCATTTCCGGTTTCTAATGGCTCCAAAATGGATTATTTAAAGGATATAGTGGGGATGGGTCTAAAACCATACATCAAATTGGTTTTAGATAGGTTTGGGTCACTATATTAACATTATCTTTTAGATTTAACTCTTAGTTAAATAGTTTGACATTTACAATGTATCATTATATATTTATATTATATGGTTAATAAACCTACTATATACTTCCAAGAGAACCCCAAGTAGTTCATTAATGATAAAAATATCATTATATAATTCCTTTGGCCGAACCTTAGATTTTTAAGAATTTAATATCAATTAATAATATAATATTTATTTTAAAAACACGTTTGTGTCAATTTTGACACTATTTGGTATTTTGTTTTTGCTAAATTCATAACAGCATTATTACAATGAAAATATTTTATATAACCAACCGTAATATGTCATATTAACCGAAAAAATTAGTGTAATTCCTAAAAATTCTCAAATTACATTTGTTTGGATATTTATAATATCAATTATTTTAATATTTCATTAATTACATAATTACTGCATCACTATTGTGTCATAAATAAATTAAATTATTTAATGTCTAGAAATGATAAATAAAATACCATTATGTAGGAAATCCTTTTCTATTTCTAATTAATATTTATATTCGAATTTATCTTATGTATAACCCTATATTAAAAATGCTTTATTTATTAAACATTGATTTTAACTCTTTTAACTCTTCTTTGAATTAAATAATAAAAAATGTTCTAATCTAATCCAAGTGGATCAAAGAGGTTAATATTTTATTCCTATGGTTTTTTTGGTTGAATTATACTTAACTAGTAGAATTCAGACATGTGTTAAGATAATAATGATATCATTTTTACCGTTAATTACCCTATTTACTTTTAACCATGGTAAATAAAAGTAAAAAGTTACTATTCACCAAAAAATTATTTTTATCTTATTGAACCACATTTTACTCCTTGATATTAACTGTGTCTATAGTATTTTTGAAATTCCACTCATAGAAGCGGTAAAAGTATGTTTTATGTAAATTTGCAAATTCTCCTTGGAGATTGGTAAATGACGGTGAAAAGTTCAATAAAATTTTTATATATCTAAAATTATTATACACTAACTCCAATGAATTACACTGAACTTATATAGATATTATGTATCTATTTTGACCTAAAATAAATTAAAATAAAATAAAGAATTATTTAAATAAAAATTCGGTTTTAAACTATACCTCAATGTTTTTCACTATTTATCAAAAATTGAACATTTTCAGAAAAATACCAAAAAATCACCATAGGATAATTTCAATATTCTAAATCCAAAAATGAAATCCATTTTACCAAATCAAAAACATATAAGTTTCATTTATTAATTTATAATTAATCACCATAGGGAGATGGCTCATCTCTCAAGGAGAGAGCTTCTCTCTCTATCCGTTTATGGTGATCGTTTCAATTCGATCATTTTTTAAGATGATCTAACTCAGTGTGATATTGTAAGGCATGCAGATCTCTTTGACCTTTGCTGTCCATAGAAAAGGATTGATTTTCTCAAGTCTAATCTTGAGACTGATGATGATGATTGGCCGAGGAAGGCATCTCTGATGTCTCTCGCTCCGGTGCAGGCATCGGAGAAACCGGGTGACAGGGATGTCGGCTATGCACCCATCTATGGGAGGATGTTTCGTGCCTTCAAGGACACGACTTTCAGAAACAAAAAGGAAACTCACATGGGAGTCTACATGATATTCTTAAAGCAAGTTGTTTTGGATATTGTTTCATGGGATCCAAATTATTGGGGTCGTTGGTGGAAGACGGTATGGGATATCAGCGTGTGGGATCCTGGCGGAGTTGAGGGAGGACGCCTGCTATCCATTTCTCTTTGGGGGTTCGGTGTGCATGTGCCTTCTTGGTTATGGAGCATCTGTCTCTGGCGTGTTGTGTACAAGACAAGGGTGACCTCGGGGTGGGATGAGGTGACTTCGGTTTGTGCTGTTCTTGGGGCCGTTGCAGACAGCTGGTGGTCGTGCTAGGCGAATGATTCACACGGAGTTCCTAAGGAAAGCAGAAATCTCTTCTGGGTCATCGATGATTTTGGTGACTTTATTGGGATGTGGTCCTCAGCTTGTGTCTGGTACGATGGTGTGTCTTTGTAGTGGGAGGTCAGCGAGGGCTTCGTGTTCTGGCTGGTGATGATGGTAGGAGGTGTTGTTGATGACAGCGAAGGATCGGGTGTGGAGAGCGTAGGTGGAAAAGCCATGAGATACGGAGAGGATGGTGATGTGGTGAGAGAGGCCTCGGGATGCGGGGTGAATGATGACTTCGGGATGCACAGTGGTGAATGTGCCTCGGAATGTGGGTCAACAGCCTATTTTTCTTTATTCTCGGTGCTGTGCAGCTCTGTATCGCATTACTATAGGGCGGTCGACATAGGGTGGCGGCGTTTTCCGAGTGGTGCAAGTGGATCGGTGTCCGATTGGGTGAAAGGGTATTGTGAGATTTTATGTATTTTATTTTGTGTGGGTCTTTGGGACATATGTTGTTTGGATGACTATAATTTGTCATTTCTCTTTTTTGGTGGTAATTTTGTACCACACGTATGTTTGTAACTTATGCATTTTTATTTTCAATAAATTTTATAGGATCGCTCGGTTCGGAATAACTATCAAAAGGTTGACATTTGTTTATATCCATTTTCAAAGTAAAATTACTTACAATGACCAGCATTGGATTAAATGGTAAAAATATAATCTATTTATGCTTCCAAACCATCAAAATGTATAATTTAACACTATAAATTATTTTGATGAAAAATGTTTTTTTAGTTAAAATTTAGTATTTTCACTATTCACCCAAATATGAAAGTTATCATAAAAACACCAAAAATTTATTAAAACTAAATTCTTATATCCTGATTTTAAAGAAGATGATTATTTTGTCAAATTGAATATATAGAATTTCAAATATTTTATTTAAAAGAGGTCACCATTAAAAGGCTGTAAAAGTAATTTTTTTTGAAGAATACTTCTTTTATTTGAAAAATTAATTTTTCTTACATTATGTATAAGAAAACTCATAATATGAATTCTAAAATTATGAGGATTATATAAAGTTCAAAATTCAGTTAATACTATTCATAACCGCTTTTTAACAGCTAGTTTCGTAAGTCGTGGTGCGCTTGAACTCGGTGTTGCGTGTAGTGCAAGTTATTGAATTTTTTTGAAGAAATAATGTACTATGAAATGTTGGGGTGTTACATTCATCCCTCCTTCAATAAATTGTGTCCTCGCAATTTGAAATTGTTCTTCTAAAATAAGAGGTTGAAAATAGAAAATACCTTTTTGGGAAAACCCACATCGGAAATTGGGTTAATAAAATTAAGTCTTAATAAGATCAAAGGGGGAATGAAAAAGTCACCACCAAATTATGATCTCGATTAGGAGAACATTGGTGGAAATTAGAGACACATAATTACAGGGAAAACGTAAATATTTATGGGGAGTGATTGAGGTCATTAATCACAAACAAGTGTAAAATTGAGGGTCTCAAATCAATCAATATATGATGATTTGAAATACTATCGGTTCAACAAAACATAAGGTATTAGGATAACACATTTTTTGTTTTAATATCCCTTTCCTAAAATTTAAGAATTAATTTACCAATTGAATAAGTGGGAAACAAATTATATATATATATATATTTTACAAGTAGAGTTTCATCCTTCAACTAATTCCTACCAAAAACTCATACTTCAATTCAAAAGATTTGAAAAAAAATCTTCCATTTATCCTAATCATATAGGGTTCCAAAAATAATGAATTTAAAATTCACATATTAGACCCTTTAAAAAAAGAAACTACATTATACAGTCTAGCGAGTTCACGTAGTACAGTGGTAGGTGATAAATCCCAATCGCACTATGGTTGTGGGTTCGATTCCCACAACATTGTCCGACGTGATGAGTCGCCACACGGTCTGTGTGTAGTCCTTTTATAAAAATCCAAAAATAACCATTCAAAATTAATCCATTCCAACCTTTAGACTAATCCAAAATACTTCTATCCAAACACACAGTCCAAAATTTATAAGAAATTTAAAAAGAATGAAGATCCTTTTTTCCATGTAATAACATGTTAACACCATCATCATGTATTATATTAAAACACGGTAACACACTAAATTACCCTAAAACCTTATTGATTACATTCATTCCCCCTCATTCCTTATAGAATACTGTATATACTTCATCCATCCAAAAATGTTGTAAACTCCAACAATGATAGAATATACAAATCATTAATCACTTTCAAGGTATTCAAGAATATCCAATATAATTTATCCAAATAAAACATGTATTGTTCCAAAATCACTACCTTAGTATTAGATCCATATTATGGTTTATCTTTCTCTCAACCATATATTTTCCAAAAATTTAACCTACTATTGAGTCACTTTTCTTGGTTCCACAGAATCTCAAGTCCTTAATGAAATAGTACTGCAGTACAATCCTTATATACTTCATAATTATTATAACCAGTACATCCATGATACAACACTCAAATGACAT
The DNA here is from genome assembly GCA_963277665.1 of Viscum album. Classification (NCBI taxonomy): domain Eukaryota; kingdom Viridiplantae; phylum Streptophyta; class Magnoliopsida; order Santalales; family Viscaceae; genus Viscum; species Viscum album. Next base: position 489,645,932 of record OY728123.1, on the reverse strand, counting down.
AATTCTTTAATAACAACATAAGAACTCTAATCATTCCTCCTCATATGTGGTAGTATCATATGTTGATTATTATCCAATAGCATCATTTGGGTCATACTCTGATGATTTGGAAATTGGTTAGCGTAGTGTCCCAACTCCTTGTAGATGAATCATTGTACATTTGAAACCTTTTTCTCACCCTTGCAGTCACGTATTTGGTGTCCTTTTTCTCCACACTTATAACAAACTCCCTTTCCCTTCAGGCAAGTTCCAGGGTGTTTCTTCCCACAGTTATCACATATGGGAAAATTCTTCTTTTCCCTCTTCCCATTATCCATCTTTCTCTCTTCCATATTTTCTTCTCTTTATTCCCTTCAAAGCCATAGGACTCCGATAATTCTTTACTTATCTTATTAACACATGATAGGATTTCTTCAAATGTTGAGAATACATGGGATATTATTTCCCTTCTAAATGTTGGATTAATACTCTGAAAGATATGATCCTTCTTACACTTTGGATCATATGTATTGCTGGAGTTCACATTCCTTCTTCTGGGTGGCATTTCTATACAATGGCATAGACTAGATTAGTTTATGAATCACAATACATAAATCCAAACTTGTAAAACACTTAACATAAATTGAATAGTTTATGTATATAATAAATAATCATAAGATTGTTTTCTTTGAGGAAGTATATACTTATAAACCCTACATAATGATTTGTAAAGAAAATGAGAATTATCCTAATCATATCCCCCAGGAGTGTCGTAACCAAGAGTGAAGAAAGGCCCGTTGTCGTGCACCAGTTCCTGTTTGAGTCTAGCTCAATGCGGTGTTTTTGGGTTTTATCCCTAGGTACATCTGTGCTAGATTTGGATCTACGTACTAATATCCAGACAGTGATGTATTGCTCGGAAAACTCACAAAATATCTACAATACCAAAATTCTAGGAAGTTATTCTATACTAATCCTCAAAGTCCATCTTAGGTTCATGTGCACTAATCAGAGTTTATCTAAATCTATCTTCCAAGGTTTGTACTAAAATTCCTCTGATACCAACTATAATGCCCAACCCTAGTTACCCAGAGTTGGTGCATTATTACGTAACATTGGAATGATAAAAAATGATCACGTCTCGAAAGACCAATTAGTTTAGTAGCTTTGGAAACACTAGATACATTCATAAGTCTTACATTACATCATAAGGTGAAAAACTACAACAACATAGTCTCCATAGCCCACACTTATATCCCCTTAGACTATCCCTAGAGGTCACTCATAAAATACTTCTTCACATCCTGAAAAAAAATAAAACATAGAAAGGGGTGAGCTCAGATGATCATTAAGGATAACAATATAGTGGAAACTTTCATAAATAAGTATAAACATCTATGGCAATGTATAACAAAAGCAATGGACTTTTAAACTTGAAATTCAGCATAATATGGAAAAAATAAAATGAAGTAATGCAATTTACTTATTCACATGGATATTCTACTAGTCCAATAATCACATGCAATATGAATAACCACTTTCATAATGATGGAATGCATGATGCCAGACTATCATAATCACATAGTCAAGGCCTTGTGCCAAGACTAAAAATAAGATTTTGTCAAGTCCTTGTTCCAAGACACTATTTTTTCTCATCAGACCTACCGATGCATCGAGGAGCTATAGCGAGCACCACCCATCACATACTAAGTCCAATGCATTCCTCATATGAACAAGTTTAAACATAACATAAACATTCATATTAAAACAAGTATAAGAAATGTCAATACCTTCTCCATAAACCATGAATTGTATAAATATAACACATCCATAGTAAAACATAACACAAAAACATCAATACAATATGGAAGTTTTGTGTCATAATAAATCAACTTCAAATAAGCTTAAAATCCATCCATGAATGTTGACAAAGATGAAATCAAAACTATTTGAGAGAAATGTCTCATTTTTTGAAATCCTTTAAAAGTTAAATAATTATAAGAGAAAACATTTACTTTGAAAATATTCTTATATTCTTGTAAGGGAGGAATTGACGATTTTATAATGGCGTAAAATAACCGCACCCACCGTATAAGTTAAAAAAACACTCTTACCTTAATTCTGTCAAAAAGGTTAAAAAGGACGTTGTTTGGAAAACTACGGAAAGATTAATTTATAAAAATCTTATAAAAAGTAAAGCAAGGGTATAAATGACTTTAACACATAGTATTTAGAATAGTAGGAATGTTTTGAAAAACATTTTTAAGAAACATGGATGTGGTTGATAAAGAGGTCTCAGTAAATAATTACGTAAAAACAACCTCAAATAATAAAGAGATTATGAAATTAACCATTTCCTTGTACTTTTCCTTTGTCGATGTTAGGTTAACCTTCTGTATAATGGTAAAATAATTTTTATTAAATTATACAAAATCATATACATTAATATGATACCATATATGATCTTTTAACATTGTTTGGTTAATAATATCTTATTATTATCGTCGCTTCCGGTGTTAACAGATTCGTTTTACTTTATATTCATTGTTATGTGAGTCATATTTCTTATGGATGGGATGTGTCTTATTAATATACAAAATTATATGAAGTCTTTAAACCTTATTTTTAATCATCTTATGAAAATAAGTCTTGAATGGATACGATGGGGAATGAATATCATTGCGTTCGTGGAGACGGTAATCTGTACGTATGCACAAGGGAAAATATCATTATATGATATTAAAATAATATATAATTCTCTGTTATATCATATATACATAACAATTATCATGTTATATTTATTATTTACATGAATTACACATCATTATTATACCCATCCAAACAATAATGTATTGAATAACAATTACACCATGACATGGAGATGGTAATCTGTACGTACGCACGTATGGTGACATGTAATTCAAAGGATGGATTGAATAATGAATATGGGTGTAACATATTTATAATAACATCACAGTATATAGAATATACTAGAGTTATTATTATAGAATGGAAATAACCAATAAAGAAAAAGTGGAAGAAGAAAAGAACTTGAAATATGGTGGTGAAATTATTACCTCTTCTTCGGGTTCTTCCGTTTGATTTGATCAAAAGGGCTCCATAAGTTGGCTTTATGGCTAAAAGAATACCTCTAGGATTAATTGAGGGAAGTTGAGAGGATATTTGGGCAGATTTTGGCCAAGCCAAAATGATTTGAATGTGTGAATTAGAGATAAGGGGGAGTGGCCTTTTATAAGAGGGGTGAGGGGAACCTTAGGAAAAGCTAGAAATATTATTTTATAATAAAATAATTTTCGGACTCTAAGGGGTCAAAAAATAGATTATATAAGGCTAAGGTTGGGATGGGTCGAAAACCACTCAACCAATTGGTTTTAGACAGGTTTGGGTTACAATATTAACTTTATCTTTTAGATTTAACTCTTAGTTAAATAGTTTGACATTTACCACGTCTCTTTGTAGTTTTATATTATATGGTTAACAAACATACTATATACTTCCAAGAAAACAAAAAGTGGTTCATTAATGATAAAAATATCATTATATATGTCCTTTGGCCGAAATATAGATTTTTAAAAATAGAATATCAATTAATAATATAATATTAGTTTTGAAAACACTTTTATGTCAATTTTGACACTATTTGGTATTTTGTTTTTGCTAAATTCATAACAGAATTATTACTTTCAAAACATTTTATATAACCAACCATTATATGTCATATTAACCTATAAATTTAGTGGAATTTATAATAAGTCTCAAATTACATTTATTTGGATATTTATAATATCAATTATTTTAATATTTCATTAATTAGGTAACTACTGCATCACCACTGTGTCATAAATAAATTTAATTATTTAATGTATAAAAATTAGAAATAAAATTCCATTATTTAGGAAATCCTTTTAGATTTCTAATGAATATTTATAATCGAATTTATCTTATATATAACACTATATTAAAAATGTTGTAGTTATTGAACTTTCATTTTAACTCTTTTAACTCTTCTTTGAATTAAATAATAATAAATGTTCTAATCAAATACAAGTGGACCAAAGAGGTTGATATTTTATTCCTAATGTTGTTTTTGGTATAATTAAACTTATCCAATAGAATTAGGACATGTGTTAGGGTAATAATAATATCATTTTTACCCTTAATTACCCTATTTACTTTTAACCGTGGTAGATAAAAGTAAAATAGTTACTATTCACAAAAAATTATTTTAAACTTATTGAACCACATTTTACTCCTTGATATTAAACATGTCTTCTGGATTTTAGAAATTCCACTCACAGAAGCGGTAAAATTAAGTTTTATGTGAATTTGCAAATTCTCCAAGGAGATGGGTAAAAGACGGTGAAAAGTTCAATAAAATTTTTATATATCTAAAATTATTATAAACTAACTCCAATGAATTACACTGAACTTATATAGGTATTATTTGTCTATTTTTACCTAAAATAAATTTAAATAAAATAAATATTTATTTAAATAAAAATTTGATTTTAAACAATAACTCAATGTTTTTCACTATTCATCAAAAATTGAATGTTTTCAAAAAAATACCAAAAATTCACCCTTGGCTAATTTTGATATTATGAATCCAAAAATAACATCAACTTTACCAAATTCAAAACATAGAAGTTTCATTTATTAATTTATAATTAATTCCCGCTGTCAAAACCAAAATTCATATTTTTTAGAAATAATAACTATCCAAATATTGACACTTGTTTATATCCAATTTTAAAGTAAAATTACTTACAATGACCTGCATTGGATTAAATGGTAAAAGTATAATATGTTTATACTTCAAAACCATTATAATTTATAATTTAACACTATAAATTATTTTGATTAAAAAAGTTTTTTCTGTTAAAATATAGTATTTTCACTATTCACCCAAATATGAAAGTTATCAGAAAAACACCAAAAATTTATTGAAACTAAATTCTTATGTCCTTATTCTAAATAAGATGTTGAATTTTTCAAATTGAATATATAAAATTTCAAATATTGGATTTAAAAGGGTTCACCATTAAAAGGTGGTACAAGTGCATTTTTTTGAAAAATACTTCTTTTATCTAAAATACTAATTTATTCTTACATTATGTATAAAAGAATCATAATATGGATTCTAAAATTATAAGAATTATATAATGGTCAAAATTCAGATAATACTATTCATATCCACTTTTGAACAACTAGATTGGTAAATCGGTGTGCGCTTGAACTTGGTGTTGCGTGTAGCACAAGTTATTGAATTATTTTGAAGAAATAATGTACTATGAAATCTTGGGGTGTTAAATTCTTCCCTCCTTCAATAAATTGTATCTTCATAATTTGAAATTTTTCTTCTAAAATAAAATGTTGAAAATAGAAAATACCTTTGTGGGAAAACCCATATCGGTAATTGGGTTAATAAAATTAAGTCTTAATAAGATAAAAAGGGGATTGAAAAAGTCACCACCAAATTATGATCTCGATTAGGAGAACATTGGTGGAAATTAGAGGCACATATTTGGAGGGAAAATGTAAATATTTATAGGGAGTGATTGAGGTTATCAATCACAAACAAGTGTAAAATTGAGGGTCTCAAATCCATCAATCTATGATGATTTGAAATACTATCAGTTCAACAAAACATAAGGTATTAGTATAACACATTTTTGGTTTTAAGATCCCTTCCATAAAGTTTAAAAATTAATTTACCCATAGAATAAGTGGGGAAAAATTATATATATATATATATATACACTTGACATGTAAAGTTTCATCCTTCAAATAATTCCTACCACAAACTCATATTTCACGTCAAAAGATTTCAAAAAAATATATTCTATTTATCCTAATCATATAGGGTTCCAAAAAAAATGAATTTATAATTCAAATATTAGATCCTTTAAAAAATAAACTAAATTATACAATCCAGGGACTTCATGTAGTCCAGTGGTATGTGATAAATCCCAATCTCACTATGGTTGTGGGTTCGATTCCCGCATCTTTGTCCGACGCGGTGGGTTGTCACATGGTTTGCATGTTGTCCTTTTATAAAAATCCAAAAATAACCTTTCAAACATTATCCATTACAACCTTTAGACTTATCCAAAATACTTCTATCCAAACTCCCAGTCCAATATTTATAAGGAAGTTAAACTGAATGAAGATCCTTGTTTCCATGTAATAACATGTGAACACCATCATCATGTATTATATTAAAACATGGTAACACCCTGAATTACCATAAAATATTATTGATTACATTCATTATCCCTTATTCCTTATAGAACACTGGATATACTTCTTCCATCCAAAAATTTTGTAAACTCCAACAATGACAGAATATACAAATCATTAATCACTTTCAAGTTAGTCAAGAATATCCAATATAATTTATCCAAATCAAACATGTATTGTTCCAAAATCACTACTTCAGTATCAGAACCATATTATGGTTTATCTTTCTCTCAACCATATATTTTCCAAAAATTTATCCAACTATTGAGTCACATTTCATGGTTCCACACAATATCAAGTCCTTAATGAAATAGTACTGCAATACAATCCTTATATACTTCATAATTATTATAACCAGCACATCGTTGATACAACACTCAAATGACATAATTTGTTAATAACAACATAAGAACTCTAATCATTTCTACTCATATGTGGTAGTATCATAAGTTTATTATTATCCAATAGCATCATTTGGGTCATACTCTGATGATTTGGACATTGGTTCGCGTAGTGTCACAACTCCTTGCAGATGAAGCATTGTACATTTGAATCCTTTTTCTTACCCTTGCAGTCACATACTTGGTGTCCTTTTTCTCCACACTTGTAACAAAATCTCATTCCATTCATGCAAGTTCCATGGTGTTTCTTCCCACAGTTATCACATATGGGAAAATTCTTCTTTTCCATATTCCCTTTATACATATTTCTCTCTTCAATATTTTTCTTCTCTTGCTTTCCTTTAAATCCATAAGACTCAGATAATTCTTTACTTATCTTATTAACACATGATATTATTTCTTCATATGTTGAGAATACATGGGAGACTATTTCCCTTCAAAATGCTGTCTTAATACCATGAAAGATATGATCCTTCTTACTCATTGGATCATATATATTGCTGGAGTTCACATTCCTTCTACTGGGCTACATTTCTATACAATGAAACACACTAGATTAGTTTATAAATCACAATACAAAAATCCAAACTTGTAAAACACTTAACATAAACTGAACAGTTTATGGATATAATCAATAATCATAAAAATGTTTTCTTTGAGGATGTATATACTCATATACCCTTCATAATGGTTTGTTAATAAAATGAGAATTATCCTAAGCATATCCCCCGGGAGTATCGTAACCAAGAGTGGAGCAAGGCCCATTGTTTTTCACCTGTTCCCATTCGAGTCTAGCTCAAAGCTGTGTTTTCAGGTTTTACCCCTAGGTACATCTGTGCCAGAGCTGCCTCTTCCTGCTCGTATCCAGACAGGGATGTATTGCTCAAAAAACTCTCAAAATCACTTCGATACCAAAATTCATGGAATTTCTTCTATACTAATTCTCAAAGTCCATCTTAGGTCTATGTGATCTAATAAGAGTTTATTTAAATATAGCTTCCAAGGTTTCTACTAAACTTCCTCTGATAGCCACTGTAACGCCCTAACCCTAGTTACCCAGAGTTGGTGCATTATTTCATAAAATTGGCATGATAAAAAAAGATCATGTCTCAAAATACCAATTAGTTTATTAGCCTTGGAAACACTAGTTACATTCATAAGTCTTACATTACATCATAAGGTGAAAAACTACAACAACATAGTCTCCATAGTTCACACTCATATCCCCTCACACTATCCCTGCAGGTCAGTCATAAAATACTTTTTCACATCCTATGAAAAATAAAACATAGAAAGGGGTGAGCTCAGATGCTCAGTAAGGATAACAATATAGTGGAAACTTTCAGAAATAAGCATAAACATTTAAGGAGATGTATAACTACAAAAAAAGCCTTTTAAACTTAAAATTCAGCATAATATGGAAAAAATAAAATAAAAAATTCCATTTAATTATTCACATGGATATTCTACGAGTCCAATAATCACATGCAATATCAATAACCACTTTCATAATGATGGAATGCATAATTACAGACTATCATAATCACACAGTCAAGGCATTGTGCCAAGACTACAAATAATTTTTTGTCAAGCCCTTGTGCCAGGACACTAGTTTGTCTCATGAGACCTACCGATGCATCGAGGAGCTATAGCGGGATCCACCCGTCACTCACTAAGTCCAATTTATTCCCCATATGAACAGGTTTAAACATAACAAAAACAATAATATTAAAACAAGAATACGAAATGTCAATACTTTTTCCATAAACCATGATTGGTATGAAAATAACACATCCACAATCAAACATATCACAAAACCTTCAATAAAATATGAAAGTTTTGTATCATAATAAATCAACTTCAAATAAGCTTAAAATCCATCAAAGGATGTTGACATAGATGAAATCATAACTATTTGAGAGAAATGACTCTTTTTTTAATCATTTAAAAGTAAAATAATTATAAAAGAAAAAAATTTACTTTTAAAATATTCTTTTAAGCTTGTAAGGGAAGCATTGATGATTTTATAACTGGGGGAAATTGCGACACCCACTGTATAAGTTAGAAAACCATTCTTATCTTAATTCTGTCAAAAAGGTTAAAAAGGTCATTCTTTAGAAAACGATGGAAATATTCCTTTATATACATCTTATAAAAAGTAAAACAAGGTTATAAATGACTTTAACCCATAGTCCTTAAAATAGTAATAATGTTTTGAAATACATTTTTAAGAAACATGTATGTGGATGATAAAGAGGTCTCAGTAGATACTTACGTAAAAACAACCTCAGATAATAAAGAGATTATGAAATTAACCCTTACCTTGCACTTTTCCTTGGTCTAGGGAAGTTTAAACTTCCATATAATGGTAAAATAATTGTTATTAAATTATACAAGAATCATATACATTAATATGATATCATATAAGATCTTTTAATATTGTTTGGTTAATAATATCTTAGTATTGTCATCGCTTCAGGTGTTAACATATTCATTTTCCTTTATATTATTTGTTATTTGAGTCATATTTGTCATGTATAGGATGTATCTTATTCATATCCCAAATGATATCAAGTCGTTGAACATTATTTTTAATCATTTAATGAAAATTATTCTTGAATGGAAACAATGGGGAATGAATCTCACTGCGCTCGTGGAGACAGTAATTCGTACGTACGCACGAGTGAAAATATCATTCTATGATATTAAAATAATATATAATTGGTTGTTATATCATATATATATAATAATTATCATGTTATATTTATTATTTACAAGAATTACACATCATTATTATACCCATCCAAATAATAATGTTTTGAATAACAATTACACCACGACGTGGAGACGGTAATCCGTACGTACGCACGTATGGTGACATGTCATTCAAAAGATGGATAGAATAATGAATATCGGTGTACCATATTTACAATAACATAAAAGTATATAGAAGATATTGGAGTTATTATTTTATAATGGAAAAAAAGAAAGAATAAGTGGAAGATGAAAAGAACTTGAAAAAGGGTGGTGAAATTATTACCTCTTCTTCAGGTTCTTCCATTTGATTTGATCAAAAGGGCTCCTTAAGATGGCTTTATAACTAAAGTAATGCCTCTAGGATGAAGTGGGGGAAGTTTAGAGGATATTTTTCTGGGGTTGGCAGAGCGAAAATGCTTTGAAGGTGTGAATTAGAGAGAAGGGGGATTTCCATTTTTTAAGAGGGGTGAGGGGCACCTTAGGAAAAGCTAGAAATATTATTTTATAATAAAATAATTTTTGGTTTCTAATGGCTCAAAATACATTATTTAAAGGCTACGTTTTGGATAGGAGGAAAACCAATTAACCTATGTTTTTCAAGATCTAGTTTCTATAAAAAAACAATTTATAATACATACTTTACAGCTCTCTACATTAGTCACTTAGAACTAGTTTTTTATTTATTAAATGGAAATATATATATAATATTATGTACCAATGATCTATATTTTATATATCCTTAGATAATAAGATATATAAAATAATATTACCATTTTCATTATGAATATATTAAATACATGGTATATAAAACAATTATTTAATGCTTAATTATTCATTGTTCAATGATATTATTAGAAAAATCATACATTTCACCCTTATACTTATTTGGGTAAACGGATAAACATTGAAAAATGGTAATCACATATGCTCAACAAGGTGTAATGTATAAAAAATTGTACACACACTATGATCATTAGATAAATAATATGACGAGAATAAAAGATTAACATGTAACCACTTTAAAAATTATTAATAATAAAATGTATAAAATATAATCAGTGACAAAATAATAAATAAATATCAAAATTATGGGAATGACATATTTCACACATCATAAACATACTTTGAGGGAATCGTTCGAAGACATTATACTTGAAAGGTATGGATGTACCCATTACCCCATAATAGTTATATCATAGTACCTACTAATATGATGGGGGAACAACCCATAAAATTAATCATGTAATTCATTTCTTCATATGAGAGAAATGGATAAGTAGTACATATCATAATGTTCAATAAAGAACAAAATATAAATATATGGATTAATTATCAATTATTTCCACTAAAAGGCTTCCCATTTAGAATAAAGGGATATAAATTTTTTTTATAGTTTTATGAATTTTATCAAATGGTATGTAATTCTATGTGAATATGATTCAATATGAATCATAGAGTATATATTAATCACAGTGTATAGTATATAGTAACCTAGATATTTATTAAAGGTCCAATAATGTACCAATCAAATTTATCTCTACAGAAAGAAAATTCAAGGATAATATTTTATTGGGGACTAGGTAGAGAGTGATTAAAACATGTGATATTTCAATGAAAACCCACAATGGTTGAGTGACCCCTCACATACCTATAATTACCCTATAAAATCACATGCTTTTTTAACATCCCTAAATAGGGAGGCATAACCATTGTGATGGATAATAATTTTTATTATAAACAATCTATATGATAAGGTATTGGTAGAAAAAGTATAATAATGAATAGTTGATAATATGGGATGGAAAACTAAATTATGGACCATTCCCCTAAAAATGATATAATATCTATAACACCCTTTTTTCATAAAATTTATATAATGGATCATTAGTCAAGGTATAATTCAAAATTATAATGGCTTATGAGAATTTTATAATGAGAGGGAATGATAAATCTACTCTGAATAACACATTAATCAAATGATAATTTATAAAAACAAACTTTTATCAAAATATAGAATTAATGTTTTATAAATAATATATAAAACTAATTTTAAAGGGGAAATGAAGATAGTGGATTGGAATACTCTCATTTATTGTAGATTTTCCATCTCCCAAACCTATAAAAACATTATATTTCTTAAAATTAGTGTGGTAAATCAATTGAAGAACATTTGAGAGGGAACAAAAGAGGGAATATGAATGAATGAATTCCATTATTTTATTTATCCAAATTATTTTACAACTATTTTGAAATAGGCCTTGGTAAACTAGATTATATAAAATTTACTTAAAATTATTTTAACATGGTTTTTTCTCATGGTATCGGAAATTTAAAAGGGATTTTTATTTTTCAACCACTAATGGATGAAATACATTATTTTATTTCATATTGATTTTTTACAATATCCTGTGATTTAGAGATATATTTTTTGAAATATTAAAATATTTTTGAGATTTTATAAATTACTTTTTATGTTTAAAAATTATTCTTTTAAAATTATTTTTTATTTAATTGGATTATATGTCATTAAAAATAATATACAATTCATTATTTCATTATTACATAGATATGAGGCCATAAAACATGTCTTTTATAGAAAAATGTATTTTTACCATTCAACTAAAAATTCATATACTTTAGAAAAATTTAACAAATCACATTTGAATAATTTAAATATGAAAATTTCATATTATAAATCCATTTTATCAAAACTATTTTCTAAATGAAATAAATTTAATATTTATTTTAAATAGAAGAAAACACACTTTAACAAAAAAATATAACATATTATAAAAATAATTAATTTAATTGGGTTGGATAAATTAAAAAAATTTATTTATTAATTTAAATTTTCATTTATGAAATTTTTATAGACATATATTGGTATTTATTTACCTAGATATTTATTTTATTAGTTAACCATAATCATCAACTTTATATTCCAATGGACATGATCTATTTTAATATCCATATTTCCATCAGATAGTCTACCTATTATAATATTTATATTTCTTTTTACCAACCTATAAATACCCCTCAAATAATAGACATTTCATTAAGTCATTTTCAAAAAATGTTTTCAAAATTTATTTTATAAAATTTATACCGTATTTATAATATTTTTCTTCGATATAATAGTAGTGTTCATAGTTGTGGCATTATAAAGAGATCATGATCCACTAAATTTCAAAAAACAAATTTATGATATTGAATTATCTATTAATTCCATTATACTTATATTAATGTTATGAAATGTATTTATCTTTCATTTATAATTTATATATAAAAATAAAATATATCTATTTCATATTGAAGGTGTCATGGATGCAAGATATTATTTATAATGTTCCCCCTTTCCCAGAATTCACTGTACTAATGGTCTTAAGTCTTATATACTTGAAAAATATTATTATAAAAATATAAATAATCTTATTGATTATATCCATTTATAAATTTCATAATAGGGGAATTTGGACTTCATTAGTCTTTTTCTATGTAAAATTAGAAACAAATCCTTTATTTGTATTATTCATGTTTAATGTTTTTAAATATTTTTATAATATACATGTCTTGAGTCAGGCCAAGAATTATTTTTGATATGTTTTTATGAATATTCATAACCAATAAATAAGTCATTTGTCTCATATATTAAGTTGAGAAAAAATTAGACAACTAATAATTTATAGATAGTAATGTTAGGATATCATTTATAATAAGTAGTATTTTATCAACATATAACAATTAAAAGATGAATTTAATCCCGCAAACCATATTTCATGCACAAGATTTGTCTTCATTTTTTATTTAACTAAAAAAACTTATTACATAATCAAAATTAATCATTAAACATTGATAATATTTCATCCATTTATAAATTTAAAGCCACAAATTTTAACGACAAATTATGAATAAATGTGAATTTTATATATCCATATAAAAAATATCATAATCTTATTACACTATTATAACATTAAAAATTATTATGTATTTTATCATATCTACTGTTTAATGTATTTTTACCTAGTTTCTAACATGTAATTATAAAAAATATATTTCCATCGGATAATATCTTTTGGTAGATAACCAACAATCCATATTGGTTTTCATTTTAAAAACACATTTTTACTCTATGGGTCATTCCCCAAGATGTATATCATTCATAATTAAATGATTGATTTTTTACATGGAATGAATAATATATTTTAGGATTTATAACAATTTTTTAGAGTTAAAACTCTCAAAACTACTTGATAGTAAGTAGGTTCATTCAATTTGAATGCAATTACATAATAAATATCCATGAGAAATCAATATCTCTTGTGATAATTAATAACCCTATAAAACCCTTGAAATTCTTATTTAAGATGAGTTAATTTAGCTTCCATATTATTTTATATTGTTAATTCACCTTTTATTGCAATATTATTTCCTATTTTTTTATCTTGAAAATTTTTGATATCATATTTCTTCCTAATTATTCCATCAGAAGTAAATTTATTCTAAATTAATACTCTATGATGATCTAAAAAATTTGTTTTCATAGGTATGATAAAATTAACATCTCTTACATTCCATAGGATACTTGACCAAAAATATATTTAAATATTTTGGTAATAGATTATGTAAAATGATATGTTTGAAATATGCTTAACATACTCAAATATTGATAAAATAAAAGTTATGAAACCACTTAAAACATTGCTCATATGATGTATTTTTTTTGTGGAAAAATATTGAGTGTTGTTAATTGTGGAACCAAAAATAACTTGATTATAATCCCATAATAAAATAAGAATGTCTTACTAACTCATCATAAATAAAACCATGTGTAATTTCTTTATTCCACTATTAATTTATAGTATTTAATTATGGTGTTTCACGAGGAATGAAATATGAAAGACTTTTACACTATCTTCAATAATTAATAAAATTTTGGATAATGTATTCCCACCTTTATTTGGTCAATGTTCTGTAATAATATTACTATATTTGTTTTGTAGTTTGTTTTAATTTATTGAGTATTTAAAAGGATATAAACCTGTTTTACATGATAAAAATGTAACCATAATAACTAAATTCATTAATAAAGGCTATGAATTAATTTTACTACCACTAGATCTTGTGCACATTGTATGATGACCCATAACTCATAAAAATATTTTATAACATGTCCATATAAAACCCATAAGATAAATATAAAAATATACCCCCCATAACCAAAAAACATATTATATTTTATGATTAGGTACATAATACAAAATTTTCAGTATTAAATCATATGATTTTTTAAATATTCATAGTAGTATTCCAATAAATCCTTGTACACATCTTAATACAAGTGATACCTTGGGGCATACCATAAAATAATGATTGAGAAAAATGGTCAATGATGGTATAATAAAAAGTAAAACCTGATTAGAATAATCAATATAAAGTTCACTAATAATGAGAGATTATTATTAAAAATAAGAAACCAATAGAAAAATAATGTCATGGGGGATGAAAATAATGAAGTCTAAGATAATAACCATATATAATATATATACAATCCTACAAAAAAATATAAGGTTTTTAAAAAGGATAAACCTATCTGCCAAGTTGCCTTCACAAGTGGGGATATCAACTTCCATATTACCCTTCCTCTTAGTGTTTAGAATAACTTCATTTTGATGATGATTTTTTTAGGATCCAAATAAATAAATGGTGTTCTAAGGGTTATTGGAGGGACCCAAAAGATCATTGATCATTGGGAGAAAGTCTGATTCAATAGTTGAATTAAAATTATTGAATAAGTTAAAGATTTTGATATCAGTAATCATTATAAGTGATTAAATAAAAATGTAGAATCCATTTCCAAATAAATTAGATATATTAATAAATAATTATCCATGAATATCCCAAAAAATCCCTCCGCCTCACATAATCCCTTGATTATAAGAGACATTAGTGTTTTGGGGTCATCATATAAACACTCTACATAGTATCTAATGAAATATAAACATTACATAATTTTTTGTAATGAAACAAAAACATTCAATTTATTTAAAGACCCAGAAATTACAAGGAAATTTTTTTCTTAATTTATTGGGAATTTTATGAGACTGCGGCTTCCGACGACACTTGATTCCGAGGCCCGGTGTGCCCGAAATCAAGTTCCGAAGTTTAGCTCGGGTACGTTCAGTGAACAAATGAGCGGGTTTTTCTAACTTTTGAACTGGTGCTCAAAAATCAGAGGGCACCGATGAAACCGAAACGTCGGTAATTGCTTAAGAGAACCTTCTCCGAAGGTGCGTTTTCTCGGGAGGAGTTTTTAATTTTGTGGTTTTAGTGAGGAATAAATAAAATTATATTACAATTTTATTTATTTTCCTCTAGGTAGTTATAACATAAGTGAGGGAGTTGGGGGTGGGACCCACATGTTGTTAACCAACAATGAGAGGATAAAGGTGGGGTGGGCCCCACACAAACCCGACCCCTCATATTACTTAACTCCATAACCTCCCTTTAATGAGATACCACTTACCTCCCCCCCCCCCTCTTCTTTAATCATGCCAACTCACTTAATTAATTTAGGGAGTTATGTGTTTGACTTTTAAAAATTGAAATGCTTGGCTTGATGTAATAAAATAAGATTAGTCTTATTTTATTTGAGAGGGTTGGTTGTTGTGTGAGGAGATTGGGGAGATAGAACTCTTTTCTCTGGGGAAGAACTTCATCCTCCCGTGAAGAGCTTCAATCATTCCGTGAAGAATGTCATCTCTTCAATGAAGAATGAGTCAGCAACTCTGGTATCTCCATTCCCTTTCTCCTCCACGACAAGGGAAGAGACACCGACGTAGGAGTTCTCTAATGACACCTAATCATCCTCTTATCTCCGTGATAAATAGAAGACAACATCTCCTCAGACGCTCTCCATCGACATCTACGGAACCATGCCCCGCGACGCCGCTTTCCGCGATGCTCTTCGAACATCAACTCTTTATCAAGGTAGGGGTTAATTACTTTTTGTTTGTGAAATATCCTTGTCGTTCTTCGTCTTTATTTTTGGGCCATTTGATATCAACTTATCGGGAGGAGTTTGGACCGCACGAACACGGCCGACTCTCCTCCCCCATTTGTTGTTGTGTTGTTGCGGTTCTAAAGAAGGTGGCACGGTGCAATGGCACTGCACGGATTCATGGAGAAATGTGGCAATGATGCGCGGCGCCGTCGAGCCACGCCGTTGAGGCCGATCGAACCCGCGGCAGGAGTCGGGCCGCAGCAAAGGGGCGCGGCGCTGGCGCGTCGCGCCGGAGAACCACGAAGACATCGCGGCCGAAGTGGGGTCGCAACGGAGGGACGCGATGCTGGCGCGCCGTGCCGGTCGGACAAGGCCGCGGCTCAAAGCCGCGGCTGTGCAAGGCGGGGCGGCCCGAACCGCCGACCGCCGGCACCTCGGAGGGTGGGACCACGGTGCGTCCCACGACGACATGTCCGGCCAGACGAACCGGGCCGACCGTTTCAGGGGGAGACCGGGGGGCGTAACCCCTGGCTGGCCAAAGGAGCGGCCCTCCCACGTGGGAGTCATGGTTACTCAAAAAGGGGGGCAGCGCCCCCCCCCCCCCCCTTCCGCTCAGCTCGGCGTGGCCGAGCAGGCCACGCGGGCAGCGCGCGCGAGCTAGGCCAGGACGGGTCGGGCCGCGCCCATGATGGGTCGGGCCGCGCCCACCGGGCCGGGCCGTGCCCTAATGGGCTGGACCCAGATCCAGTTCGGGCCGACCCAGGGGTGGTCTCGGGCCGGGTCGGTCCGGGCCCAAAACCCTCTAAAAATGGACATGTATGTTCTTTTGCCCATATCTTGGGCTACAGACCTCTGATCGACACACCGTTAGTTGCGATGAGATCCTTGGATCGAGACGGTCGTTTCGGTATGTTACACTCAAGCTTTCGGGGAACTTTGAGTACGGCCGGATTGGTTCGAACCCGAAACCAACCGGGCCCTCAGAGCGAAAACGCCTATAACTTGAGCTCCAGAAGTCCAATTGACGTGACGTCGACTTTTTTGGATTCCTCTTACTGAGACGGACCTTTTGGCTTACTCTGCTGGAGATTTGGATGCATTTGGAGTATGGCTGGGTTGGATTGTACCCAAAATCCAACCGAGCCCCTCGAACGGAAAAGCCGATAACTTTCAGACCGGACGTCTGTTTGACAAACCATCAGCAGCATTGGTGATCACATTGAGAAACGGTCCCTATGAGTATACCCTATGTGTGTTCGGGGTATAGTTGAGATACAGTCGGGTTGGTTCGTACACAAAACCAACCGGGACCCTGAGACGAAAAAGTTAATAACTCACAGACCGGGCGTCCGATTGACGCACCGTCTGTTGCGTCGAGACCCCTATGACGAGGCGGTCCTTTGAGATACTTCTTCATGGGAATTTGTGATACTTGGAGTATCGACCTGTAGCTCGGGGAGTGGACCCTCCGGGAGACGAGCGTACGGAGTAAGGAGACCGTGTAACCGGCTGAGACCTGATGACTGCTTGACCGACTCGGCTTGGAGTGAGTCGACCAGCCCAGTGGACGGAGCACTACTGTGTTTGGGTCCAGACCCACGGCGGACAGAGCGCCTGGTAGCAAGCAGCAGACCCGCGATACTCGACAGGAGGAGTACCTCTGTAGGCTATGAGGGGGAGCACTACTGTGTGAGATGTCAGACCCATTGCGGAGGAGCACTACATTGTGAGGTGGCAGACCCACGGTACTCGACAGGAGGAGTACCTCAGCAGTCTAAGGTTAGTGAGTATTACCTCAGAGTCATGACCGGGTCACTGTACTAGTCAGATATGGGGCTCTACAGCAGTTACGGTTTCGATAATAAAAATCCTGGTTTGAGCTGAGTCTATGAACTTTGTGTTTACCTCATGATTAAGATGGGTCACTTGATAACTTAGGTATATGTATGGTCATATACCTAGGTTTGGGTTATCTGTTGATATCGTAACCTTTGTGTTTCCTCATGATTGAGATGGGTTACTTGATAACTTAAGTCTAAGTATGGTCTTATACCTAAGTAAGGGTTATCCATTGAGATCCTTCTTTGTGGTTTTCCTTGTTGGATTTAGTGAGACCTTGAGGGTCTCAAGGTCCCTACTAAGTATCGTATACTCACCCCTGCACAGGCTATGCCCTCACCTCGTTGTGTTGGTTGCAGATGATGGGCAGCGCTGACAGAGGCCGAGTGTTCGAGGACTGGACGGTACCCGGAGTTGGACCTCATGACGAGTCAGTATCCGGAGGGGGACTTTACAATGAGACGATACTCGGAGGATGTTGATGGGCGAGAGAGTAATGGAGGCTATCGGTACCTACCCTTCAGGTCGGATCTGTGGTGGACGATCCAGGAGCTGCGATATCTGTACCTACCCTTTAGGTAGGATCCATGGTTTGACGATCCAGGAGCTGCGCTATCTGTACCTACCCTTCTGGTAGGATCCGAGGTGGAAGACCTAGGAGATGCTTCTATTCTTCCAGCTGCTAGTCTTTTCTGTTGTACTTCGTTCAATTATAGCTATACTTTCAGTTGGGTTTGTATTCTGGCCCATTTAATTTTCCGCACTTCCTTTTGTACTTAGTGTATTACATCCGCTTGTACTCTGTGGTGTTTTGTTTACTTCTATAAAGGCAATGCCTTCCCAGTTATCGGGATTTATGCCTTTGGTGCAAGTCGTCAGCCCCTGGCCTTTGGAAGGCGGGCTTGAGGTAGTCACGACACGGGCCCCGAAGATGGGTTGTGACAAATTGGTATCAGAGGAGTCGGTTCTACCGCAGAACTTAGGACTCTGATATTTTCATTCTGTGAAGCAATAATGTTAAGGGTACTAAGTGTAGTTTTCAGTTCAGGGAGTCCAGTGTTGGTGAGGCGGCCGACGTATCTGTACACCCGGACCCTAACTACTGATTTCCGACTTTGTGCATGAAAACACTGATTGTGTGTGTGTTTCCAAGAGTTTTAATGTCATCTCAAACCAGGTCTACTCACCAGGTATAAATCATTTGACTCTGTCACATATATTTAGGATGTCTCCACACAGACAATCAGTTGGAGTTCTGAGATCGTACACGTTGACGGCCACCGAGCGACGAGGCTCTGGTGCAGGGCCCTTTTTACTATGTTGGCACCCTCGGGTGGTGTACCAGCAGTACCACCACCTATTGGGAAGAAGATGCCACCAGCCATACTAGATAACTGTGCACGCTGGCAGAGCGCGTTGCACGAGTTCCAGCAGCAGCGGCCTCCGAGGTTACGAGGCGAAGCAGATTCCCAGACAGCAGAGCACTGGCTGGAGGCGATTACTAGAGTTTTCCACCTAGCTAATACATCACTAGAGTGGATGGTGGACGAGGATACAAGTGTTTTCCAGTGAATGACCATGAGGATGGTCCGCATAGTGATGAGGCTTTGGTATGTGGACCGATGCCTGAGATAGTGCCTTTGGGTAGTGTGCCAGCTATACATCACTACCTTTTGGTTAGCAGTTACAACCGACGGTACCAGTATGTGACACATGTATACTTACTGCCTTACATGTGTTCCAGCATCAGATACCCTCAAGTTCCAAGGCGAGCCCGACTCACAGGCAGCTGAGGACTGGCTTGAGGAGGTGGCTGAGAGTTCTCTAGAGATTATACAGCTTCGGAAGGATGACATGTCGGTAGCTGAGAATTCATCGGGGCATACCAAACCATTCCTGGTACTCGATGAATGCGATGCAATCGGTGCTTCAGGGCTCAGACATTAGAGCCATCCCCTTTTCTCTATGCATTCCTACTTAGGCTAGGGTGCTAGAAAGTATGTTTGTGGGTGAGAATTCTTTTTCTGAATGGATGTAGTCAGTGAAGGTTAGTAGTGGGAAAGCTGGAAACTGGCGCTAGTCTCGGAGACTTGGGCGTGTAAAATGTTTCAAGTAGAGGAAGTAAAAAAGGATAGATGAATCTTAAAGGCAGCAGACATGGAAGCAGAGCTATGAGAGCAGCATGGGGTGGTGATCATTTTGACATGTTGCAACCACCCACCCTTCTAATTCCCACTAGGCTCAGGGAGCTGGGGGGGGGGGGGGAAGGGGAAAGAGTAGCTGCATGCAGTCAAGGAGTGCGACCGAAAGGCTTTAATGATGATTCGAAGTACAGACTGTGTCTTCTACTAGCTGTCGTAACAACAGGACATTGATACAAATCATTCCTTCCTTCCACGAATCATGTCCCAGGCTTGGAGTTTCCGGTAAGCCGTAGACATGACCCTCACGTCTGGTGATACCATTGGGAGGAGACTCGATAATCACACTTACGCCGACAGGGTGATATGACCCACGAAGCGAGAGTTTCAGTTGTAATCTCTTGGTGGAAGCATCGCGGCCTTACGATGTTGGTCTGAGTATGGATTGGATCCACAATTCATACACGGATTGACTGTATTAGGCAAAAAGGTTGTGGTTTATCTACAACATTGGTATGGGGTTTTCCTTGGTCAGGGAAAGGGAAAACTCAGGCAGCACAGGATAGAATCATGCATGAGGGTGCATTCGATCACTCAGGAGATGACCAAACATACCTTTGTGCCAGAATTCTCCAGAGTTGCGGCACCACTTCCAGCAGAGCTCACAGGAGGCCTCTAGAGTTCTAGGACGAAGACCACATCCTTATACGGGTCTCACCTCGACGAGGTTTACAGAGATGTAGCCGAGGCGTCGAGATATCTCCGAGGTTCAAGGGACCTTTCTAGGTCCTCAGCAGGGTAGGCAAGGTGGTTTACCACTTGACCTTTCCACCTCAGTTGCACTGGGTGCACAATGTCATCCACGTATCTCAGCTAAGGAGATACAGGCTTGACCCTTCACACATCATCGACCGCAGGGAGTTGGACGTTGATGACGAGGAGACATTCATAGATGTTCTAGTGGAGAACGAGGATCAACAGGAGCAGGTCCTGCGTGGTAGGTCGATTCCTCAGGTGTGCTTTCACTGGCAGCTCGGGATCCTCCAAGAGAGCACATGGGAGTGGGAGGCTCAGTTGCATGCTTAGTACCACTTTTTCCCTAGATTGTGTTATATCTTTACGGGGACGTAAATCCCTGAGGTGGGAGTAATGTAAATACCCGAAATTTCAAGGAATTTTTTTTCTTAATTTCTTTGGAATTTTAAAAGACTGCAGCTTTTGACAGCACCTGATTCTGAGGCCCAGTGTGCTCGAAATCAAGTTCCGAAGTTTAGCTCGGGTATGTTCAGTGAACGAACGAATGAGTTTTTCTAACTTTTGAACCCGTGATCGAAATTGAAATCTGAGGGCACCGATGAAACCGTAGAGTCGGTAATTGCTTAGGATAACCTTTTCCGAAGGTGCGTTTTCACGGTAGGAGTTGTTAATTTTTTGGTTTTAGTGAGGAATAAATAAAATTATATTAAAATTATATTTATTTTCCTCTAGGTAGTTTTAACCTATGTATGGGAGTTGGGGGTGGGACCCACATGTTGTTAACCAACCATGAGAGGATAATGGTGGGGTGGTTCCCACACGAGCCCAACCCCTCATATTCCTTAACTCCATAACCCCCCTTTAATGTGAGACCACTCACCTCCCCCTCTCTCTTCTTTAATCATGCCAACTCACTTAATTAAATAAGTGAGTTATCTATTCGATTTTTAAAAATTGAAATGCTTGGCTTGATGTAATAAAATAAGATAAGTATTATTTTATTTGAGAGGGTTGGTTGTTGTGTGAGGAGATTGGGGAGATAGAACTATTTTCTCTGGGGAAGAACTTCACCCTCCCGCAAAGAGCTTCAATCCTCTCATGAAGAACATCATCTCTTCAACGACGAACGAATCAACAACTTCGGTATCTCCATTCCCTTTCTCCTCCACGACAAGGGAAGAGACACCGATGTGGGAGTTCTCCAACGACACGTAATCATCCTCTTCTCTCCATGATAAAGAGAAGACGACGTCTCCTCAGATGCTCTCTGTTGACATCTATCGAACCATGCCCCGAAACGCCGCTTTCCGCAATGCTCTTCGAACATCAACTCGTTATCAAGGTAGGGGTTAATTACTTTTTGTTCGTGAAATATCCTTGCCGTTCTTCATCTTTATTTTTGGGCCGCTTGATATCAACTTATCGGGAGGAGGTCAGACCGCACGAACACGACCGACTCTCCTCCCCCTTTTGTTGTTGTGTTGTTGCGGTTCGAAAGAAGGCGGTGTGGTGCAACGACACCGCATGGAATCGTGGAGAAATGCCGCAATGATGTGTGGCACCGTCGCACCGCGCCATTGAGGCCGAACGAACCCGCGGTCGGATTCGGGCCTCAGCGAAGGGGCGTGGTGCCATCGCACCATGCTGGTCGGATGAGGCTGTGGCTCAAATCCGCTGCGGTGCAAGGCGGGGCGGCTGGAACCTCTGGCCGCCGGCACCTCGGAGGGCGGGACCGCGGTGGGTCACACGGCGGCATCACCGGCCGATGGAACCGGGCCGACCGTTTTGAGGGGGTGACCGGGGGGTCGTAACCCTAGGCTGGCCAGAGGAGCGGCCCCCCCAGGTGGGGGCCGCGGTTACACAATCAGGGGGCAGTTCCCCCCTCTTACGCTCAGCTCGGCGTGGCCGAGCTGGCCACGCGGTCCGCACGCACACGCAAGGCCGGGCTGGGCCGCGCCCAGGCCATTCCGAGCCGCGCCCAGGCTGGGCCGGGCCACGCCCTAATGGGCCGGACCTGGACCTGGTTTGGGTCGACCCGGTTCGGGCTGACCCAGGGGGGTCTTGGGCCGGATCGGTTCGGGCCCAAAACCCCCTAAAAACGGACAGGTACGTTCTTTTGCCCATATCTTGGGCTACAGAACTCCGATCGACGCACCATCAGTTGAGATTGGATGCCTGGATCAAGACGGTCGTTTTGGTATATTACACTCAATGTTTCGGAGAACTTTGAGTATGGAAGGATTGGTTCGAACCTGAAACCAATCGGGCCCTCGGAGCGGAAACACCTATAACTTGAGCTCCGGACGTCCAATTGACGTGTCATCGACTTTGTTGGATTCCTCTTACTGAGACGAACCATTTGGTTTACACCTCTCGTGTTTTGGATGTAGTTGGAGTATGGCCGGGTTGGATTGTTCCTAAAATCCAACCGGGCCCCTGGAACAGAAAAGCCGATAACTTTCAGACCGGACGTTCGTTTGACAAACCATCAGTGGTGATGGTGATCACATTGAGAAACGGTCCCTATGAGTATACCCTATGTGAGTTTGTGGTAGAGTTGAGATACGGTTGGGTTGGTTCGTACACGAAACCAACCGGGCCCCTGGGACGAAAAGGTTAATAACTCACAGACCGGACGTCCGATTGACGCACCGTCTGTTGCGTTGAGACCCCTATGATGAGGCGGTCCTTTGAGATACTTCTTCATGGGACTTTGTGATACTTGGAGTATCGACCGATAGCTCGTGGAGCGGAACCTCCTGGAGACGAGCGTACGGAGTATGGAGACCTTGTAACCGGCTGAGACATGACGACTCCTTGATCGACTCGACTTTGAGTGAGTCGACCAGCCCAGTGGACGGAGCACTACTGTGTTTGGGTGCAGACCCACGGCGGACGGAGCGCCTGGTAGCAGGCAGCAGACCCGCGATACTCGACAGGAGGAGTACCATTGTAGGCTATGAGGGGGAGCACTACTATGTGAGGTGGTAGACCCATGGCAGAGGAGCACTACTTTGTGAGGTGTAAGACCCGCGGTACTCGACAGGAGGAGTACCTCAACAGTATAAGGTTAGTGAGCAGTACCTCGGAGTCGTGACAGGATCACTGTACTCGTCAGAGACGGGGGTCTTCAGCAGTTACAGTTTTGATAATGAAAATCCTGGTTTGAGCTGAGTCTATGACCTTTGTGTTTACCTCATGATTGAGATGGGTCACATGATAACTTAGGTATATTTATGGGCATATACCTAGGTAGTGGTTATCTATTGATATCGTAACCTTTGTGTTTCCTCAGGATTGATATGGGATACTTGATAACTTAGGTATAAGTATGGGCTTATACCTATGTAAGGGTTATCCGTTGAGATCCTTCTTTGTGGTATTCCTTGTTTGATTTAGTGAGATCATGAGGGTCTCAGGGTCCCTTCTGAGTATCGTATACTAACCCATGCATGGTCTATGCCTGCACCTCTTTGTGTTGGTTGCAGACGACAGGCAGCATTGACAGAGGCCGAGTGTTCGAGGACTGGATGGTACCCGGAGGTGGACCTCACGACGAGTCAGTATCCGAAGGTGGACTTCACGACGAGACGATACTCGGATGATGTTGAAGGGCGAGAGCGTTGTAGAGGCTATCCGTACCTACCCTTCTGGTAGGATCCGTGGTGGATGATCCAGGAGATGCACTATCTATACCTACCCTTCAGGTAGGATTCTTGGTGGACGATCCAGGACTTGCGCTATCTGTACCTGCCCTTCAGGTAGGATCCGAGGTGGACGACCTAGGAGCTGCTTCTATTCTTCCAGCTGCTTGTCTTTTCTGTTGTACTTCGTTCAGTTGTTGATGTACTTTCAGTTGGGTTTGTATTCTGGCCTATTTACTTTTCAGCACTTCCTTTTGTACTTAGTGTATTATTTCCACTTTTACTCTGTGGTGTTTTGTTTACTTTTATAAAGGCAATGCCTTCCCATTTATCGGGATTTACACCTTTGGTGCTAGTCACCAGCCCCTAGCCTATGGAAGGCGGGCTTGGGGTAGTCACGGCACGGGCCCCGAGGACGGGTCGTGACAATGTAAATTACATTCTTATAATTATTTCATATAATATAAACTTCATAATATATCATTGAGAAAACAATACAAACTTTATAAATGAATAATGAATGAAATAAAGGGCATTTCTAAAAATTAAGGAACCTTTCATGATGGAATAACAACACGACCCTTAGAATAATAGTATGACCCCTAGGAATAGTATTTCAACCAATAAAATAGTAACTTCATCTATGAAATTATAAATAAAATTTAGGAATCTTATAAATGATAACATGATATAATTATATCAAAGTATAAAGAAATAAATATTTTAAAAATTATTAATTGAGTGTTGAAACTCTAATAAAACATAAATGTTTATTTATAATTTAATAATTAATACAATTATTTAAATGGAAATATACTTTCATAAAATAGTTTAAGCAATTATTTTTTTTGTCTTATTATTATAAGATAATTTTATGAGGCCTTAATTAAATTTCCAAAGTGTCATAAAATAAGCTATAATTTTAAAATAAGTATTTTCCAATAAATGGTGATTTTAATAAAAAATTAAAAATTTCATATTTTTTAAATTACATTAATAAAATATAGTTTATTTTTTAAGTATAAATATTGAAAAATGGGTCGGGTGATTTTTTTGTAATTTTCTAAAATACTAGAATTTTTTTGAATAGTAAAATATTATAATTTACGATAAAAGCTAAATACCTGAATTTTCGAGTCATTGTTAATTTATGGATGATGTAATCCAAAAATATCAAATAGTAATTAATTATTTTAATATATTTAGTTATAAAGTTTAATCTATTCATAATCTTAAGCCAAAATAATAATCAAGAGAATAAAATAATGAGAAAACACCCCTCTTCTCCCCTATAAATACCACCCCTCACCACATATTCTCATCACACCTTCCAATACTTGAATCTTGTTTAATTTATTAACAATAATAATCCCAAGACACTCCTCCACATTTAGGATCACTTGGTATCATCAAAAGACAAAACCCTTTTCCCTATGGTGGTTCTCAAGGAGGGGAAATTCAAGATGTGAAATCATGTTTAATTTTCTTTTATTTTCTTTTCAATTTCATTTACTTATTTATCCTCTCTTCACTTGAAATTATCCAAGATCCATTATAAATCCATTATAATTTGTATAATTTAATTTATTATGTTAATGGAATAATTCATCTTCAAAACTCTTCCCTTTTACTTTTATTATAAAAATGAAAATATCATCTCCGGTGTGTCAATTTAGCAACATCGTAGATGATGCATTTTCATTTTCCACTACCACCTACAAGGATGATAATAAAATAATTATTATGGTTAAAGAATATTTTATTATACATATTATAAGTTATATAATATTATATAAGACTTATATATAAACATGATGATATAATCCCATAATGGTCATAAAACAACTACTAAAAAAATTAAATCATTTTCATTAACATTATATATATATATATAATCTTCCTTATATGATATAACCCAATGATTTATATTATCACATAAAATTATTTATGTTCATAAATAACATATAATTCCAATTCTAGTGAATCATTCTCACTGTATAATAAATTCCATACTTATAAACAAGCGAACTGATCATGAAAATCAAGAAAATCAACACTCCCAGAACAAGGGAATTAAACTCTATAACATATCACAATGACCATAAATGTACTTAATAAATTTATTATTAATCAAAATATATATATAAGGTTATATATTTATTAATTAATTAATTTTTTTTATTTTATAGGATATTAAAGGGATGAAATCACGCAGAACATAAGGTAAGGGGAATTCTCAAACCGAACTCAATTTCCATGGGTTCTATCTATTTCACTAAATTTTCAGTATGGATTTTCCTTTAATATAATTTATTTTATATTTCCATTTTATTTTATTGGATATACGTGTTTCCAATCTGGTTTTATGACAAATTAAATAATTTTTTTTGAAATAAATCATCTTTCATAAAATACATCTTTTACTACTCTTGAGATTATTTCTTCTATACATAAGATTGATACCAAGAATTTTATTCCCTCTTTATTTTGGGATCTAAAAATATTATTAATGAATGTTTGATCTATCAAATGAATCTCATTATATTCCATGGGTTATTCTGTGTCTAATATTGATATATATTCTATGTGGCATGCATGATTATGTAAATGTTATGTTGTTTTCATGAACCAACCCGGGTCGACCCTGAACCAGTCACCCAAGCCGGTCCACTACATGGCCCCAAAGGTGTTCTCGATCCTCCTCGGTTGGAGGCAAGTTACAGGGAATTAACAGAGGCTGTGGAAATGATTTCTACCTGTATAAATAAATAAATAAAGCATCTGAAATAAAAAAGAGCAGCGCAAAATAAATAAACAGAGTAATGTAACTAAACAAGAACAAAAGAAAATAACACTGACCAAAAGAGACAACCACTATCTCCGTGTGACCTCGCGGGTCACTATCCAACTCATGACCAAATGTCACCCAAGGAGAATGCACCCAATCTGTAGCCTTCACAAACACTAAAAACAGAAAAGAACTATAGGCGTGAGTATTAAAACTCAGTATGCTAGCTCGATATCTATTCCGAATGCACTACCTTTAAATAAAGGAATTTTCTAATTCCAGGTTTGAACTAGATTATATGAAATATTTGTTTCTATGCACACTTTCATTTCTAAAACAAGTAACAATCCATTTTCTTTTTTAATTTAAAAACAATTTTTAATGTTTGAAAGGAACAGGTGCATTGCATTTTTAAATTTTTTGAGAACAATTAGAAAACCAAATTTTAGTTATTATCCAAAAAGTAAAACTACACATAACACACAACACAGACCAAAGGAAATGGAAAAAGTGGAACCAATGGGCCAGTAACCAAACAAGACCTCTCAACTGTCCACCACATACAAATAAACACTAAAAGAAATATGGGTTGAACGTAAGAGATCGTGAACAATCCAGAACGTACTATACATGTGACTCATCCGGAAGGCATTCCCTAACCCAATGACGTTATAACTCCCTAAAGATCGGCATAGACCTACTTGGCCTAACCGAGGGGCCCAATCTCCATAGAAACAATAACTTAGTATTCCACTTCTATGGGGCCACGAGCCAGTGCATAATCTAAACTAGTGCAACAATCGTTCTTAGAAGATTCACTCACTATGCCAGGTTCCCATGTCAACACATACAATATAAAGGGGTGCATCCATAATGAAAATAAATCATTCATGATCAACAAATGTCACACATAACTCACGAAATCAACGCACTCCAAGGATCACCCCTGAGTAACCTTAATGTGAGTTTTTTCAAAATAATTTATTTTATTAAAGTGCCAAATAGGCCTTCACCAACTTTAAAGAAAAACATCATTTCTAAAAAAAACCCAAAACACTTATTCAGAGAAATCACTTATCATTTAAACCAAAAATACATTTTAAATCCTGTGAATTATGTTTAAAATCCAAATGGGAATTCTTTCACTACTGGGTGTCCGTTCGTCATGAAAATATTCCAAGTGTCATGTGTAAAATAAACAGATATTTTTACACCAAATAATCATATAAAAATTAATTATATTATATTATTTCCTATTTATTAAAATTAATAAAACATCAAGAAATTATTAAATTCTAAACTTGAAGGTGAGTGCAGTGGGGGAACTACCTCTTGACCGAGATGAAAAGGAAGACGCTCGTCCGACACCACACAACAAGGTCCAACATACTGCAAACAAAACACAAAGAACTAAAAAGAAAACCGAAAACCCCAATTAAAGTATATGAAACCAAGCAGGGGGAAGAAACCCACACCTTGAAACTGAAGAGCGACGACAACGCAAACTCAAAAACAAAGCACGGTGATGGCGCTCACTCGGAAACTCCCTACGCGGGTCCTAGAAAGTCATATCGACCCAAATAAAATTTAATTAAAAAAATTCAAATCAAACAAGGGTATATATATATATATCAAATAAAAATATCAAATGGAGAATAAAATAAATAGTTACCAAGGGGGGGGTCGTGACTGGAAAAAGACAACCAGAGGGTGTCACGCGAGAACAACGGAAGGTGTCCGCGCGGTTGGACGTTGTCCGACCAGGGGGTGCGACGTGGGCCACTGGACATCGGCGATGCGAGGCAGCCGATGGGCAGGGTGCAAGTGTTCCGGATAGCGGTGGGAGATGGGGACGAGCATGGGTGCTATGGAAAGGAGAATAGGGGTTCGGGGTGGCCGCTGCTGTGTACGGGAGCAGGAGAGGGTGCTGGGGGCGGCCAGAGGAGCTGTTGTGCAGCGACAGACAGTAGAGGAGCCAGGATCGGGGTAGCAGGAGGTCGGCGTGGGGTCCCGGATAAGGAGTCAGTGAGGTCAGGACGCAGGTGAGGCAGTGATGGCAGACAAGGAGGAAGGGGCCGACGGGGCCGGATCATGGCAGGGTATTGCGAAGGGCGATCAGGAGCACATGCTCTGGGGTGCAAGTAGGAGGACTGGCAGGCGGTGGGCGAGCAGTCTTCCTGATGGTGGCGCGGTGGGCAGAGGCCGGACAAGGAGGCCGGGTGGAGGCTTGGCTCGTGATCTGTAGGAGGCGGAATGTTGAGGAAGGGGTATAGCGCCACTGGAAGGGAGTGTTGAGGGGAGTCTCAGACGAACACAGAGGGAAGGCGGAGGGCTCCGCTGAGACCTACTAGGGGCACTAGATTGAGCAGGCGGCTATGGTGCGGCTCAGCAGGGAGGGCGCCAGGGCGGGGTGATACAGCAGGTCGAAGGCACAGGCGGAGCAGGTGGTAGGGTGCAGCGGCTGCTATAGGAAGAAGAAGAGTAAAAAAAAGAAAATAAGAGAGACAGCTGAGCGGGTCACGTGCAGGACAGGGGGGAAAGAACCATGTGGAAGAGCAAAAGAGAGAGAAAAAAAGAAAATAGAAGTAGAAAGACGAAGAAAGATAATGAAAGAATAAATAAAATAAAAGAATAAAAGTAAAAGATAATAATAATAATAATAATAATAACAATATTATAAATTATTGTTATTATTATTGTTAAATATCATACAAAATTCTCTTCAATTTAATTTATTGATTTAAGTTTATTATTTATCTAAACAGGTGGGTAACCGCGCACTCAACATGTTCGAACGCACAATCGGACCTAATGCACGGTGACCGCGCACCCACCCGATCCGAATTCATGGTCACTGCTAGTAGTGCGGTGACTGCGCACTGGCCCGAGACACACCGAAAACATCAAAGATTCAAAAAGGATCAAACCCGAACCCTAACCCGACTCTACACAAAGTCGATCGATCAAGAAAAGAATAAAAACATGGGCATCCGTGGTCGAGGTGTGACAATTCTCCCCACTATAGACACTTTCTGCCCCTAGAAAGTCACCAAGCCAACAGTTGACACAACTTGTGTTAATTCCCAAACAAAATCGTAGAGAACCGAGATCTTCGGGGTAACCATTCCCAACAAACGTCACACCCATCCAATTCAAGAAAAACCACTGCCTGAGATTGAGGGGAGATACTGAGAGGGTTCTCCCCACCATAAGAATTTACTAGTACAAAAACCCTGGAATCCCGGACAACCCCCCCCCCCAGGGGCCAACGTGGGAAATACCGAACCAAAATCATTCCTTTTCCCACATGTACCGAACAACACACCTGCGACTTGACAAAAATCTTGTTACGGAACAATCCAACAACTTTCGGATGAGAAATTAACTCAACACCTCCCATAAACTTCACTAAACGAACACTCCCCCATCGAACACAGCTAGGACCAACTCAAAATCAGAACAGGTCCATTTATTCACAAGCCCACACCATTCAGAGAGACCAAACAACTTAAGAACCACACTAAGAGCAGATAAGACCGCATAGATTGTGGGGGAGCGAGCTCATCATGCCACCACAACAAGGAAGAGATCACGACAGTGATGAGAATAGAACATGGGAAATTTTGTATATTTACATTCCAAAGATGAAGACATTATCTAGAACAAGGTTCCACATAACCTCAGCAAATCCTGACTATTTGAGAGCTTCACCCCGAGACCTATGGATGGGGCCCTGATGGCTGAAGCATCTCCTACCTCATAGTTAGGCATTTTCATCTTATAGTTTCTAACTCCTTCTTCCGTTCGATGATTCGAATGACCACGATGGTTGTAAATTTTCAAAGGGATACAACCTGAAGACTTAGAATGTTTTTACATTCCATACTAGTGGTGCAGAAGAGAGAAATATGACGAACTAGGAGCTGGTACCGACGAGGATGGTTTCTTGGAGATAGGTTCCACCGGCCCGCACTCCTTGCCAGGTGGGGAACCTTCACTGAAGTTGAGCACCGTTAATCAAACCCAAAACTCCAACGATGATGAGACATCTCATCTTTACTAGTCCAAAACTGAACCCTCAAATAACTCTAGGCTGGTTTGAACCTTAACTATCCTGGGAGTTCCCAACAACCCGAAGACACACTATCTTTCAGAACAATACAACTACCTCTAACAGACATTTATTACCTCAAAAAGAAAACAACACACAAAAGGAAGTGAGAACTGAGCATAACTCATTGAGAACTTTTCGAGGCTTTCTGGGCGGCATACTCATGACAACCTGACAAACACCATCGAAACTGGCATCAAGACAAAACTCAATCAAAGAAACAACACAAACCAAGGACAATAGGCCCATAAGACAAACATATACAACACAATGAGAAATTACTTTTCTAAAACCATTATTTCTTTGCAATTTTAAAAACTCACCTATGACACTTTATGGACCATCACATGTGTGTTTATTCAATCCCGCTCACATCACCAATGAACATGTTCCTCCATGCACATTCTATACATACCCACGCATGTGTGACCATCCATAAAGAGTTACAAGGTTCAAACACTTCTTTTTCATACCAAATCAAAACCCATACCAAGTTTTTCCAAACCGATACACCTTCTCTTTAAAAACCCACTTTAGTAATTTCAAACAAAATTTGGAAGAAACCATTTTCCATTTAAAAACCAATTTCACTTTTAATGCACACTCAAATCAACTGAGAATAAAAGAAACCCAAGAAATAATAACCCACTGGAATGAGGAACTAGGTCAAATGTATGTCCTAGTGAAATGGTGGTGAGACATGCCCCAAGTAAAGAATAACAGTAAGAGGACCTTAAACTGGACACTTGGATTCCATATGGGTCACCACCCCATGTGAGGCCGCAAAGTGAACCAATTCGCCTCTA
This sequence comes from Viscum album, assembly GCA_963277665.1. Taxonomy (NCBI): domain Eukaryota; kingdom Viridiplantae; phylum Streptophyta; class Magnoliopsida; order Santalales; family Viscaceae; genus Viscum; species Viscum album. The sequence continues at coordinate 489,613,449 of OY728123.1, read as the reverse complement.
TTTTCATCCCTCAATTTCAAACAAACAAGGACAAGTGACTCAAATCTCGGACTAACCATAGTAACTAAGGTCTCATAAAGAGCAGTGGTGATCAGGCACCGACCTGTAACCTACCTCCTGAGCCCCGATAGTCCTAATATCCATCTACTGGACATCCCAAATAACAAAGGGAACTCTGAAAAGCGAGGTCCACTAAGAGCTGACCTACTCTGATAACATTTTGTCACGAACCAACCCGGGTCGACCCTGAACCGGTCACCCGAGCCTGTCCGCGACATGGACCGAGAGGCATTCCCAATCCTCCCGGGCTGGTGATAAGTGCCAGGGAATCAACGGAGGTTGTGGGAATGATTTCACCCAGTATAAATAATTAAATAAGGAATCTGAAATAAAATAGAGCGGCGCAAAATAAATAAATAGAGTAATGTAACTAAATAAGAACAAAAGAAAATAAAACTAACCGGAAGAGACAACCACTATCTCCATGTGACCTCGCGGGTCACTCTACAACTCATGACCAAACGTCGCCCAAGGTGAACACACCCAAGTTGTTGCCTACAAAAAAACTAAAAACAGAGAAGAATTATAAGCGTGAGTATTAAAACTCAGTAGGCTAACCCGATATCAATTCCCAATGCACTACCTTTAAATAAATAAATTTACTAATTCCAGGTTTGAACTAAATTATATAAAATATTACTTTCCACACACACTTTCATTTCTAGAACAAGTAACAGTCCATTTCCATTTTTATTTTTAAAATAATTTTTAATGTTTGAATGGAATATGTGCATTTCATTTTAAAACATTTTTTCAAACAATTAGAAAACCAAACTTTGGTTATTAGACAAAAAGGAAAACTACACAAAACACCCAACACACACCAAGGGTAATGGAAAGAGTGGAACACATTGGGCATCAACCAAACTAGACCACTCAAACATCCACCACATACAAATAAACACTAAAAGAAACATGGGTCAAACCTGGGAGATCATGAACAATCCAGAATGTACTATACATGTGACTCATCCTGAGGGCATGCCCTAACTCAATGACGTCATAATTCCCTAACGCTCAGCATAGAACTACAAGGCCTAACTGAGGGGACCTATCCCCATAGCAGCAGTAACTCAATATTCCCATGCAATGGGGCCACTAGCCAGTATGTAATCTAAACAAGTGCAACAATCGTTTTTAGAAGATCCACTCACTATTCCAGGTTCCCATGTCAAAACATACAATAAAAGGGATGTGTCTACAATGAAAAACAATCAGTCACGATCAACAAATGTCACACAAAACTCACAAAATCAACACACACCAAGGATCACCCCTGAGTAATCCCAATGTGAGTTTTTCAATAATAATTTATTTTATTAAAGTGCCAAACGGGCCTTCACCAAATTTAAAGAAAAACATCATTTCTCAAGAAAAACCAAAACACTTATTCAGAAGAAATAATTTATCATTTAAATCAAAACTAAATTATAAATTTTGTGGATTATGTTTAAAACCCAACGGTCATTCTTTCACTACTGGATGTCCGTTCTTCAAGAAAATATTCCAAGTGTTGTGTTTAAAATAAACCGAATTTTTACACCAAATAATCACATAAAAATTAATTATCTTATATTATTTCCTATTTATTAAAATTAATAAAACATCAAGCAATTAATAAATTCTAAATATAAAGGTGAGTGTTGTGGGGGACCTACATCGAGACCGAGATGAAAAGGAAGACGCACGTCTGACACCACACAACAAGGTCCAACATACTGCAAACAAAACACTATGAACTCAAAACACAACCAAAAACCCCAATTAATTTATATGAACCCAAGTGGCGGGAAGAAACCCTCACCTCAAAACTGAAGCATGATGACAACGCAAACTCAAAAACAAAGCACGGCGATGTCGCTCACTTAGAAACACCCAGCGCAGGTCCTAGAAAGTCAAACCAACCCAAATAAAATTTAATTCATAAAAATTATAACCAAACTAGTGTGTATATATATATATAATATATATATATATATCAAATAAAAATATTAAATGGAGCATAAAATAAATAGTTACCAATGGGGGGTCGCGACTAGAAAAAGACCACTGGAGGGCGTCGTGCCGGGACAATGGAAGGACTCTGCGCGGTTGGATGCGGTCTGACCTGGGGGTGCAGTGAGGGCTGTCAGACAGCGGTGATGCAAGGCAGCTATTGGGCATGGTGCGAGTGCGTCGGGCAGCGGCGGGAGTCGGGGCCGAGCAGGGGTCCTGCGGCAAGGAGAACATCAGTTCGGGGTGGCAGCTACAGTGTACATGAGCAGGAGAGGGTGTAGGGGGGGGCAGAGGGGCTGCTGTGTGGTGGCAGACAATAGAGGAGCCATGATCGGGGTAGTAGGAGGGTGGCGCGGCATCCCGGATAGGGAGGCAGCAAGGTCGGGATGCGGTCGAGGCAACAAAGGCAGACAGGGAGGAAGGGGCCAATGGGGCCAGATCATGGCAGGGGCTGTAGAGGGTGACCAGGAGCGCATGCTTTGGGGTGCATGCAGGAGGACTGGAGGGAGGTGGGCGAGCATGCTGTTTGAAGGTGGCGCGGCAGGCAGAGGCTGGACAAATAGGTCGGCAGAGGCCGGGAAGAGGCTTGGCTCACGATCTGCATGAGATGGAATGATGAGGGATGGGTGCAGCGCCGCTGGAAGGGGAAGCTGAGGGGAGTCCCGGACGAACGCATAGGGCCGGTGGAGGGCTCGGGCAAGACTGAATGGGGTGTTGGATTGAGTAGGTGGCTGAGGTATGGCTCAGCAGGGAGGGTGCCGGAGTGGGGCACTGTAGTAGGTCAGAGGCGCATGCGGAGTAGGTGGTAGGGTGTAGCGACTATTACGAGAAGAAGAAGAGTGAAAAAAGAAAAGAAGAGAGAAAAGTGAGCGGGTCGCGCGCATGACAGGGGGACAACACCCCATGGAAGAGAAAAATAGAGAGAGAAAAAGAAAAGAGAAGGAGGAGGAAGAAAGTGAGAGAATGAAAGAAAAAATAAAATAAAAAAAATTAAAGTAAAAGATAATAATAATAATAATAATAACAACAAGATTATAAATTATTGTTATTATTATTATAAAATATCTTATATAATTCCTTTAAATTTTATTTATTCAATTAATTTTATTATTTCTCTAAACAGGGGGTCAACCGCTAACTCACCAGATCCGAACGCACGATCGGACTGAATGCTCGGTGACCACGCACCCACCCAGAACGAATGCACGGTGACCGCTAGTAGTGAGGTGACTGCGCACTGGCCTAAGACCCACCAAAAACATCAAAGCTTCAAAAAATTCAAACCTGAACCCAAACCCGACTCTACCCAAAGTTGTGGGACCAAGAAAAGAATAAAAACAAGGGTGTCCCTGGTCGGGGTGTGACAGTTGCGACCAGTGCACCTAGAATTATATAGCACAAATATTAATTCAGTAATGTGATGTATCTCATGAGATAATGTGAAATATGTTTGAACATGATTCTATGTTTTTTCACAATTATTATTTTATGAGGATTCACATATGTTATGCATGAACATGATGCTAGATTTGTTCATAACTATGTATGGTATTTGATTACTACGAAATGATGTCTCATTTTTATGCATTTCCACATTCCATGAAATTATATAATGATTCCTATAATTATTATTATGGCGATACTATGATTATGTTATTATGATTATGATTATGCTCCCACCAAGTAATATTGTTTCATTTTATTATCAATTATCTTACTAGGATTTTATCTCACCACTTATTCTTATTTATATATCCTTAGTTGAATACTTGTACGATGGAGAACACGAGGGCCAATAAGAAGCCATGGAAAAAGGAATTAAATAAATTCTTATGTTTTATTATTCAGAATTTATGTATGGTCCTAATTTTCCAAAGAAACTAAACCACATGATCTTGGTTTTTTAGTTCTATTGTGTTTTTATCATTAAAATAATGTATAAGTCATGTAATAAAACACAGGGTCTCTATAGTTAGTATCAGAGAAAATTTTGGTTATTTTTGGAATTAGGAATAGTGAACCATTTTGAAAACCTATAGTAAGAGACTAAGTACATGTAAGCATCTATGAAAAATTATTTTAGAAAATGAAAAACATAGGTTTCGCCCATGATATTCCTTTAGTGTTAATTGCACAAGTTAATATATTAATTATTCATAACTTTTTTACTTATGTTTTGTTTAAACCTTTCCAATTTTAGAAAATGGTGGGATATAAGAGGAACCAGGCCAACAACCCATGCGAGGGGAAACACAGTGGTTTCCCGAGTGACATCCCTAATGTCTGGGGAGGTGGAGTTAAAAATTTCATGGTGATCCTTACCCAGCTCTCATGCCATGAACAATAACTTGAATAATTTGGAACATCCTATTTCACTTAAGAGGGATAAAATGGGTATCAAGTCTTTTATATAGATACAACCACTGACATTTATTATATCATCTGATCCACTAGTCGTGGAATAATGGGTCAACTTAATGGAGAAGGAATTTTTTGGCTTTACAATTATGATATAGAGAGGGTGACTTGGGACATTTATCATTTAGATTGAGAAGTCGATCAGTGGTGGGACTTGATTAAGAACAAAAATAAGAAGGATTAAATTGAAGAGATTGAGTAGTAAGACTTTAATAAAGTATTTCTTAACAAGTATTTACCTCAAACACTATGAAAAAAGTTAGATAAATAATTATTAGAGTTGAAGAAAATATAAGGTGAATCTATAATGATATACACATAAAATTTCAAAGGGATTTCGATGTACTCCAGAGGGTTTGTTATAAATAATGGTATCAAAATATATATATTATTTAGTATTTTAAAACCAAACCTTTAAAAGGGTCAATAAATTTGAGACTTGGGAATTTATGAAAAAGTTGTTTGTTGTGATCTCAAAATGGATATGGACTTTGGATAGTGGTCCCATGGCTATGGTGATAAGAAACAAAAGTTGGAGTTTCATGTTGTTGGATCTAATGAAAAATTTGGAAAGAAAAATCAGCCACTCACATGTCAAAAATGTGGGAAGATTTATCTTGGGAATTTCCTCAAAGTGATAGGAAAATTATTGAAGTGTGGGAGAGAAGTCCACCAAGCTCATGAACGCCAAAAAAACATGAGGATGATAGAAAATGTTGTAGAAGAAAGGAGAGAACCACACAAGGTTCAATGATTTAACTATAGGGGGAAAGGGAACTGTAAAAGATAGTTCACTAAACCTTGTGTCCTTAAGGACAATCAACATCAACATCCACCAAAGCCAAATGAGCAATGGAAAACTTATTCCCTCAATACAACTAAGGTGGAGCAAGAAAATGATATAGTGATAGGTACTCTAGTTATTCATTCAATAATAGTGAATATACTATTTGATTATATTTCTAAACATTCATTCATATCTTTAATGTTTACTATAACTATTCCAACCCACCAAAAAATATTGAGTTTGAGTAATTTGTGAGAACAAAAAATGGGAAATTTATTGCATCTAAATTATATAAGTCCTACCTAGTTAATATCTATGGACCGAACCTCCCTAAAAATCTTGTCTTACTTTCCTTGAGGGAGTTTGATGCTATTTTGGGAATGGATTGGCTATCGTTGTACAAAGACAACATCAAATATTGGTAAAGGTGGATTACTATTCAAATCTCAAGGCATACTCCAATTCAGTACAAGTGTAAGGAGGATGTAATGCCCCGACCCCAGTTACCCAGAGCCAGTGCATTATTTTAATACATTGGAACGATTATAAGGAATCAAGTCCCAAAGGACCGATGAGTCTAGTAGTCTTGGAAAATATATTACATACAATAACTTTATATTACAATTTGAATCATAAAACATATCATATATAGTTCATTGAGAATTCCATTTTTCCCTTTAGCATAACCCTGCATATCAATCATAATACATTTATTGGAATCCTGGGAAAATAAAACAAAATAAAGGGGTGATCTTAGATACTCAGTAAGGGTAAATAATTTAGCGGAAGCTGTAAACTTTTAAGCCAAGATGTTTAATAAAAACAACAACCATTTAAAAATAAACATGAACATAATATGGTAAAAATAAATGAAACATTACCATATAAACATGCTCATGGATATTCTACTAATCAAATAATCACATGTAATAACTAATTTCACAATGAGGGAATGCCTAATACCGGACATCATTACCACATAGTCAGGGCCTCATGCCAAGACTACAAATAATTTTTTTTGTGAAGGCCTTGTGCCAAGACACTAGTTCGTCTCATGAGACCTACCGATGCATTGAGGAGCTATAGCGGGATCCACCTATCACTTACTAAGTCCACTGCATTCGTCATATGAAAAGGCTGAAACATAAAATAAACATTCATATTAAAACTATCATATGAAAGGTAAAAACATTAACCATAAAACATGAATGGTATAAAAATAGAATATCCTCAGTCAAACATATCATAACTCATTAAGTACAATATGGAATATTGTATTATAATAATTCAACCACAATAAAAATAATATCCAGTAATGGATGCTGACATAGTTGAAAATGATGAGTAAAACAATTTGATAAAAATATGTTTTTTGTAAAACCATTTAAAAGTCACACATATACAAAGGAAGTAATTTTAAAATAGATTTTTGAATCAAAGTGTCCAATACCACTTTGAAACTTTTGAAGAGAATTATCATTTCAAAACATTCATGTTTATATAAATAAATCCTTAAAATCATTTTGAAAACATGAACATTAATTAAAAAGATTCAGAAAGATAAATCTTTAAAACATTTAAAATTCTGATATTGATAAAGAGTAACCTTAAAAAATCCTTAAATTATTCATTTTGAAATCATTTTTATGAAAAATGGACATGGAAGTTAAAAAGGTCCGAGTAAATACGTATGTAAAAACAACCTCGGATAATAATTAGATTGTAAAATAAACCCTTACCAATTTGGTAACATACGAAACATACACCCCATGAAAGAAGTATCATACAATGAATATGTAAATACACATAAATTAAAGTGTATTACATAATTAATACAGTTATGGGCAGTACATACACCACACAAAAGGTAATAGTGGCAACATTGCATGAATCTCACCGGAATAAGGAGTGAGATAAAAACCCCTTACCTTGCACTTTGCTTTAGTCGAGGGTAAGTTTAACCTCCTGTATGAAGACTATAGTATGTTATTAAATTATACCAGAACCATATTAATATTTATTATATCATATGTTATTCATTTATGACTTTATACTATCCATTTAATAATAATTTCCATGTTATATTAATATTTCGGGTAATAATCGCTTTCTTTATCGTACGTGTTTTACCTTGTTACTCTTGATTGTATCACTTAGATAGTGATTTAAATACTTCCAGAATATTAAACATGAATTATATATCATATATATTTAGAATAAAAATATTTATAATAGACGTATATATGAAATGGAAAACACCGTTTATGGAGATGGTAGTCCATACGTACGCATAAACGCAGTTTCCGTTTTCATATAGTATTGAACGGAAGTGAGTGAATAAGATATATGTAAGTATATAAATACTTATATATATACATATATATATATATAGTATAATTATTATGTCATATATTACATACTTATTAGTAATTTATATTTTTATAATCGTTGATGAATGGTGAACTTGGAAATGAATCTCATCGCGTCGTGGAGACGGTAGTCCGTACGTACGCACGAGCGACTATATCATTATTTTGATATTAAAATAATAAATAATTGGATGGTGTATCATATATACAGGATAAATATCATTTTATATTTATTATTTACATGAATTACACATCATTATTATACCCATCCAAATAATAATGTGTTGAATAACAATTACACCACGACATAGAGGCGGTAAGCCGTACATATGCACGTATGGTGACATGTCATTCAAGGGATGGATAGAATAATGAATTTTGTTCTACCATATTTATAATAACATCATAGTATATAGAAGATACTGGAGTTATTTTCTTATAGTGGAAAAAAAGAAAAAGGAAGTGGAAGAAGAAAGGAACTTGAAAGAGGGTGGTGAAAACATTACCTCTTCTTCGGGTTCTTTCTTTTGATTTGATCTAAAGGGCTCCTTAGGTTGGCTTTATGATCAAACTAAGGCCTCTAGGTTGAATTTAAGGACGTTTAGAGGATATCTGGGTAGGTTTATGTCGAACCAAAAGGCTTCGAAGGTATGAATTTGAGAGAAGGGAGAGTGCCCTTTTATAAGAGGGGTGAGGGGTACCTTAGGAAAAACTTAAAATATTATTTTATAATAAATTAATATTCTGTTTATAATGGCTCAAAAGTGACATATTTATAGGATAAAGTGGGTATGGGTATAAAACCATTAATTTTTTTTTATTTTAGATAGGTTTGGGTCACTATATTAACCTTATCCTTTAGTTTTATCTCTTAGTTAATTTTTTTGACATTTACCATGTCACTTTGTATTTTTATATTATATGGTTAATAAATGTACTATATACTTCCAAGAGACCCCCAAAGTGGTCCATTAATGATAAACCTATAATTATATAAGTCCTTTGGCCAAACCTTAGATTTTTAGGAATATAATATCAATTAATAATCTAATATTTGTTTTAAAAACTCATTTATGTCAATTTTGACACTATTCACTAATTGATTTTTGTTAAAGTCATAACAACTTTATTAATTCGAACCAAACTGATTTAAATAATTCTAACAAGTCATATTAACCAATAAAAGTCTTTTATGAAATCCAAACTTTAAAATTATATTTATTTTAACATTTCAAATACCAATTATTTGATTCTGTCATTGATAAAGAAAATACTGAATCATTATTGTGTCATAAATAAATTTAATTATTCAATGTATAAAAATTATAAATAAAATACCATTATGTAGGAAATCGTTTTAGATTTCTAATGAATATTTATATTGGAAAATATAACATATAAAACAATATTTAATTTTTTTTCTAAATGATATATGCTTATGTCATGTTTATATTTACTTTAACTTAATTAATATACAGTGTCATTATCAGTTAAAACTGGATCCATGGGGTCCCAAAATCGACCCAAAGATGCTCATGGTCGAAAATATATCATCCAATAGGGTTAGGACACATTTTAGGGTAATTTATTATTATTATTATAATATTATTTATTTACCCTTATTTACCGGATTTACCATTTAACCATGGTAAATACAATAATTACCAATGTAATTCTTCAAAATGTCTAAAAATAAAAGTTACCTATTTATAGAATTTGGACCTCCTGAGTCTCAATATAGAATCGATTTATCTAAATCAAAACACAGAAGTGGCAGAAATTAATTTAAAATTAATTCCCGCTGTCAAAAGAAAAAGCGTGTTTAAAAAAAATAATAACTATCAAAAGATTGACACTTGTTTATGTCTGTTTCAAATGTAAAATTATGTCCAATGACCCAAATTGTATTAAATGATAAAAATATATTCTAAATATACTTTAAAACCATTCAAATTCATAATTTATTACTATTAATTATTTTGATTAAAAAAGTTGTTTTTAATTAAAATTTAGTAATTTTCACTATTCATCAAAATATTAAAGTTATCAGAAATATACCAAAAATTCACCCTAAGATAATTTTGATAATCCAAATCCAAAAATGAAGTCCATTTTGAAATATACAATTTATAAAATTTCAAAAAGTGGTTATTAATATTCATAACAACTAGTTTGATTGGTTGTGGTGTGTGTTAGAACTCAAAGATGCGTACAACACAGGCTACTGTATTATTCAAAGAGAAGCGTACAGTAGAATCTTAGGGTGTTACATTCTCCCCTCCTTCAATAAATTGTGTCCTCTCAATTTGAAATTATTTTTCAAAAATAAAAGGTTGAATATAGAAAATACCTTTGGGAAAACCCACATCGGAAATTAGGTTAACAAAATTTAGTCTTAATAAGAGGAAAAGGGAAATGAAAGGGTCACCACCAAATTATGATCTCGATTAGGAGAACATTGGTGGAAATTAGAGACATATAATTGGAGGAAAACATAAATATTTATAGGTAGTGATTGGGGTCATCAATCACAAACAAGTGTAAAATTGAGGGCCTTAAATTCATTAATTTATGATGATTTAAAATACCATCGGTTCAACAAAACATATGGTATTAGGATAACACATTTCTGGTTTTAATATCTCTTCACTAAAGTATAAGAATTAATTTCTTCATAGAATAAGAGAATAAGAAAAATATATATTTGACAAGTAGAGTCCCATCCTTTAACTAATTTCTACCACAAACTCATCTTTCACTCTAAAAGATAATAGAACTTAAAAAAATATTCTTTTTATCCTATTCGTATAGGGATAAAAAATGAATTTATAATTCACCTACCTGAATTTGTTTTTTAAAAAGACTAAAATATTCAATCCGGGACATCACGTGGGCCAGTGGTAGGTGATACACCCTTGTCGCCCTTCGGTTGCGAGTTCTAGTCTCGTGGCCTTGCCGGACGCGACGGGTTGCTGCCCGACCTCCGGGTTGTCCTTTTATGGAAATCCAAAAATAATCTCAAACTCCAATTATCCAAAATACTTCTGTCCAAACTCACAGTCCAAAATTTATAAGGAAGGTAAACACAATGAAGATCCTTTTTTCCGTGTAATAACATTTGAACACATTCATCATGTATTCTTTTAAAACAATGTAATATCCTGAATTACCATAAAACCTTATTTATTACATTCATGATCCCTTATTGCTTATTGAATACTGGATATACTCCTTCTATCCAAAAAAGTTGTAAACTCCAATAACGATGGAATATACAAATCATTAATCAGTTACAATTTAGTCAAGAATATCCAATACAATTTATCCAAATCAAACATGTATTATTCCAAAATCAATACTTCAGTATCAAAACCATATTATGGTTTATTTATCTCTCAACCAATATATTTTCCAAAAAATTTAACCTTCTATTGAGACACTTTTCATGGTTCAACACAATCTCATGTCCTTAATGAAATAGTACTGTAGTACAATCCTTATATATTCCATAATTATTATAACAAGTACATTGTTGATACAACACTCAAATGACATAATTCTCTAATAACAACATAATAACTATAACCATTCCTCCTCGTCTGTGGTAGTATCATAACTTGATTATTATCCAATAGCATCATTTGGGGAATACTCTGATGATTTGGACATTGGTTCGCGTAGTGTCCCAACTCCTTGCAGATGAAGCATTGTACATTTGAAACCTTTTTCTTACCCTTGCAGTCACGTACATAGTGTCTTTTTTCTCCACACTTATAACAAACTCTCATTATCTTCAGGCAAGTTCCAGGGTGTTTCTTCCCATAGTTATCACATATGGTAAAATTCTTCTTTTCCCTCTTCCCTTTATCCATCTTTCTCTCTTCCGTCATTTTCTTTTCTTGCTTCCCTTCAAAGCCATAGGACTCAAGGAATTCATTACTTATCTTATTAACACATGATATTATTTCTTCATATGTTGTGAAAACATGAGAGACTCTTTCCATTCTAAATGTTTTCTTAATACCATGGAAGATATGATTCTTCTTACTCTTTGGATTATATGTATTGCTGGAGTTCACAATCCTTCTACTGGGCGCCATTTCTATACAATGGCACACACTAGGTCCGTTTATGAATTGAAATGAATAATTACAAACTTGTAAAATAACTAACATAAATTGAACTGTTTATGGATATAATCCACAATCGTAAAATTGTTTTCTTTGAGTAAGTATATACTCATAAGCTCTTCATAATGGTTTGTAAAGAAAATGAGAATTATCCTAAGCTCATCCCCTGGGAGTGTCGTTACCAAGAGTGCAGCAAGGCCCGTTGTCATGCACTAGTTCTCGTTCGAGTCTATCTTAAAGCGATGTTTTTGGGTTTTACCCCTAGTTACATCTGCGCCAGTGTCGCCTCTACTTTCCCATATCCATACAGGGATGTATTTCATGGAAAACTCACAAAATCTCTACAATACCAAAATTCTAGGAAGTTCTTCTATACTAATCGTCAAATAATATCTTAGGGCCATGTGTTCTAATCATAGTTTATCTAAATCTAGATTCCAAGGTTATTTCTAAACTTCTTCTGATACCAACTATAATGCCCCGAACCCAGTTACCCCGACCCAGTGCATTATTTTAATACATTGGCACGATTACAAGGAATCAAGTCTCGAAGGACCTATCGGTTTAGCATTCTCAGAAAATAGATCACATACATTAACTTTACATTACAATTTGAAGCTTAAAACATATCATAGATAGTTCATTGAGAATTCCATTTTTTCCTTTAGCTTAACCCTGTATATCAATCATAATACACTTCTTGGAATCCTGGGAAAATAAAACATAAGAAAGGGGTGAGCTCAGATGCTCGGTAAGGATAAATAATTTAGCGGAAGCTATAAACTTTTAAGACAAGATGTGTAATAAAAACAATAGCCTTTTAAACATTAAATTGAACATAATATGGTAAAAATAAATGAAACATTACCATATAAAAAAGTACATGGATATTCTACTAGTCGAATAATCCCACGGAATAACTAATTTCACAATGAGGGAATGCCTAATACCGGGCATCATTACAACATAGTCAAGGCCTCGTGCCAAGACTACAAATAATTTTTTTGTCAAGGCCTTGTTCCAAGACACTAGTTTGTCTCATGAGACCTACCGATGCATCAAGGAGCTATAGCGGGCTCCACCCATCACTTACTAATTCCACTACATTCCTCATATGAAAAAGTTGAAACATAACATAAACATTCGTATTAAAACTAGCATACGAAATGTCAATACATTATCCATAAACCATGAATGGTATAAAAATAGAACATCCACAGTCAAACATATCATAACTCATTGAATAGAATATAGAAGATTATATTCTAATAAATCAACCTGAATCAAAAATAATATCTAGTAAAAGATGCTGACATAGATGAAAATGATGAGTAATACATTTTGAGAGAAATATCATTTTTGTAAAATCATTTAAAAGTCACACATTTATAAAGGAAGTAATTTTAAAATAGATTTTTGAATCAAAGTGTCAAATACCACTATGAAACTTTTGAAAATAATTATCATTTCAAAACATTCATGTTCATATAAATAAATCCTTAAAATCATTTTGAAAACATGAACAATAATTAAAATTATTAGAAAGATAATTCTTAAAAACATTTAAAATTATGATATTGATAAAGAGTACATTCCAAAAATAATTAGAATATTCATTTTGAAATTATTTTTATGAAAAATGGATATGGATGATAAAAATGTCCCAGTAAATACACACGTAAAAACAACCTCGGATAAAAATGAGATTGTAAAATAAACCCTTACCAATTTGGTAACTACGAAACATACAACTCATGAAAGAAGTATCATAAAATGAATATGTAAATACACATAATTTAAACTGTATTACACAATGAATACAAATATGGGCAGTACATACACCACACAAAAGGTAATAGTGGCAACATGGGATGAATCTCACGGGAATAATGAGTGAGATAAAAACCCCTTACCTTGCACTTTGCTTTAGTCGAGGGTACGTTTAACCTCATGTATGAAGACTATAGTATGTTATTAAATTATACCAGAAATATATTAATATTTATTATATCATACATTATTCATTTATTACTTCACACTACCCATTTAATAAAAATTTCCATGTTATATTTTTATTTCGGGTAATAAACGCTTTCTTTATCGTACATGTTTTAACTTGTTCCTCTTGATTGTATCACTTAGATCATGATTTAAATATTTTCAGAATATAAAACATGAAATATATATCATATATATTTAGAAAATAAATATGTATAATAGACGTATATATGAAATGGAAAACACCATTTATGGAGACGGTAGTCCGTACGTACGCATAAATGTTGTTTCCGTTTTCATATAGTATTGAATGGAAGTAAGTGACTAAGATATATGTAAGTACATAAATAATTATATATAAATATATATATATATATCTCCAGTAGCATTATTAGGTCATATATTACATACTTATTAGTAATATATATTTTTATAATCGTCGATGAATGGTGAACTTGGAAATTAATCTCATCGCGTCGTGGAGACGGTAGTCCGTACGTACGCACAAGCGACAATATCATTATTTTGATATTAAAATAATATATAATTGGATGGTGTATCATATATACAGTATCATTATCATTTTATATTTATTATTTACATGAATTACACATCATTATTATACCCATCCAAATTATAATGTATTGAATAACAATTACACCACGACGTGGAGACGGTAAGCCGCACGTACACACGTATGGTGACATGTCATTCAAGGGATGAATAGAATAATGAATTTGGTTGTACAATATTTATAATAACATCACAGTATATAGAATATACTGGAGTTATTATCTTAGAGTGTAAAAAAAAGAAAAAGTAAGTGTAATAAGAAAGGAACTTGAAAGATGGTGGTGAAAACCTTACCTCTTCATCGGGTTCTTCCTTTTGATTTGATCAAAAGGACTCCTTAGGTTTGATTTCTGATCAAAATAATGCCTCTAGGTTGAAGTGAGTTATGTTGATAGGATATTTGGGTAGATTTTGGCTGAACCAAAAGGCTTTGAAGGTATCAATTTGAGAGAAGGGTGAGTGCCCTTTTATAAGAGGGGTGAGGGGCACCTTAGGAAAAACTTAAAATATTATTTTATAATAAATTCATATTCAGTTTATAATGTCTCCAAAGTGTCTTATTTCGAGTATAAGGTGGTTATAGGTCTAAATCATTTCAACCAATATATTTTAGACAGGTTTGGGTCACTATATTAACCTTATCTTTTAGTTTTAACTCTTAGTTAATTAGTTTAACATTTACCATGCCACTTTGTATTTTTATATTATATGGTTAATAAAATTAGTATATACTTTCAAGCGACCCCAAAGTGGTCCATTAATGATACAACTATCATTATATAAGTTCTTTGGTTGAATATTATATTTTTTGGAATATAATATCAATTAAAAATATAATATTTTAAAAAAAAACTCATTTATGTCAATTTTTACACTATTCATTAATTGATTTTTGTTAGTCATAATAACTTTATTTATTCGAACCAAATTAATTTAAGCAATACTGAAATGTCATTTTAACCAATAAAATATGTTTATGACATGAAAACATTCAAATTATCTTTATTTTAACATTTATAAGACCAATTATTTTACTCTTTCATTAATAAGGAAAATACTGCATCATTTTTGTGTCATAAATAAATTTAATTATTGAATGTATAAAAATTATAAATAAAATACCATTATGTATGAAATATTTTTAGCTTTATAATTAATATTTATATTCTAAAATATAACATATATGACCCTATTTAATTTTTTTTTGCTAAATGATATATGCTTAGGTCATTTTTGTATTTACTTTAACTTAATTAATATAAAGTGTCATTATCACTTACAAGTGGATACATGGGGTCCCAAAATCGACACAAATATGCCAATGGTTGGAAATGTATCAAAAAATAGGGTTAGGACACATTTTAGGGTAATTTATTATTGTTATAATATTATTTTTTTACCCTTATTTACCAGATTTACCCTTTAACCATGGTAAATAAAATATTTACCGAAGTAATTATTCAAAATGTCTAAAAATAAAAGTTACCTATTTATAAAATTTGGACCTCCTGATTCTAAATATGGAATCCATTTTTCTAAATTCAAAACACAGAAGTGGTAGAAATTAATTTAAAATTAATTTCCGCTGTCAAAACAAAAAGCGTGTTTTTAAGAAATAATAACTATCAAAAGATGGACACTTGTTTACATGCGGTTTAAATGTGAAATTACATCCAATGACCAAAATTGTATTAAATGGTAAAAATATATTATAAATATACTTTAAAACCACTCAAATTCATAATTTATCAATATTAATTATTTCGATTAAAAAAGTTGTTTTTAATTAAAATTTAATAATTTTCTCTATTCATCAAAATATGAAAGTTATTAGAAATGTACCAAAAATTCACCCTATGATAATTTAGATATTTCAAATCCAAAAATGAAGTCCATTTTGAAATAGAAAATTTATTAAATTTCAAATAGTGGGTATTACTATTCATAACGGCTAGTTTGATTGGTTGTGGTGTGTGTCAGAACTCGAAGTTGCGTACAACACACGCTACTATATTATTCAAAGAGAATAGTACCGTGGAAGCTTGGAGTGTTATAGAGGAGGATGAATCTCATTCAGAATCATCATCTCAAGTGTGGATGTTATTTCCATATGAGAAATAATATCTATCTCAAATGGTTAAGACAAAAGATAGAATCATTATTGAATATATTCTAATTGTATGGGACTACACTGATGTGTTCCATGAATACTTTTATGGTCTTCCTCCTAAAAGAGAGGTTGAACTCTCAATTGAACTTATAACTGGATCTCTACATATATCAAAGACACCATATAGAATGAAAAAAAATGAGTTAGAGGAATTGAATATTAATTTAAAATAGAATATGGACAAGGGTTTTATATGCTTGAGTGTTTCACCACGGGGTTCAACAAGCTTATTTTGTAAAGAATCGTAAATTCCAAGGAATTTTTTTTTCTTAATTTTCTTTGGAATTTTACAAGAACGTAGTTTCTGACGGCACCTGATTCCGAGGCCCGGTGTGCCCAGAATCATTTTCCGAAGTTTGGCTCGGGTACGTTCAGTGAACGGATGAGCCGGTTTTTCTAACTTTTGAACCGGTACTCGGAATCGAATTCTGAGGGCACCGATGGAATCGCAGCACCGGTAATTACTTAGAAATGCCTCTTCTGGAGTTGCATTTTCTCGGGTGTGGTTTTTAATTTTTGGGCTTAAAGTTAAGAAATAAAATAAATTGTACGACAAACTTTGTTTTATTTCACTTAAGATGCTTAGAAGCCACTTGAAGCCACTTAAAGCAGCTTAAGATGAGTTGTTACGGATAGGGTGCTATCCAGAAATATCCTACCCTCTTGGTAGGATATTTGCGAGGTGGGGCCCGCACGAGCCCCACCGTTGCTTTCCACTAAATAACGCACCCGCGAAAACCCGTCATTATGAATGTCAACTGACGCGTTTTCTTAATTTCTTAACGCACCAATTAATTGGGCGGTTTATTTTGTTAAATTAATTTGATGAATTAATTTAATCGTTTCTTAACCTGTTTTCAATCTGTTGGTGTAATAATAAAATAAGACCAATGCGCGACTTCTGGAAAAATGCTCGTTGAGAGGTTTTGACAACTTTGTGCCTTCATCCTCCTTTGCGAAGAACGTGAAGAACGCGAAGAACGTGAAGAACGCGAAGAACGCAATCACCCTCGTAGATTGATGACGCTTCTTCCGAGACGTTCTTCCCCGCAACGATCTCCGATCACCCACTGCTTGAGGTTGGATATTTCGGGTTTCTTTTAAATCTTCTTTGTGGTTTACAACAACACATGGATTTAATCGATATAATTAAATCTTCATGTTCTTGAACCTCGGAGTTCATCGACGCATCACCGTATTCCGCGATGACGCGACGCCCTTCCGCGACGACGCGACGCCCTTCCGCAACGACGCGACGCCTTTCCCCGACGCGACGATCGCCTCCTTCCACGGTGATCAAATCCGCGAAGAACGCGCGTGCGACGACTTGACGAGGTAGGGGTTTTATTTATTTATTTGATTCGTGAATACCAACTTGATGATATTCATGGATTTAAACCATTTGTTATCAAATAACACGAGGGGGTCGGACCGCACAAACACGGCCGACCCTCCTCCTTATTTTTTTGTGATGGTTCTTTTGTGGTTGGTACAGGAAGGTGTGGTGCCGTCGCACCATGCGGTTTTCATGCGGAAAGATATGCACGGCACCGTCGTGACACGCCGTGGAAGGAAGTTTAAGAACGCAACGCTGTCCCGCCGCGTCGAAGAAAACCAAAGAAACACGGTCGGAGTTGGGCCGCGGCGAAGGGGCGCGGCGCCATCGGGTCGCGCTGGAAAACTACAAAGACGACGCTAATTGTTTGACGTGTGGATTGATAGGCGACGACGAAACAGACCGTTTTGGCATTTGAAACCCTTCGCAGTGAAGGTGGGGTCCCGGGGAGACAATAGGTGAAGACAGCAGGAGAAACGGACCACCGGAGCGCGTCCGGTAGTCCGCGGAAGGCGGAGGCGGCGCGCCGCCGGAAGTTACCGGCGGCTGTTGCTGCCGGCGTCAATCAGCGGCGAAGGGGGGCGGCCGCGCGCACCCCCGCCGCTTCGCGGCGACCGCTCGGCCACGGCCGGCCGGTCGGCCCGGACCGGACTGCGCCGGACCGGGCCGGGCTGGGCCCAGCCGGGTCGGCCCCGGGTCGGGTCGACCCGGTTCGGGCCGACTCGGGGGGGGGGGGGGGGGGGGGGGGAGGGGTCGGGCCGGGTCGGCCCGGGCCCAGACCCCGTTTTTAGACAACTTTCGGTCAAATGACCATATCATGAGGTTTAAACCTCCGATTGATGCTCCGTCAGCGAAAACACGATCCTTGGATCGAGACAGTCGTTTAGGTATATCGCACACAAGGTTTCGGAATACTATGGATTCGGCCGGGTTGGTTCGTACACGAAACCAACCGGGCCCTCGGAGCGGAAACGCTCATATCTTGAGCTCCGAACGTCCAACTAACGTTCCATCGACTTTGGTGGATTCCTCTAAGTGAGACGGATCTTTTAGCTCACTCCGCCAGAGGTTTGGACGTAGGTGGAGTACAGTCGGGTTGGTTTTGCCGTAAAAACCAACCGGGCCCCTGGAACGAAAAAGCCAATAACTCACAGACCGGGCGTCCGATTGACGCGTCGTCTGTTGCGTTGAGACCCCTATGACGAGGCGGCCTTTTGAGATACTTCTTCGTGGGAATTTGAGATACTTGGAGTATAGACCTATAGCTCGTGGAGCGGACCCTCCCGGAGACGAGCGTGCGGAGTACGGAGACCGTGTAGCCGACTGAGACCTGACGACTGCTGATCGAACGACTCGGTGTGTTACAGAAAGCACAGTGGGGAGCGCTTGGTTGCAGCGGTAGACCCCCGACAAAGGTGCGCTTGGTTGTAGCGGCACAGGGGAGCGCTTGGTTGTAGCGGCAGACCCACGAGAGTGGTGGGCTTGGTTGTAGCGGCACAGGGGAGCACTTGGTTGTAGCGGCAGACCCACGACAGAGGTGCGCTTGGTTGTAGTGGCACATGGGAGCACTTGGTTGTAGCAGCAGACCCACGACAGAGGTGCGCTCGGTTGTAGCGGCACAGGGGAGCGCTTGGTTGTAGCGGCAGACCCACGACAGGGGAGCGCTTGGTTGTAGCGGCACGGAAGAGCACTTGGTTGTAGCGGCACGGCAGAGCGCTTGGTTGTAGCAGCAGGCCCACAATACTCGATAGGTGGAGTACTACAGCAGTCTTAGGTTAGTGAGCAGTTCCTCGAAGTCGTGACAGGACCACTGTACAGTCTAGAGACGAGGTTCTTCGGCAATTGCGGTTTCGATAATGAAAATACTGGTTTGAGCTGAGACTTTTGACCTTGTGTTTACCTCAAGTTTGAGATGGGTTATTTGATAACTTAGGTATATGTATGGGCATATACCTGGGTAGTTGTTATCCGTTGTTTTCACAATCCTTGTGTTTCCTCAGGATTGAGATGGGTTACTTGACAACTTAGGTATATGTATGGGCATATACCTAAGTAGAGGTTATCTGTTGAGATCTTCTTTGTGGTTATCCTTGTTGGTTTTAGTGAGACCTTGAGGGTCTCGGGGTCCCTACTAAGTATCTTTATACTCACCCCTGCATGGGCTATGCCCGCACCTTGTTGTGTTGGTTGCAGACGACGGGCAGTGCTGACGGAGGCCGAGTGTTCGAGGACTGGATGGTACCTGGAGGTGGACTACACGACGAGTCAGTACCCAGAGGTGGACTACACAATGAGACGATACACGGAGGAGGTCGACGAGCGAGAGCGTTGAGGAGGCTATCTGTACCTACCCTTCAGGTAGGATCCGTGGTGGACGACCAGGAGCTGCGCCATCTGTACCTACCCTTCAGGTAGTATCTGACGAGGATGACCCAGGAGCTGCTTCCTTTCTTCCAGCTGTTGTCTTTTTCTGTTTTACTTTGTTCAGTTGTAGTTGTACTTTCATTTGGGTTTGTATTCTGGCCCATTTACTTTTCAGCACTTTCTTTTGTACTTAGTGTTTTGCTTCCGCTTATACTCTGTGGTGTTTTGTTTACCTTTTATAAAGGCAATTCCTTCCCAGTTTTCGAGATTTACGCCTTTGGTGCTAGTCGCCAGCCCCTGGCCTATGGAAGGTGGGCTTGGGGTAGTCACGGTACATGCCCCGAGGACAGGTCATGACAAATTGGTATCAGAGGGGTCGGTTCTACCGCAGAACATATAACTCTGATATTTTTCTTTCTGTGAAGCAATAGTGTTAAGAGTATCGAGTGTGGTTTTCAGTTCAGGGAGTCCAATGTTGGTGTGGGTGGCCGACGTGTCCATACACCAGGACACTGACAACTGATTTCCGACTTTGTGCACGAAAACACTGATTGCGTGTGTGTTTCCAGAAGTTTTTAAAAATCATCTCAAACCAGGTTAGCTCACCAGGTATAAATCGTTTGACCATGTCACGTTGTTTCTTTCAGGATGCCTTTTCACGAACGACCAGCTAGAGCCCAGAGGGATGTGGGTACTGATAGCCTGCCGAGCGACGAGGATTCGGTACATGGCCCTCTGGCAGTTGAGGCACCAGCGGAGGCACCAGCGATACTACCATACGTTGGGCCACCGATGCCACCAGCCCCAGTAGTAGGTGATGCATGCCACTTGAGCGCGCTGCACGAGTTCCAGCGCCAGAGGCCACCCAGGTTCTTGGGAGAGACGGACCCGCATGCGGCTGAGGATTGGCTGGAGGCTGTGGTGAGAGTCTTCCGGCTAGTGGGGACGCTGGAAGACCTCATGGTGATCTTTGCTGCCAGCCTTCTTTAGGCAGCAGCAGGCAGGTGGTGGAGCCACTTGTTCCAGTTTTGCGACGGAATGGCCTTCACATGGGAAGACTTAGAGACCTTATTCAGGGTGGAGTTTGTGCCAGTATCTCTACACCCCGAGCATGTTTAGGAGCTGCTTCCTTTGTCACGTATTTTTCGATCAGTAGCCAAGTCATCTGTGGGCAGTAGACAGATCATGCAGAGGTCCAAGAGGGCCAGAGCTAGCCGTGCGAGGAGCAGGAAGTGTTATGAATGTGGCAGAAAGGGTCACCTGACACGTGACTGTCCGACTCCTCGTGCAGTTGATCCGCAGGCTTTGGAGGAGCCACCGAGGTAGAAGCAGCGGCAGGTGCTTGTGCAACAGCCGAGTAGTGGACAAGGCAGTAGAGCTCCGGGAGAAGGTGGATAAGAGCGGAACTAGTGGATACGTCCCTTGTACTCTAGTTTCATTTTTCTATTGTATTCGTGTCTTTGTACTATGAGTTGCAATAATAAAAGGACACTTATCTTTTTTTGCTTTCATGTCCTTTTTTTTGGTTGATACTGAGTGGTCCTAGTTAAAACTGTTGAATTGACCCTCACTTCGAGATTTCTACTGGAGAAGACCCAGTGACCTCACACTGATGCCGACAGTGTGACTCGACCCTCGAGGCGAGAGTTTCGGTTGGAATCTCTTGGTGGCAGCATTGAGGCCTTACGACGTTGGTTTGAGTATGGACTGGGCAATCATAGTTCAAACACAAATTGACGGTATTAGGCAAAAAGGTTGTGGTTTAACTACAACGTCGGGGTGGGGTTTCCTTGGTCAGCGAAAAGGAAACCCCAGGCAGCACAGGATAAACTCTTGCATAGGAGGGTGTGACCGATCACTCTTGAGTCGGCCAACCTTACCCTCGTGGCAGCAGTCATTTTGAGTTCCAATTCTAGCTGGAAATGGAGACCTCTTGAGTTCGAGGATGACGATCACGTCCTTATACGGGTCTCACCTCGACGAGGTTTACAGAGATGTGGCCAAGGCGGCAAGTTATCTCTGAGGTTCAACGGACCTTTCTAGGTCCTCAACTGGGTAGGCGGGGTGGTTTACCGCTTGACCCATCCACCTCAGTTGCACCAGGTGCACGACGACTTCCACGTATCTCAACTGAGGAGATACGTGCTCGACCCTTCGCATATCATCGACCATGAGGAGCTGGACGATGGCGATGAGGTGTTTTTCGCGGAGGTTCCAGTGGGGATCGAGGATCGACAGGAGCAGATCCTACAAGGGAGATCGATTCCTCGGGTGCGCTTTCTTTGGCAGTACGGAACCTCCAGGTGAGCACATGGGAGTGGAAGGCTCAGATGCGTGCTCAGTACCGCCTTTGTATCCCTAAGTTTGTGGTGAAGCTTTATGGGGACGTAAAGCCCTGTGGTGGGAGAAATTTAAAGACCTGTAAATTCCAAGGAAATTTTTTTTCTTAATTTTCTTTGGAATTTTACAAGAACACAGTTTCTGATGGAACCTGATTCCGAGGCCCTGTGTGCTCGGAATCCTTTTCCGAAGTTTGGCTCGGGTACGTTCAGTGAACGGATGAGCGGGTTTTTCTAACTTTTGAACCGGTAATCGGAATCGAATTCTGAGGGCACCATGGAATCGCAGCGCCGGTAATTTCTTAGAAACGCCTCTTCCAGAGTTGCGTTTTCTCTGGTGTGATTTTTAATTTTTGGGCTTAAAGTTAAAAAATAAAATAAATTGTATGACAAACTTTGATTTATTTCACTTAAGCCGCTTGGAAGCCACTTGAATACACTTAAAGAAGCTTAAGATGAGTTGTTACGGATAGGGTGCTATCCAGAAATATCCTACCCTCTTGGTAGGATATTTGTGAGTTGGGGCCCGC
Source organism: Viscum album (assembly GCA_963277665.1). Taxonomy (NCBI): domain Eukaryota; kingdom Viridiplantae; phylum Streptophyta; class Magnoliopsida; order Santalales; family Viscaceae; genus Viscum; species Viscum album. The sequence goes on along the minus strand of OY728123.1, from coordinate 489,590,380 downwards.
ACGAGCCCCACCGTTTCTTTCCGCTAAGTAACGCACCCGCGAAAACCCGTCATTATGAATGTCGACTGACACATTTTATTAATTTCTTAACGCACCAATTAATTGGGCAGTTTATTTCGTTAAATTAATTCAATGAATTAATTTAATCATTTCTTAACCTGTTTTCAATCCGTTTGCGTAATAATAAAATAAGACCAACGCGCGACTTATGAAAAAATGCTCATTGAGAGGTTTTGACAACTTTGTGCCTTCATCCTCCTTCGAGAAGAACGCGAAAAATGCGAAGAACGCGAAGAATGCCGTCACCCTTGGAGATTGACGACACTTCTTCCGAGATGTTCTTCCCCGCAACGATCTCCGATCACCAACTGCTTGAGGTAAGAGATTTCAGGTTTCTTTTAAATCTTCTTTGTGGTTTATAACAACACATGGATTTAATCGATATAATTAAATCTTCATGTTCTTGAACCTCGAATTTCGTCGACGTGTCACCGTATTCCGCGACGACGTGATGCCCTTTTCCAACGACGCGACGCCCTTCCGCGACGATGCGACGCCTTTCCGCGACGCGACGATCGCCTCCTTCCGCGATGATCAAATCCGCGAAGAACGCGCGTGTGATGACTTGACGAGGTAGGGGTTTTATTTATTTATTTGATTCATGAATACCAACTTTATGATCTTCGTGGATTTAAACCATTTGTTATCGAATAAAGCGAGGGGGTCGGACCGCACAAACACGGCCGACCCTCCTCCTTATTTTTTTGTGATGGTTCTTTTGTGGTTGGTACGGGAAGGCGTGGTGCCGTCGCACCACATGGTTTTCATGCGGAAGGATATGCGCGGCACCGTCGTGCCATGCCATGGAAGGAAGTTTAAGAACGCGACGCCGTCGCGCCACGTCGAAGAAAACCAAAGAACCGCGGTCGGAGTCGGGCCGCGGCGAAGGGGCACGGCGCCATCGGGTTGCGCTGGAAAACTACAAAGACGACGCTAATTGTTTGACGTGCGGATTGACAGGCGACGACGAAGCAGACCGTTGTGGAATTTGAATCCCTTCGCAGTGAAGGTGGGGTCCCGGGGGGACCCTAGGCGAAGACGGCAGGAGAAACGGACCACCAGAGCACGTCCCGTGGTCCGCGGAAGGCAGCGGTGGCGGCGGCGCGCCGCCGGAAGTTGCTGGCGGCGGTTGCCACCGGCGTCAATCAGCGGCGAAGGGGGGAAGCCACGCGCACACCCACTGCTCCACGGCGACCGCTCAGTCGTGGCCGGCCGGTCGGGCTGGACCGGACCGCGCCGGACCGGGCCGGGTCGGCCCGGGCCCAGACCCCGTTTTCGGACCACTTTCGGTCAAATGCATATATCTTGAGCTGTAGACCTCCGATTGATGCGCCATCAGAGGCAACACGATCCTTGGATCGATACGGTCGTTTCGGTATATCTCACTCAAGGTTTCGGAAAACTTTGGGTTCGGCCGGGTTGGTTCGTACACGAAACCAACCGGGCCCTTGGAGCGGAAACGCTCATATCTTGAGCGCCGGACGTCTGATTGACGTGCCGTCGACTTTGGTGGATTCCTATAAGTGAGACGGATCTTGTGTCTCAGTCCTCCTGAGGTTTGGATGCAGGTGGAGTACGGTCGGGTTGGTTTTGCCTTAAAAACCAACAGGGCCCCTAGAACGAAAAAGCCAATAACTCACAGACCAGGTGTCCGATTGATGCGCCGTCTGTTGTGTTGAGACCCCTATGACGAGGCGGTCCTTTGAGATACTTCTTCGTGGGACTTTGAGATACTTGGAGTATCGACTTATAGCTCGTGGAGTGGACCCTCCTGGAGACGAGCGTGCGGAGTACGGAGACCGTGTAGCTGACTGAGACCTGACGACTGCTCATCGAACGACTCATTGTGTTACAGAAAGCACAGTGGCGAGCGCTTGGTTGCAGTGGCAGACCCAAGACAGAGGTGCGCTCAGTTGTAGTGGCACAGGGGAGCACTTGGTTGTAGCGGTAGACCCACGACGGAGGAGCGCTTGGTTGTAGCGGCACGGAAGAGCACTTGGTTGTAGCGGCACGGGAGAGTGCTTGGTTGTAGCAGCAGGACCGAAGTACTCGATAGGTGGAGTACTACAGCAGTCTTAGGTTAGTGAGCAGTACCTCGGAGTCATGACATGACCACTGTACACTCTAGAGACGAGGTTCTTCGGCAGTTTCGGTTTCGATAATGAAAATCCTGGTTTGAGCTGAGACTTTTGACCTTGTGTTTACCTCATGTTTGAGATGGGTTACTTGATAACTTAGGTATATGTATGGGCATATACCTGGGTAGTGGTTATCCATTGTTTTCACAATCCTTGTGTTTCCTCAGGATTGAGATGGGTTACTTGATAACTTAGGTATATGTATGGGCATATACCTAAGTAGAGGTTATCTGTTGAGATCTTCTTTGTGGTTATCCTTGTTGGTTTTAGTGAGACCTTGAGAGTCTCGGGGTCCCTACTGAGTATAGTTATACTCACCCCTACACGGGCTATGCCCGCACCTTGTTTTGTTGGTTGCAGACGATGGGCAGTATTGACAAAGGTCGAGTGTTCGAGGACTGGACGGTACCCGGAGGTGGACTACACGACGAGTCAGTACCCAGAGGTGGACTACACGACGAGATGACACACGGAGGAGGTCGACGGGCGAGAGCGTTGAGGAGGCTATCTGTACCTACCCTTCAGGTAGGATCTATGGTGGACGACCAGGAGCTACGCCATCTGTACCTACCCTTCAGGTAGGATCCGACGAGGACGACCCAGGAGCTACTTCCTTTCTTCCAGCTGTTGTCTTTTTCTGTTGTACTTTGTTTAGTTGTAGATGTACTTTCATTTGGGTTTGTATTCTGGCCCATTTACTTTTCAGCACTATCTTTTGTACTTAGTGTTTTTCTTCCGCTTATACTCTATGGTGTTTTGTTTACCTTTTATAAAGGCAATGCCTTCCCAGTTATCGAGATTTACGCCTTTGGTGCTAGTCGCCAGCCCCTGGCCTATGGAAGGCGGGCTTGGGGTAGTCACGGCACGGGCCCTGAGGACGGGTCGTGACATATTTTTCAAGAAGAAAGATGAATCAATGTGTCTATAAATTGATTATCATGAGCTCAACAATATTATTATAAATAACAAGTATTACCTTTCATGCAGAAATGAATTCTTTGATCAATTATGCGTTTCCATGGATTTCTCTAAGGTGGAACTTTGGTCAGGATATCACCAATTAAAAGTGATTAAGGAAGATATTACCAAGACTACCTTTATAATGGGGGTATGGACACTACAAGATCATAGTTAAGCCCTTCAAACTCACTAATGTTGAAACAATATCCATAGACCTAATGAAGATAGTCTTTAGAGATTACGTAGAAAATTTTTATGAAGTATTTTTTGATAATATTATGATATACACCAAGATCATGGGGAACCTAAGGAACATTTAAATGTTATACTAAAGACATTGTGAAGGGAGAAAAATTATGCAATATAAAGTAAATGTGATTTCTTGATGGGGGGAGTTTTATTCTTGAGGAATCTTATCAACAGAAAAGGAATATTTGTAGACCCTTATAAGAAAATGGAAATATAAAGTGGCTCAGGCCAACATTTATAAAAAAGATACATAGTTTCCTTGGTCTAGCTGGGTATTACTAGGGATTTTTGACGAATGTCACATGATTTTAAAACCCACTGACCAAGATGACTCAGAAGGGAGAAAATGTTTTATGGAACATTGAATGTGAATACAGATTGATGGAGTTAAAATGAGGCTTATCACAACACCAGTACTCACACTTTCAACAAGTTGGGAACTCATTATGTTATAAATATATGCATAAAATAAAGGATTAGGATGGTTACTAATGATAAATGATAAAATGATAGCATCATGTTCACACATAACATATGTGAATCATCTATTCCTAACCCACACACAATAGTTCCTTCATAAGTAACACACAATGGATGTAAATAGTTTTTAACAATGTTAACATCATGTTCTTGCATAAAATAAATACATCATCATTGTGAAAAAATCTAACATCATATTCACTCATATTTCACATTATCTCATGAGATACATCTCATTACTCAATACAGTGGAGATCCATATAATCCTATTCTCACACATCACATAATAACATTTAAAAGAAGATGCATTCCACATAGAACATATATCAATAATGACATAAAATAATCCATGGAAAGGAATGGGTTTAATTTCATAAATCATACATTCTTGAATAAATTTTGGAAATCCCAAAATAAGGATGGAATAAAATTCTTGGTATCAATATTAAGTAAATAAGAAATAATCTCAAGAGAAGTAAAAAACAAGTTTTATGAAAGAAGAGTTCTTTTGGAAAAATATTTTTAATTTTCATAAAACCAGATCAGAAACATGTATATTACAGAAAATAAAAGGGAATGAAAATATAATGATATTAAAGGAAAATCTATAATAAAAATAGAATTCAGTTCATGAAATATCTTACCATATGATCAAATGTTTTATTCACTTTTATATCATGCATAATAAAATTAAATTCATTAATTGATAAATCCAAAACCTCTTATACTTGTATTTAATTCATTATTATTTTATTAAGTTCACTTATGGATATTATGATGAGTTACAGAGTTCAATTTATTTTTTAGGAATTTTCATTTTATTTGTTTTTAAGTTTAGTTCACATTAATGAAAGATTGTGTTAAATGAGGATAATTCAATAGAATTGAAAATATATGTTATTAATGTACTTCCAAAAGATTAAAATATCTTATAAATCATTTTGTTATATGGTATGTGGATGAATCATTATATAAATAGTTAATGATAACAATTTTTAGATAATTTTGTGGTTTTCGATCAAAAAAAATAATTTTTATTTAGAATTTAGTATTATGTATATATGTTAGTTACAAAACATAAAAAAGCTATAATTTTTTTTAATTATTTTCAACCATTATAAAAATTTTATGACCAGACATGAATGTAGTGAAGGAAAATGAAAACTTTTCATCCTTGAAGGATATAAATCAACACCTAAAATATAATATTTTCATTTTTAGAATAAAAGGGAGAGGAGAAGGGGTTTGATGATGTATTCTTCCATTTGTATAATAATATTTAAGTATATATATGGTACATGACATTTCATGACGATAAGAACCTGGGTTTTACTATGAGGAATGGATCTCTCTTTTTTCATTCTTAATGCTTGAATATGGACTTATGTGAGTTCCCATTGAGGTGACGTGTGTAACAGGTGTGTATGAGGCTTGTTCAGAGCCTGAAACCCATGTTTGGGGTGTTTTAAACCGGGCACATGGTTAGTGAAAACCATGCAGGGGAGGCCACATGGTTTGACTAAAATGTAAATGGCTAGATAGAGGGGATGTACATTTCACATAGTTAGAGGAAATCATGTGGGAAGAGATGCAGGCCTATGCGACTAGGTCTTCGGTTTTAATTGATTTTGGCAGTTATTTTTGAAATAGTTTCCGTATGGATTTCAAACCATATGGGTAAATCATGCAGGAGCCCCTTTGGATTATATAAAACATGCATGGTTGGTGAAAAGTTTACCAAACATTGAGCCTAAACCATTTATCCCATGTATTTTGGGTTTTTCATAATTGTTAATTAAATTAATTTCTTTTAAAAATAAAAAACCCATCTTATTTCATACGTATAGTAAGAGGATCTTTTGAGATCATTTTTGAGTGACTACACATCGATTTTAGATATAATATATGTCTAATATATGATTTGAGAATGGATTGTCTCATCGAATCCACATTGGTATGATCTATATTCCTTTTTATCCATTCTAGATTATTCAGGATATTGATTATGCTCTTTGGATTTTGGATCCTATGTAGTATTTTGACTTTTTTCATCCTTTCTTCATATTTCTCCAAAACCTAGTCAAATGTGGACTTGATTCTGGATGAGCACTCCACTACTGATCTAAGTTAGGTTGTATACACTTTTATTTCGACTATTGTTCTTTTAAGTCTACCATCCATTACTCCACCCTCCGGATATTCTAGCAAGGCCTTAACTTCGAAAGAAATACTTGCAATATAATTAATCATACATATTAGGCATGCCCATAGGATCTGTTGTGGTTCGTTGGTACCTGTTCACCTAACCAAGGTCACCCATTGAGTGAAACATATGATAATACATTGTTTATTCCATGTTAAACAACCCAAGGGGTGTGTTTGGGGTTCTCCATTCTATAAGAAGAGATCTACAAATGGATTGATTTGAATGTGATGATTAGGAGATAGATTGTATCCTTTAACATGGTAAATTGTGTTAAACTTCAATTTGTTAATTGTTGAATTGATCAAATGGGATATATTAATTGTGTAATTAATTGAATAGGTGGGTAATCCCATGGGATATGTTAAACTGTGAATGGTGATAAATGGGTGGGTATAACCATGTGACATATTTATTTGGAATTGATGATAATGGGTCAGTATACCCATGTGACATGATTAAATGGAAATGGAATACATGAGTGCGTATACTCATGTGTTGTTTTTAGTATAAAACGTATTTAATGCGTGGGTATAATCATTATATGTAATTTAAAGAATGTGATTATATGATTGGGTAGAATCATAGGGAATTGAATTGTTAAATGGTATGAATAGATGAATGTTTTTTAGATTCCATGGGTGACTCTCCATGAATATAGAACACAGTAGCGGATTCCTTGAGTAGTATTTATACTTGGGTCTTTATTTTGGGGGATTCCTTTGGCATTTCTAACCCTTGAATCTAGCTTGCTTAGACTTTCAAAGGATGTGTTGGCATACATGTTCCTAGGAATCCAACCAATGCCTGACCGATATTCCACTGAGATGATCCTAGGACTCAAAGAGGATTCCTTTATTCTTATACCATGGATCTGGCCCTTAGTGGTCTAAAAATAATTATACAACACTTCTGTGGAATATATGACATGCATGGATGTATAGAAAGGCTGTGGTTCTTGGATAATATTTCATTATATGACGAGTATGTGTAGATAGTATATGGATGGGAGCACGACTTGGTCATGTTGTTTATTATTTTTCATGTAGATACCTTGTTATGAGCTTGATTTGTTTTCGTAGAGCCTTGATAGGATTATCAATATCACTTGAAGTACTGGTTTACGTTCCATGGTCACATTACTTTGGTTCATGCTTACCTGCATACTTGGTTTAAATACACTGTATTGTTTATATTGTACATTTAAAATGTATAGACCTTTGTGTGAATTCTTACTAGGATGTTTATCTCATACCCTGTTCGGGACTCCCTTGGGGACCGAAATTGATTATATGGTTTTATGGGATAATAAGGTAAGGCACCCTAACACATGTTGTTGATTGTTGCTTTTGAGAAGGTGGGTATGTGACCATGATGAGGCTTGCGATGCTACATGTACTTTTTGGTATTTTATTCATTTGGATACTTGTATTATATTGTACTACCATGTAATTGTTTCAGCTATTTTATAAATACATATATCATTTTCAACATTATATACGAGATAATTATGCTTTATTTGAACATCCCGACCTTGTTTACTTCTTTAGTTGTTCTCTTATTTATCTGATTCCTCTATTTTAATGTTATTAACATCCATTATTAAGTACTCATATAATGAGGGAATAATATCCCCAATAAATCACTCAGTCACTCACTAATAGTTGGAAGCCTCTGGGGTTTGGGGAGTTGCACAAGAGGTCATGCAGCGAACTGGGCTCAAGGCACTATTGAGTGGCTTCTTAGGTCAATGACATTGCAAAGTGATATTAAAGAAATATTTTCTTGTATGATTTACTATTTAGAGATAATAAGAATGTATAATAAAGAATTTTTTTTGGTAATAAGTTGTTCTTGGTAGTAGCTACCCCGTTTATGGGGAAAATTGAAATTTCATCAAAATGAATTTCCTTTTCTGGATTTTGACAATTATAGTTGGTTTATTTCCACTATTGGGTGATGCAATTGGGTTGTTTTGTTACTATTGATATGATTATGGTTCCAATTCTCTTGAAAACAGATGAGATGAGGGTATTCCATCCCATGAATCATATATTCACCTTGCTAGAAATCACATTCCATGCATTAGGCCATTCAATCTAGGATACATTACATGACACATACTATTGAGAAAGGTGTTGTGATAGTAGTGCATAGTATTGTGGTAGACATTGGGTAGTGGATAGAGATAGTTACAACATCATTCAATTCATAATGTTTATGTGCAATTTTTGACTAGGAAGTGAGGAACCATGTTTCAATAGTTAAATTGAATTGACTTGGAATTAATTAAATGGGAATCATATTTTGGTTCATGTGGTGTTATGGGACCTCATGGATCGGAAATTGGCGACAGATCCATTAAATCATTTGAAAAAATTAATATTAAATGAAAATTAATGGAATGGAAAATAATGAAATCACCTAGATAAGGATTTTCAGTGGTAAATAGGCATAGTTTCTAGTTGTTTTTTGTGAATGTTCTTTTTTACAATCCTAGCTATAGGAGGAGGCTGTGAGTTATGAATTTATTTTAGGAGGGTTTGGAAATATCTTATGATTTTGTGATGTGAGTTTGATGTTTTAATTTTTTAGGTGTGTGTTTTTCATTGTCGAATCATGCCACCATGATAAACTACAATGGTACTCCAGGGGGATGATGATGACCACACTCCAGAGGTGGTGGGCCATAGGCTATCAGTAGATCCTACTTTAGTGCCAGCTATGGAAACATCTATTTTTTCAGACACAGGTGTTGAGTAATAGTTCTGTGAGGGTTTGTATAACTTTATAATGACTTATCAAGGATTACCACAACCTACCCTATCCATGGTGGTGCAGACGTGTGTGTTATATTAGCAGCATCCTGTCCGGTTTTCAGAGGATGGCGGTCCACGGGATACAGAGCTATGGATTGAGACAATGTTAGAGATTTTTTATATTCGTCTGACACCTCTTGAGAGAATGGTAAATCTCACCATGTATATGATACATGGAGTAAAAAAGTGATGGTGGTATGTATTGAACCATGTATGTAGACTGTGAGATATGCTTTGGTCTTATTTCCAGACACACTTATTTGACTACTTTTACCCTAAGACTCTGTGAGGGGAGTGGGCTAGTGAGTTCACGCATCTAGAGTAGTGCGTGATTGTAGTTATGTTGTAATTGACATTATTTATAGATCTGAAACATTTTTCACTAACTTAACTTACTAATGGGCTATCAAGAGAGAGACTCTTCGAGGTAGGTCTTAGACCTTCTATTAAATCTCATGTCAACATGTTCATATTGAATTCTATCAATGAGACTGTCAATCAGGCACTGATTACAGAGAGGAACCTGAGGTGATATGGAGTCATTGAGTAGGGTAGTGCTATCTCTTGACCTAGTAGATCAGTTTATTTAGGTAAGAAGATCCATTTTGAGGCTTTATGTGAGATGAGTTCCAATTAGGCTATGTGCACTGGTAGCTTAGTGTTTTTTATCAATGTGGTAGAGGAGTCTACATAAAGAATTAGTGTGAACCCGAACAAGAAAAGTGCTGATATTATGGAAAGATGGGTCACTTGTTGTGGTTTTGTAGGCCCTTCCCTCCAGATGCAAGTAGTAGGGTTCAACTTTGACACCAGGTAAAAGAGAAGTTTCCTCAGCATTGCATCAAGTAGGGAGATGGAGTAGTGTTGGACGATCATGCTGAGGTACTGGTGGTCATGGTAGAGGTATCCGGAAACCAGTTATTCTGAGATATCAGAGTGGACCTACTCCAGGTACTGAGGTTGTATCATAGGAAACTGGTGTATGCCAGTTCTATTCGGTATATCCTACCCCTGAGGAGTAGGGTTTTGGACCATCTACGGTGAGAGGTTCACTCCTAGTAGACTCTATTATCCTATCTTCTTTTTTTGATATAGGTGCATCACATTTGTTATCTACAATAGTAGTGAAAATCCATTTGATTACATTGTTTTGTAATGAGGGTGTTTTGACACTAGAAACATTTTTGGAAAATAGAATTAAATATGTGTGCCAGTGTAGAGAGTTCCCCCTCAAGGTTGGTGGGTGCCATTTTTTCTAAAATCTATATTTTCTCGAGATGATTGGGTTTCATGTCATACTCAGGATGGAATAGTTAGTAGTGTATCGAGCTTATGTTCATTATTGTCTCGGGAGGGTGTCATTCAATCACCAGAGGGTGAAATTTATACAGATAATGGTGAATTAGATGTACTAGTGAGATAAACTGGATTAGAGAATCATGGGATGTGATGGATGACAGCCATATCAATATTTTGTATATGGATGATCAGGGAGTGACTCTATCAGAATTTCATCCAATGGTAGAGGGTTGAGGGAAATATTCTAAAATAACTTTTATAGTTTACCTCCAGAGAGATAGGTGGAGTTATCTGTCATGTTAGTTCTTGGAGTGGCATCGGTATCCATTCTTCCTTATATGTTGGCTATGATAGAGTTACATGATCTCAAGAGGTATCCAGCCAATTTGTAGGAGAAGGGGTTTATTCAACCCAGGACTTATCTATGTGGTTTAATGGTTCTTTTTGAGAAAAAATAGGCTCATACCCTTATGATTTGCATGGATTATTTGAATTTTAACCATTTGACAGTTAATAAAAAATAACACTTTCCACAGATAAATGATCTATTTGATCAGCTTTGAGGAGATCTAGTGTTCTCAAAAATTTATTTGAGGTCAGAATATCACTAGGTACGTGTTAGAACTACAAAAATAATTCATAAAAACTTTCATATAAGGTATGTTCTAAATGAGTATCTAGTTATTCTATTCAGTTTCATGAACACACCAATAGTTTTCATGGAACTACTAGAATGAGTGTTTCATTCTTAACTATATTATTTTATGGTGCTTTTAATGGACGATATCATTGTGTATTCTCACAATCTATATGAACATTCCAACCATATTGAGATCATTTTAGACACATTGAGAGAGAATAAGTTATATTCTTAGCTCACCAAGTGACACTTTTTTAGGCATCAGATTCACTTCTTGGGTCACATCACCTTAAAGATAGGAGTATTTTTGAACCTAGAGAAGGTGAGAGCTGTATTTTTCTGGGAATATCCCCAATTTGTTTTTAAATATGGAGTTTCTTGTAGATATATAGTTGCTATAAGAATTTCATATCAGACTTCTGATTCTTATCAACACTATTGATATGCTTGACTAAGAAGGGTGTGAGTTTTGTATGGTGGGATTCATGCGTGACGACCTTTTAGGAGTGGAATGTGGGACTGATATTACTACTAGTGTTGATACTTCTAGAGCAGGGAAGGTGCTACACTATGTATTTTGACACATTAGAAATGAGACTCGGAGTAGTGCCAATGCAGGGGGATAGGGATGTGGTGTATGTATCTTGACAGATGAGGACATATGAGAGGAACTATCCAACACATGATCTCGAGTTAACTATGGTTGTTCACACATTCCAATGTTAGAAACATTATTTATTGGGACTCAATTTTGTGGTGTAAACAGACAAAAAACCCTTAAATATATATTTACACAGTGTGATATGAATCTGAGGTAGCAAAGGTGGGTGGAGTAATTACAATATTTTATGATTGAGCTTGCCTATATTCTTGGTAAGGGAAATACAATGGCTGATGAACTGAGTACGAGGACATAGATACAATCGGTTCTGCAAGACAATAGTGAGTGGAAGCTTATGCATTTATTCACTGAGATGCACATAGAGGTAGACAACAGTCAGGAATATACATATATATCATCCTTAGCTGTGACCTCTTCCCTACTCGACAGAGTTAGGATGAGGTAGCTATCAGATTCTGAGGGTCTAGTTCTATAGGAGAGTGTGGAAGGTAAGGACCCACCTCCTGGTTGGACCAAAGGTGAGGATGAGATAATGCATATCAATGGTCACATTTGGGTTCTAGTAGACATACACAAAGAGCTAATGTGGTAGTTTCATGAAGTAGACTTATTAAAAGGTCAAATCGATTCAGAAGGAGAAAGATACCGTAAATTTTAAACAAAAATATTATGTCGATCACTATAGATGAAAATTTGAGTTTGAGGTCAGGGATCAAGTCTTTTTTTGTGTTTTACTATGGTTGGGACATAGAACGTTCATGATTTAGGGAAAATTTCACCGTGATTTGTCAGGTCATTTGAGATTCTGGAGAGATTTAGGTTGGTATCCTATCATTTGCAATTACCTAAGAGGTACCGATCTATAAAAAATTCTTGAATGCATCTCATCAGCACCACTATCATTCAAACCCAAATCAGATTTCTCATATTGAGGAGGTTGTGTTATAGACATATGCTTCCTTTAAGGAGAATCTGGTATGTTTCATTTAGAGGAGCACAAAGGTTCTCTGGGGTCGTTTTAGTTCCTCTAAATTTCGATTTTAGATCTACTCTCCATCCGATCTCCATTTCAAGCACAATTTGTCTCATCGAATCAAATAGGTAGGATATACATTCCTTTTTAGTCGTTCTCTAGTTTTTGGCTATCAATTTCACTATTTGGATTTAGACTAACATTCCCTATTTTCTTGTTCTTCATCCATTCTTCATATTTGTCATAAATTTAGTCGAATTAGACTATATACAAGATAAGAACTCCACTACCAATCATAGGTAGAATGTATATACTTTTTCAGGATTTTGGTTCTTTTTAGAGATATGAACGATTATGTTTCCCACAAAACATTCTAACATGATCCTTATTTTTAATGTGTTACCTGCAATAGATGTAATCAGACATTTTAGGGATTCTTATAGGATCTATTATTGTGTGTTGGTAGCTATTTCACAAACCATGTTCACCAACGGGGTGATTATTATTAGAATACCATGTTTATTCCATGTTAAATAACCCACGGGGTGTGTTTTGGGATTTCCTTGTTATAGGAATCTAGTAATAAATGGAATGATTTAATGGGATGACTAGGATATGGTTTTCATTATTTACATTGATATGTTATATTGAAGTTTAATTGGTTAATTGTCGAATTTATCAAATGAGATATCTTAATTGTTTAATTAATTGAATGGGTGGGTATAAATATGGGAAATGTTAAAATGTGATGGGGATAAATTGGTGGGTATACCCATGTGACATGATTAATTGGAATTGATGATAATGTGTGGGTATACACATTTGACTTGATTAAATGGAAATGAAATACATGAGTGGGTATACTCATGTGGTATTTTTATTATAAAGGGTATTAAATGAGTGGTTATTCTCATTATATATAGTTGAATGAAATTTATAATATGATTGGGTAAAATCATATGTAGTTGTATTGTTAAATGGTATGAATGGAAGAATGTTTTTAGATTCCATGGATGACTCTCCATGGATCTGGAATGTGGTAGTAGATGCCTTGAGTAATATTTATTCTTGGGCCTTGATTACATGTAATGCCTTGGGATTTTATAACCCTTCAATATAGATTTCCTCGACTCACATAGGACATGTTTGTATACATGTTCATAGAACTCCAACTAGTGCCTGACCGAGTCTCCCTAAAGAAGATCTTTGGACTCGATGAGGATGCCTTGGAATTTTTTAAAAGAATGGTTTGTTCCCCATGTTTTTACCTACCAAAAGGCATACATAAAAAAAAATCTTTCATGAAAGGGTGAGGTCAAAATTTAGAAACCAATTGTTATTAGACAAGTGTTGTTCCATTTTTATACCTTAATATAAATGCTTAACCACTATGTAATCTTGTTTTTACATTATTTTTCGTAGTTAAATTTATTTACTTTCACAAATATTTTCAGTCAAAAACTAATTTTTCCCTATTAGAAATTATAAATTATTATGTATGGAAATATGGAATCCATTTTTCCAAATTCCAATCACATAAGTAGCTGAAATTAATTTAAAATTAATTCCATAAATCAGATGACCAAGTGGGTTTCTAAAGTAAAAATATTCAACAGTTTTCTATGTTTTTATATTGAAATCAAATGTGAATATTTTTCCAGTCACCTAAATTAGTTTAAATGATATAAATTTTATGTAATTAAACATTAAAACAAATTAAAAATATTATTTATCACTATAAATTATTTAGATGAAAAAGTTATTTTCAATTAAATGTTTGTGTTATTTAATATTCATCAAAATATTAAAGCTCTCAGAAAATAAAAAAAGTCACCTAAAAGTAAAATTTGATATTCATCAGTCAAAAAATAAGATTATTTTTTCAAATAAAAATTATAAAACTTTCAAAAATTATATTTAAAATAGGTTCACCTTTAATAGGTGGAAAATTTTCTCCTAAAAAATATATAGTTTTTATGCTTAAAATTTGATTTACTATTATCTTAAGCCCATCAAAATTTTTGGATTAATTTCAAAAAAATTTATTAAATATATTACATATACATTTTATTAGTATATTTTAATAATATTTATTAATTTAATTTATTAAGTTAAAATTCCATTCTAGTTATAAAAATAGTTTTTTCCAAAAAAACACATCCATTATATTCAATGGGTATTTATTTTCATTTATAATTGATTTTTAACAAATGAATTCATTTTATAATTATGTGTAAACTATGATTTTATAATTTAGTTAATCATATTAATTCCTATTCTACCAATAACTATGTGTTAAATATAATGTTAAATAAATAATGTTAATAATATATTATTGTCTGGAAAGACTCGGGCTTCTGTGTAACATAAGTCCTGAAAGGAAATTGATGTTTATTGCAATGAAAGGTAACCATGATGTGGTTTGTGATGTAATCTAAACTATTAATTGCATTAAATAATCTACTTATGAATATAATTTAATTTGGAAGAATCTATTTCATAAAATCTTGGGATGTTATATTCATGCTCTTTATTGACTAGAGAATATTTGAATGTTTTAAAATATGATTTGATGAGTTTTTTGAAAGATTTTTTGTTGGACTTGGGAATACATTAGATGACATTAGATAAGAGGACATCTAAATGATATTCACTCTTTTTATCTCTCACATTCCACCAAATATTTATCTCATGATGGATCTTATGAAAAATAATATTTGGGATTTAAGATCTCAGGTTGGTACTTTATATGCATATCTTCTAGACATGATGCTAATGTTAAAACATAGGTTTATCAACGTAGTTTTTCAGCCATCTAAATCAGATGATTCTCATGTATCCTCCTTACTTTCTTATTTTGATCATATTCAAGGTGTTGTTAGTAATGATAAAATCTATAACTTATGAGAGTTTAGTACAAAATGATCATGGATGAGTTTCATAATAAAATTGGAATAGTGTTTTAATGACTCCAAACACATACTAAAAAGAATTTATAACAGTTTAAAAGGTGCGCATAGAAAGATGACAAATATAGAGATACTATTTGAAGGGATCATGATTTTTATCCCAGTAGGATCATTACTAAGCCTAATTTGAAGACCATGTTCATATATGTACCCAATGATCTAATGATTCTCCCTCAGGCTATATCCTCCAAAACTCACATGAAGATATTAAAAGTTATTAACCCTATTTTGGAATCAATTTAGAGAACATGGAATAATATTTTCATTCCATGAATCATGGATCCCGTGTTTTGAAGAAAATAACTAGACTTAATGAACAATACCTTTATACTTCCAATATTTCCATTTTGGAACCTCCTTCTTACCAATTTCAACAAGCATTACTTCTACCATTTACTATAGAAAAACCTTTTCTTTTCTTTTAGAAAAATATTCAAAAACATAGACGTGTATCTAGGTGTGTGGAGAAACTTCTTCCATCTCTTTACAAAATCCTACACCTCTTATCTCAGTGTCCATATCAAAAGAAAAAGATCATATTCTCTCCTCTCACATTAGAGATGTTGTGTCACATTATGATTATGATTATGATTTGAGTATTTTATAGGGCCTCTTTTTGTAATCATTTTTGAGTTATCAGTGAAATAATTTATTTCCTTCATGTATTAGAATTAATAATTTGTTTTTAGTATTTCTTCATTACTCAGTTAAATGTCTTTTTAATATTTCATTATCCATATGCACATCACTCTAACATAATTTTTTATAGTACCAAAAAGTGGTTAAATGTAGTTTCAATTCATTTGATATACTTTTTCATGATTTGTGATCATTATAAAGGGGATGATTATTGGATTAAACCATCAAATCCTTATTTTAATGATAAAAAATCACATTTATTTCTATATTAATAATTTTTATGATTTAATATAGTAAAATTTTTCTAACCAATACTAGGAAAAATGTATAAGACTTGAAATGACCACATAAACCGACCATATGAATAAGTTGAAAAGAACATAATGGAATTGTGACTATATATTGAATTAAATGTGATTGCATGAATAAATAAATTATCACATGTCAGGTGAGAAATATTTATCTTTATGTCTTGAACTGACAACATGTATAGCGATCCAACCACATGGAGTGTTCAATTGACTGTATTATGGATTCAACCTACTACGTGAAGACTTCAAGTGATGGTGTAGATGGAAATTTATTTTTCGAAAGGTTTTTAACCTACGGCATGAATAAATGAAGTGGCTGAATGTGAAAATATAGTTATCATGTTATGTGACTGCAAGTAAGTTATCATGTCATGTGAATAAAAGATCAAGTGATTTAAAGAAAGTGACAAGTCCAAGTGACTATAAGCAAGTGACCATGTGAAGTGACCATAAGATCAAGAGACTCTATGATCAGGGGACCACAAGTTCATGTGTCTGCAAGATAAAGTTACTATAATTCTATGTGATTATAAGGAAAGTGACCATGCTTATGTAATTTATAAGTGACTATGTCTAACATGATTATTGAGGAATATTTAAAACTCTAATGACTATATTTTGAAGCATTTGCTAATGATACTGAGAATTTAAGGATGCAGATTAGTATAATGAGTAAGAGGATTTGACTGACTAAAAATTATTTTTTATTGAATAAAACACTTTTGTGGAAGAAAGTGTGAAACCAAACGATCCATAAAAACACCCAAACAACCCCGAACCAAAACCAGAAAGATACATGAACTACCTCATACACGCAACAACAACATCCACCCCCCTTGCGCGACACTCGGAGATCCCATGCAAGCATGGTCCCTCCCGATGTTGCCATCCCTCCAAAATAGCCATATCCCAAATGTCCTGCAAAGGGTGTGGCAGAGTGCTCTAGCCCAACAAGGATGTCCAGACTGCATTTCCCAAATCAGACAGGGGGTGAATCCTCATAGGAAAAGGAAATGTTACCAAAACAAAGCTTTAGCCTATTGTTGTTTTCTTCCCTATAGATATTCCAATACATAAGCCATACCTTAGCCTCAAGATCTTCCCCAATAACATATTCCAATTGGTTCACCATTTTGACCCACGTGCGGATATATTCTTCTTTTCTGATTTTCCTGTCGTTGAAGCCTCTCATTAAGATCAAATCATGTTTGTCAATCCACTTTGCCTGCTCATTGTTGACCTAAACTCTTACTGCCCTTCCCATCATATCAGACTCCTCCCATGGAATGTCAACATACAAAACTTCTTCTAACATGTCTTCCTCGGAACAAAGGATAGGTTCCTTTCAGGAAACTTACCTTCCCTGTAGAACTTCCCATTTCATTGATGTTTCCCTTAATTAAAACCTGAGGATCCTCTTTCACTGCATTGGGCCGTGACACCGGTAAATTCTTCGCAGAGTGGGTCTCCATAGGTGGGGGAAGCATGGAGTAATATTTTTCCCCCTTTTTCTTTTTAGAACTCATGTTGTTCTTTTCACCTGGTACCTCCTTAGCTGACTGCACCAAGTCAACTGTGTTGGTTTTATCCAATTCAGCCTCACCACCACCCAGTTGCCCAACAGTCAGTTCAGGGGCAGAATCACAGCGTGGAAGAACAAAAAGATCACTTTCGTTGAATTGATGGCATGGGATTTTATCCTCTTCCACCTCATGAGCCTCTCTAATATCTTCACTTTCTAATACATCAAACCGATTTGGAGGACATGGTATAAGATCATCCACCCTTATCTTCCCCAAATTGGTTGGAGTGTTCTGAACTGGAAGCACAGTCTCTCCAGAGTCGTACTGGTTCTCAAGTCCCCTACCCATATACTGATGATTAGAAGTCCCATCTATGTCCTGGCCATGGCTATTTGTATCTGCATCCTGACTGAGGTCATTAGAATTACCATTCTCCCAGTTTTCCAGCTCAAAAGCATGTGAAGTGGTAGTCACAACATCTCCAGGAAAGTGTTCCTTCCTCCTAACCTCATCCAATCCTACCTGCACTCCTAAATCTGTGCACGATATGTCATATTCCGGTCTCATTTCCTCCGTAGCAGTAGTTATTAATGGAGCAGTATCCTCCCCTGAGGGAACCCCCAGCACCAGTGAGATATTATCACCACCTGGTTTTGAGGGAGCCTGACAATCCTGGGGCAGGCCTGCGGGTGGTGTCTGAGCACTACCTATCCCAGCATTAGGAGTGTCCACACCACCTTTCAAAGGTTCATCCACTAGCATAGCTGGGTACTCAGAAGTTCAGACACTCCCAGACCTCCTTCAACAACCGAATTCCTCATGACACTGTCTCTGACAAAATGAACAGAAGGGTGTCCAAGATTCATATACAATCGATTGTGTATACCTGTACTCCTCTTCAACCATAATCCAGACAATCTCCGGTGGAATTCTTGAGAGATCCATTTCCACACAAATTCTAGCCGATATGGGATGTGACAAAGAAGTTGTCCTTTGATCACTGCACACAAATTGGCCTATGGAGTTTCCAATTGATCACAGCAACCCAAGATTCTGTAACGGGGGAGGAAGGCCAGGTAATTGAATCAAAAGCGCCATATAAGTAGAATCATGGTTCATGTGAGCGTCAAAAGACAAGCGAAGAAAATGGAAAGGGAGACCCGAGAAGTATTTACTCATTCTAGACCAAGCCCTACCCAAATCTTCCTCATCAGCAAAAATAATCAGGAATTGAGAAGGACCCAGGATACCTACCCATGCACGATGCATCAATCCCCAATCTGCATTGACTGCTTTGTCGAAATGATCCACAAGGGGTCGCCACCTCACAAACCTCACAATCAGAGCCAAAGAATGTAATGCCGATGCTTCAGAGAATTCCTTCACCGAAACCAGAACAATAGGCTGGCCTGAAAAGCAACCAGGGACCTTCGGAGCCACTTGGATTTCGGGGATGAAGAACCCTGCATCCAACGAGGAACTAAAGAAATCACAATCTCTCAACTAGAATGATTTTATTTCGCTTTATAAAAGTATTTCTCATCCAATGTTTTCTCCCTTTTCTGTTAGATTACCTTCAAGATATGTTTTCATTACTCTATATTTTTACTAGCATGTGGTCCTATACTTTATTAGAGATCACTGGACACACTCTCTTATTATTTTTACATCTGTTATCGCAAAAATAACTATGGAAGATGGTATGTGAATTATAGAAATACTTGTGTCAATTTTTAACTATAAAACTTGTTCTAGCTTTTGGATCTATTTAATATTTAATAAATATTCTTGGTAGTGGGTGAATATAATGTTTAGAGGATTAGGTCTCTATTTGAGACTAAAACTCTTGTTTTTATTTCCTTACATGTTAATTTTCTCTTCTTACACTATTTTTTTCATATAACTTATTAATACAAAAAATATTTTCGAAATCAATTTTATGATTTTTACATTTAATTATTGATTTATATAATTGGTTTAATGCGATTAGATTTGTTTTTCAAAAGATAATTTTATTTTAATTTTTTACTAGGTTATGATCGATCCTTTGAGAAGTCCTTTAAAAACATCAATATATATATATTTATATCATTTTAGTAATTTTATTTGTTTCTATAAAATAGTGGATGGGGTTTTAAAAATGTTTATAAACAGAAATTTTAATTGGAAACTCAATTCACTCTCACCCTCATGAGTTTTTTCACTTTTTCCAAAAGATCTATTTAATAAATATGGACATCAAACTATTACTTACCAGTCATTTCTCTATAAGAGGGTAAAACCTGTAGACTTTTAGAAATGCATGAATCATGTGTAGGTTCTATTTTTCATATACATTCTAGTGTGGGAGAAAGTGAGTATGTTATGGACCGGTAGATAGAGAATTATTTGATTACCCCTATTTACCTAGGGGGCATGTGGCTAATCTAAATACTATATGGTAGTTATCCTATCTCCTAAGTATCTCTACTTGTTTGGCTATGGAATATGGATAGTTCTGTTTTTTTGGCCATTTTCAATGGATCTTGTTGTCATCTTCAAGTTTATTTTAATTATGATATGATTGGGGTTTGGAGGAAAATTTTGGTTTCTAGTTTGACCTTATATCATTACCAAGGTGTGGGTTATCTATTTCATTGATGGGTAAGTTTTTCATGAAGGTTGAGGGGTTCAACTCCTCTTTGTTGTGTGCTTTCCTAGGAACTCTCTTAATTGTGATATCTTTCTATTACATTGGTGGTGATAGAGTTTAAAACTCCCATAGGGGTTTAGGGAGTGTAAAGTCCCACTTTTTTATGTGATAGTTTCTCCCAAGACCCTTGGATTATGGGATAAACCATATAAAAATATAGATAATCTTTATATCAACCACTATTGGCCTTTGGTGAGGAATGGGTTCACCACCTTCATTAGATCCCCCGTACGAGGTCTCAGATATGAGATGTTTATGTGGGCCCTTGAGGCATGAGGTGTTGTTGAAAGAATGTATATTCACCAATATCATTGGACGTTCACCCTACATAAAGTATTGGTGGTGACGTTGGTGCATGTTTGGTGGCTTGTGGTCAATGAGATCTCTCTGTGAGGTCCCCCAATTATATCCCCTAGCTATAAATTGGTAGTTTAGGTTGTGGTTTCCCTTTTAAATTATATCATTGATTTATCTCCTTTGATGTAGATGTGTAGGGAGTGGTTTTACCCTAAGGTTTATGAACATGGAGGTGAATTCCATTGAGGCGTGGGGATATTTGTGAAGTCCTATTTCTAAAGAATGAGAGGAAATTTCGGTTATTCCTTTCTTCATGGTTAGTGTAATTTTTATTGAGGGGGTCCTGGTCCTATGGGTTCCTTAGAATATTTGGAAATCCTTTTTACCCCCATGATAATTAGGTTGGGTTTTTTTTGGGATGAGAAGTCACGACTTTATCTATGTTTGGAATTATCCTATTTTATTTGAGTTTAGCGGATCCACTATTTGGACCTCAGTTGTGTGTCAACCTACCACCAAAAAACCATTATTTTATTGAGGAATCCTACTTTCTATATTTGTACTCAACCTTGTATTGTATTTGTACTAACACTTATTATGTTTTTACTTACTATGAATATGTATATGGTGAGGATGGTGGGTGGGAGTTGCTGGAGCTTACTGGAGATGGTGGGGTTTATAGATAGTGATGAACATGTTTTCAATTAGTGTGATATAATTATTCCCTTATACTTAGTCCCCTGATGTATATTCTATTTTGAGATGTTCATACTTTTATTATGTTTCCATTATTCAACATTCATTTGAACTATATTCCTTTGGGATGTTTATCAAATACAACATTCATGTTTCAATTTTTATAGTTATATCTGTGTGGTTTTTTTGTTATTGAAAAATGTTGATTAATTTTTGACACATGTTTTATAGGGTAAGACCACCCATATGTTATTTATGTATTCTTAGTCCTTGTCGATGGCCCCTAGAATACTTGAGGAGAGCTTGGGGTGGCACACCCAGGTCACCACCATCTCTTGAAGGGACATAGTAGGCTGTATTACGATAGATTTATATCGAGGAAGGGTTGGTTATACATATGGATTTTAGAGATATGTGTATCATGGGGTTTTCATTAGGGAAAGTGGGGAGATAATTCTTGATAGTTCTTATATTTTGTTGACAAACCAATGAACCTAGGTAGGATGTGACATTTGATTCATTCCTAGGAAAGGAATTTGAAACTCTATTGAGTAATATAATTTCTTTGGGAATTTCTTATAGGGTACAATTTTATAAGTCCATTGATCGTATAGAAGTCATTGGACTGT
Organism: Viscum album; assembly: GCA_963277665.1. NCBI lineage: Eukaryota > Viridiplantae > Streptophyta > Magnoliopsida > Santalales > Viscaceae > Viscum > Viscum album. The sequence goes on along the minus strand of OY728123.1, from coordinate 489,568,181 downwards.
TGGTTTTTCATCACAACATCCTCATTTATTATTTGTCACAGGAAATGAGGATATGTTATTCTGTTATAAAGATGCACTCTCTAGATTAATTTAATGGGCCTTATATGAATGAATGAGCAATGTCACTACTCACAGACATCTGAGATTTCATAGTGATTCTCAGTTGATATTAAAAGTGGGGTGGTTACTAGAATATTTGTCTCTAAAGATCCAACTATATGGTCTTTTTGTGATGATAATAATTTTCCTGATGTTGGTACACACTTGGATAAGGTTCATTCAAATTAGGGGTTCCCCCCCTATATCCTTAGGTTGGGTAGGTATCCCACCAGAAATCAATTTCTTCTAGAGGAGAATATGTTCCTCTACCCACTAATTATATTGTTTCAGTATCAACCTAATATACATAGGTCCCAAGATCATATATATGATGAGTCAATATCCCCATGTCTAAATATCTTGGATGGTGCAATAGACCCTCCACTAGAATTATCATCCACCCATATCCCCACTTATTAGTTAAGGGGATCATCCTCCAAAATTTATGAGAGGTTACACAGGTTTCATAGAATTGATATTTTAGATACTGGATCAGTGGTATAGTGTTAATGGAATGGAGAGGTTGGTTACTCACTTCGATGGGGTTTCTTATCGCGTGTTTCATGTCCCTCACCATACATTAGGAACATATATCTGTTTAGATGATGCATGAAATTGGATTATTATCTCCTAATTGAGATTGAAACTCTATGATGATCCATTGATAATGTTTCACATATCTTATCATGCTCTATCAGGGTGAAGATGATGGGTATGTTGACATAAATTCTATTGATAGTAACTTTGGTTGGATTGTATGTTTCTTCTCATGCATGTGGTGCATATTTTTGTGAGGATACTGTATCAGGAGTGGTAGTTAAATGATATATGATGACCATTGTGTAATTCATCCCCTAGTGTGAGTTTTGGAAGGATTTGATCATGATGATCCTGATGTTTCTCATGGTGTGATCTGCGTCTTTTTTCCTTATCGCCCATATTTTTTATCACCAGTTGCTATTATTCTCTTAATGTTTCATGGTTCTAATGGGAGAAAAAGATACCATTGTATTATTTAGATCTACATGGTATAGTTGGAGACTTACTGGATGAAAAAATATCCCATCCTTTCTGTCACCAGTTTGAGGTAGATTTGAATTTTTTTTCCTTGGATTCTTTTGAGGTAGAATACGACCCAATGGTGATATTGATAATGATGAATGATCACCTAAATCATATTTTTGGGTGAATTGATATCTTTTTTTTTTGGTTTTGTGATCAATAATATATGTTTTTTCCTATAATTAATAGGACGTAGGACCCATACAATGAGGAAGACCAACCCATTGGAAGCTAAAAAAATTCTTGAATTTTTAGCACAAGAATGCCTTTGAACTGCTATTATTTTGAATGATCCATCCAAAATTTTAGAGTAGAGGGGTGACCTTTTTTCACAGGAGATGTCTCTAATGAGATCAAATAGAAGTGTAGATATTAAGGAAATAACATGCTTTATAATATTCCAATGAGCTAATGTAAATGTTGATCTACGATTTGTATAATTTTTTATTATAGGAAAAATAAATTTTCATGGTAATATACAGATCCCTTTACATTGGGATTGGTTATGAGCTAAGCTAGAGATGGGATAGATATCTCACGTTCAACTGTCATGAGTCTTAAAAAAATAGTAGTCTATTGTCTCACCTACATTTCCACACGATTGGAATGGAAATAATATTTATGGGAGATCATTTATGATAATTTGATATGTGTGGTGATGTGTAGGAATCCATTGGATTATTGTTGTGGACATTTGAGTGTTTCCCAGATATTGACCTAAAGTTCCAGATGGATGTGTCAGGTTATCTATGATGGATAATAACCTAGTATAAGTCCACAGTGCTTCTATGTTCCCTTATATTTTGAAATATAGAAGGAAAAAAGGATCTATGTTATGATATTTCCTTTATCTATTCAACATCAATGTGCATTATTTTTTGTGCTTCATGTGTAGTAGATATATGAAAAACTCTTGTGATGTAGTATGTTCCTCTCATAATTAAGACCAATGGATTATTTTTGTGTGATTGTAATGTTTTTATATGGATGTTTTTGGGGTGACCCATTTAATGGTGTATATAATTATTTCCCCATATAGGTTATTCCTTAGTAAACAGACAATACCTGAGTTGTAATTCTCATTTGTGGAATAGATTTTTTTAGGTGTTGATGGTTGTCCTATGATTGGAGGAAAATTGGTGGATACAAAAAATTCAAAATGACGTTTATGGATCATGATTATGATGGTTTCAAGATGCCCCTACATGTTAGGTTGAGGATAGATTCCATTCATAAAAGAACAATAATCTTAAATGTGACATCCCTAATCTAGTTATTCAAGAGGTATGTACTCTTGAGAGGTTGTGATCTAGAACCTAGTGGATCTATGGACCTATTGAAGCTGTATGAGATCATGTGTGGGTTTGTTATGTCCCATTTGAGGATAGTTTTCATCTTATCATTGATATTTTTTTTGGATATTTTCATTTTGACTATGTAATGTCTTGAATATGGGGGGAAGTTATGTTTCAATATCGGATTCCCCGCAATGAATACATTTTCCATTTTTTTATTTTCACAGATTTAATAATTTAAAATATGTAATTTTGTAAATATATATTAGTAAATTATCATTAAAAAATATATGATGGCTTCCATGATTTTAGGTTGTGGTGTTAACCATTGGTCCATATCAGTGCGAAATGGTAATCACAATGGAGTGTCATGAAAAATTTCACAATTATATGAATTGAATAATTAACCCAAATGAATTATTTTTTTATAATTATTTATTTAAACCAAAAAAATTCTTCAAATGGGTAATCTGAGACAATCATTGAGTTAAAAAATGAAAGGTTTATTATAGGAGCATCATTTCTTGAGTTCACATCGGGATTCCAGGGGGTAGTCATCATGGGTGAAATAAATAAAAAAATGATTAATTAATTAAAAACTATAATAAAACCCCTATTGAATACCCCCTTTGTAAGATAATTATGGTTATCCAAAAATCATAATTAAAGGGTGGATTAGTAAGGGAGATGAGATTTGTTATGGTGACTGATTGGTCTAATTTTTTAATGGAGAGAAACTATTGAAGTGTAGTTGGGGGATTTCATAAATGATAATGTTTCCACAAAATAATTCCTATAACTAGGGTTTGAATCGAAAATATCCTCCCTTTGGGAAATTTATTATCCATCTATGGCTAATTATGTAGACAATGATGCTCAAAAGGGTGAGGAAATAGGTATACACTGAAGAAATGTTGGAGGTAAGTAGTGCACCTTTGGGTCAGCAAAAAGGGGCCTTTGGGCCATTATATAGTGGTTTTTGGGATACAAAATTGTAATATATGTGATTTTAAGTGGTTAAGCCATTAGAGAGATTGTGATATATCATTTTTTACTGTTGGTTAAGTGTGTTTTTTCTTCTTATCCCCACCAAGATCGTAAATAAATAAACATATAATTAATATTTTAAAAAAAAAATTGGTTCAAAGCTTTGATATAGTGTATGAATCATTATTTTTATACTTTCCTTGTTCATCGTATTTATTTATCTAGGGATTGGATTTTAAGCCATTAGTATAATTATTGAACTTAATTTTTTATTATCATTATTTTCTTGATTTCCTTGTGATCAATGTGTTCTTTATATTCATTGTTGAATTTTTAAGAAGTAGAATTGAAATCATGAAATGTTATTTTTTTCCATCTCCCTCACATATCTCTCCCTTTTCATCATGTGTTAATGGTATTTCACTATCCATGCCACTACTTAGTGGATCTGATGGATTCATCTGTGATTATTGGGAGAAACTAGGCTTTCAAGAAGTGTGGTGGAGGCATAATGGGAACTAGTTTAAGTGGTTCTGTGATGAAGAATAATTACAACAGGTACCGCATGGGAAATGTGATGATAGGGAATTGTTGAGGATTTTTCCATAGTACTATGCGTATCATGAAGGTGGTGGACACATCACCTCATGAGGCATGAAAAAGGGATTTGATTTGGGGCATGGTACCATGATATTGAGGGAAACAAAAATAGTAAATAAAATAATTACAATTTTAAATGGAAGAGTAAATAGCGGGTACATGGAAGTCGAATAAGTGGTGTGAGAATGTGTGAATCCATGTGAATCCCTCACCTTAAATTTTAATATATATGTTATATAATAATAATAATAATATTATTATTATAATTATAATTATTAATTATTATCCCCCCACTTGGATAGTGGCTATAGTGGGAAGGTTGGTTGTGATGTGGGGTGAGGTGACTGGGTGAAGTCCCTAGAATAGGTTCATGTGTTTTAATAAAAAACACCAACAATATTTGTAAGATCCCAGTTTTTAGACAGGTATGTTTTCGTTATTTTTTGGTTGAATACCTTGTTTCGGGCTTCGAGTGATGTCTCCTGAAAGTGTGAGAGGCTTTGGGGGTGTTCCGGGGGCTTGGGGTATGGAAGAAAGGAAATATGGGCAGGACATGCCAGGGCGCACAACCTACGCATGGCCAGGCAACCTGTGCGGCCTGCCCAGGCTAAACCGTGCGACCCTTCCTCCTCCGAACAGAAGCACACACACTGTTTGCGCACGGTTTTCCAAACTTTGTGGCTAAATAATGTGACCCCTCCTCATCCGGACAGTGGCATGCGCATGTTTTTTCACATGGTTTTCCAAACCGTGCAGGCAAACCGTGCGACCACTTAAAGTTGGAAAAAATTACAAGTTTTCCACTCCAGGCTTTAAAACCCCACTCGAGGTTTCTTCTTATTTCCTCCCTCTCCACATTAGGCACGAACCAAATCTCCCAAAGGCTCCAAGAGACCGATCTCCTTCGATTCTAAGGTGTTTTTGGTGTCGTTGGTTGCAGATCGAAGCTCTGGGTAAGACTAATCCCATCCTTGCTTCTCTTTTTGGTTTATGGATTATATCTTATCTCCCTCTCATTACGAAGCTCTAAAACCCTAACTTTTGGGTGAGTTTTAGGTTGAAGCTCCAAAGTTTTGTTGGATTGAGGTCTAAGTACTTGATTGAGAGTTCTTTCAACTGTGGTTTCTAGGTAGGTGGTCTATAAGTGATATCCCATTGTTATTTGGGTATTTGTGCATGTTTAGTTGTTTTCCTGCTTTCCTTTGGTTATTTTTTGGATAACCTTGTCATGTTTGGTAATAATGGCATTTAAAATGGAAAATGGGAACATTCACGATTTCTATGGGATGTGTTGGGATAGACTTGTCCTAAATTGGGGCCATCCATGGGATGTGCTGGCTGTTCCCGGATTTAGGGTTTGATATTAAACAAGTCACCTTGTTGTAATGAATTGTAGAGACCTTGATAAATATGTGGCATGATTTGTTGAACATGGAATAGATGTTAGGTGATTCACCTTGACATGGAAATAACCTAAGGGTTAAAGTGAAATGGTATTGTGTTAAGGGGTTATGGCATGATGTGGTTTCCCATGTGGGTTGTGGTGAATAGTGTTTTCTGAAGGGCAATGGTTTGGATGGTTGATGGTTACTTATATATAATCACGTGCACATGGATTTGTAGAGTTGGGTATGACTTGAGGATTTACGCCCATGGGTCGATTGAGGACCGAGGTTCTAAACTCCACCCTAAATGCAAGGGTTAAGAAAGGGGACTGAGGGTCTATTCTCCTAATGGTTGCATCCAACCAGACTGAGGCTTTGAGGTGAGGTTATGGTTCCAATGAGGGGGTTAGACCTAGTGAGATAGGATAATGATGTGTTTACCCACTTGCATGTGATTTTTGGCCTTAGACCCATGTAGAATAATGTATGTGATTATCCAATGAAAATGTGATGAAATGGTAAGTGATGATAATCGGTAACAAATGAATGGTAATGGAATGGAAATAGATTTGGCTTTGAACATGCTCATGGTACCTTAATTAATTACTTGGAAATTATCATTCATTTTCCTTTGCACACACTACCTGTTTACACTGGATATTTTGTAGACACCGTTGGTGGTGGCCTACTGAGTTGTACTCACACCCAGCTCGGGCCACCGTTGGGTACCCAAGCAGACTTCATTTTTGCAGGTCAGAAGAAGGGCAAGGGTCCTTGATAGATAGTTGAGTGGACATGGGTAGCACTTGGTGGAGGATCCGAACTTAGAGTCGGGACCCTTTTGGGGATTTTGGCTGTTATCTTAATTTTGGGTTTTGTTTACTCTAGCACTTGAAGTATGACATGGCATATTTATTATTGGAAATGGTTGTTATACATGTTCCTTGTTCATTGGTTATTGTTTCCACTATTTGGTATTTCTGTTGTTCTTACTCTGATAAAAAGGGGGTATAGTCTCCCCACTTGACCCCATAGACCCCCACTGCTAGTCGGCAGCCATGGGCATACAGGGAGGCACGCTTAAGGTCATGTAACCACCCAGCTTGGAGCACTGGTTTAGTGGCTTCCATGTTGGGGACGTTTCAATATGGTATCATAGGAGGACTTTCTTATCCTTCTCTGAGGTCTTGTTTTTTGGGATTGGTAGCCAGGGGTTAAGATGTGTCGAGACTTGGTAATGAACTCGTGCTTGGGAGTATCCAACCCATGTATGGGGGAAAACCCAAGTCATCATGGGTGGGATATGTTGTTCTTGGTTGTGTGATGTTATAGTTGAGGATATTTCACCGCTGGGTGATGCACATGTGGTTTGATGTGACAGTTTTATGATATTTGGATCGTGGCCTTAATGGCATGAGGATTCACATTCATTCATCATTGTATGCACCTAGGGAGATAGGTGACATGCATTGTGTTATGCACATGCACGGGATGGGTGTGTGCGGCATGAAAGTAGGGTGAATCATGCATTTCATGAAACCAAGAAATAATGAAATGAATGAAATAAAAAAAGTAGTTTTCTGTAGCTAGTAAAGAGCTTATGATGAAGTCGTGTAAGTTTTAAGGTATGCGTGCTAAATCTCGTGCTTGGCAATGTAGAAAAATGCCACCACGATGTCGATTACTAGTTGGGAAATGGGAGGGTGTTGCTGAGAACACTCCTCTGGTAGAAGAGAAAGAAAATGTGGTGATCAATAAAGGTAGAGAAGACTAGCTCCTGGAGAAATTGGCTCGCCATATACAGATGATGGATCGGGACCCAGGGCGGGTTGCACCGAGTATGTTTGAGCTGACCAGGGAGTTCCAACTGCAACACCCTCTGACCTTCACTGGAGAGGGTGGTCCAGAAGCAGCGGAGTTTTGGTTAGAGTCTGTCCAGACGATACTAGACCATCTAGAGACCCCTGTTGAAAAGCTAGAGAAGTTGGCCACTTATATGTTGCGAGGCCAGGCTAGGCGTTGGTGGGACATTCAGGCTCAAATAGAGAAGGCTGAGGGAATGTCGTGGAAGGTTTTTCAGGAAAAGTTTCTGGAGCATTTCTACACAGAGACTTTGAGATAGGAGAGGGCTACAGATTTTATGAGCCTGACTCAGGGATCTCTATCGGTGATGGACTATGCTAGTCGTTTCACTTATTTGAGACGCTTTGTCCTAGTGTTAGCAGGGGATGAGGCAGTAGTAGAAAAGCATTTCTAGGATGGGATGAGACATGAAATCAGGTCTCAAGTAAACATCTTCCACTTGAAGTGGTCCACAGAGGTAGTTGATCAGACACTAATATCGGAAGGAAACCTGAAGGGAGCTTCGGGTAGTGAGCTTGTGGTGTTAGTAGGACAGATGAGCAGTGCATCTACCGAAGGTCAAAAGCGATGCCATGAGAGCTCACAGCATGGAGGAAGTTTGAAAAGTGGCTGGAATAGAGGGTCAGCCTCTCAAAGTGGAAATCAAGTGTTTTGCTATCAGTGTGGTAGGCCAATGCATACATGTGGTCAGTGTCCTCAACCTCTAGTTGAGTGTAATTCATGCGGCAGGATGGGGCATGTGCAGAGGTTCTGAAAGAACCCTCGGGAAGAGGGTGAACATGATGGTGAAAAGCAGGTTCTAGGTACGGTAAGGGGACCAGTTTCCCTATATCAGGTGGGTAGTTGGAGCTCCACATTCCGTACTGGCAGGGGCGGTGGATGTGGAACTCTAGGTAATAATCGCTCACACCAATTGGGTAGTGTAGCACAGAGTACTCTGGCTGGAGCCCAGGGTAGAGGGCATGCCAGCTTTAGGTAGTTCAGTTTGCCTCTGGTGATGGGGAGGCTGGACCATCGACTGTTCGAGGTATGATCTTTGTAGGTCCTACTTTTTCTAGTTCATTGTTTGATACAGGTGCCACACACTCTTTTATCTCTGCTCAACTTGTGGTAGCGTTGGGCTTACCTGTGGAGAGGGGGTGTGGATTTATGTCAATTGACACTCCTTTGGGGCTGCAGGTTGAGAATATCAAGCAGTTCAAGGGATGTGCCTTGGATGTTGGTGTAAATCATTTTCTGTGGGACTTGTTCATTCTCGAGATTTCAGGGTTTGACCTAATCCTGGGAATGGATTGGTTGGTGTTGTATCCAGTGCACATAGACTGTTACCGTCGTAGAGTATCGTTCATGTCGCTTGAGGGTGACACTTATGTCCACCGTGGTGAATGGGATGTTCGAGCAGGGCGTGCAGGTCCATTTTTTCAACAGATGAGTGGACTAATAGTTCAAGTGGCATGTATCATGCTTGATGACAATGAAATATGGGAGCAGTCTGTTTTCCCTCCTATGGTGGATTGATTCCAGGATGTGTTTCCTGGGGAATTCTCGGGGTTCCCCCCCGAGAGGGACGTTGAGTTCACGATCGAGTTACTGCTGGGAGTGGATCTAGTTTCTATTCTGCCATACCGAATGGCACTGGAAGAACTCCAGGAACATAGGGTTCATCTTGAGGAGTTAGAGAATAAAGGGTTTATCCATCCTAGTACGTATCCTTGGGGATCTCATGTGCTTTTTTCAAAGAAGTTCGATGGGTCGTTGAGGCTGTGTGTTGACTATCAAAGGTTAAATTAGATGACAGTGTAAAACCGGTACCCTCTTCCTATAATTGATTACCCATTTGATCATTTGATGGGTACATCGTTGTTTTCAATGATTGATCTGAGGTCAGGTTACCACCAGTTGAGGGTGAGGTCTTCCGACATACCGCAGACAGCTTTCCGGAGTCAGTACGGGTTGTTTGAGTTTATGGTAATGCCTTTCGGCTTGACCAATTCACTGGTGGTGATTATGGCTTTGATGAACCGAATCTCTCATCCCTATCTAGATCAGTTTTTGGATGTCTTTGTTGATGATATCTTAGTGTACTCGAAAACTCACGACGATCTTTCCCAACATCTTGACATCGTCTTGGGTACGCTAAGAGAGCATCGACTATACGCCAAGATATCAAAGTTTCAATTCTAGATAGGTGAGGTTCATTTTTTGGGTCACATAATCTCGGAGGCAGGTGTATCAGTGGATCCAAAGAAAGTGCACGCAGTTATAGCATGGGATCAGCCCAAGAGTGTTTTTGATTTTTGGAGTTTTCTGGGTTTGGCTGGCTATTACCGAAAGTTCATTTATGATTTATCTCACTTGGAAGCACCACTATTAGGCTTGACCAGGAAAGGAATCCGGTTCGAGTGGTTTGAGGATTGTGAGAATTCCTACAAAGTGTTGAAAACGCAACTGACGATCGCACCTATCTTGATCTTACCTGAGCTGGGTAAGAAGTACATCGTGTTTTGTGATGCGTCCGGAGTCAGACTTGGGGCTGTGTTGATGCAAGATGAGTGGGTTGTGGCTTATGGGTCAAGGCAGTTGAGGCCCCATGAGAATAACTATCCCACTCATGACCTCTAGTTGGTTGTAGTGGCATACGCCTTGAAGTGCTGGAGGCACTATCTGTTGGGAGAATGGTTTATTGTGTTTACCGACCATAAGAGTTTAAATTACATCTTCTCACAGCGGGATCTGAATCTTAATCAGCGAAGATGGGTTGAATATCTCCAGTCTTTTGACATTGATTTAGTGTAAATGCCAGGAATGGGAAACAGTGTTGCTGATGCTCTGAGCAGAAAGGTTCAAAATCAGATGGTTCAGGAGTCCAGCACCGAGTGGGAGGTGATGGATTTGTTTGCAGAAATGCACCTGGAGGTGTAGAAGGAGAGTAGTCAGGTCACTCTTGTTTCCTTAGCGATGGAGTTGACAATTTTGAGTCAGGTTAAGGAAGGTCAGCTTGATGATCCCGAGTGTTTGATCATGAAGGAAAAACTTAAAGGTGGGGAGCTACCTTCTGGTTGGGTCGTCGACATGGAAGGTGTTGTTCGGGTTCGGGATCGTGTGGTTGTGCCAAAGTGTGTGTGGGAAGAGATGATGCGTGAGTTCCATGCATCAAAGTTGGCAGTGCATCCTAGTTTGACCAAGATGTACCGTGATCTCTGAAGGCAGTTTTGGTGGTTGGGATGAAGAAGGAAGTTGCGGGATTTGTGGCACGGTGCCTTACCTTTCAGCAGGTGAAGGTCGAGCATCAATGCCCAGGTGGTTTGTTACATCCATTTCCCATTCCAGAATGGAAGTGGGATGATGTGGCAATGGATTCTGTCGTGGGTCTTCTGAGGATGCCGTGGAAGAATGATGCAATATGGGTGTTTGTGGATCGGTTAACAAAAGTGGCTCATTTATTACCAATTTAGGAGACCCATACAGTCGACCAGTTGGGTGAGCTGTATGTTCGGGAAATATTTTGGTTTGATGGTGTTACATGAACCATAGTTTTGGACCGAGATCCACATTTCACATCACGTTTCTGGAAAGGGTTGTAGAAGGCGCTTAATACGCAAGTGTTTTTGAGTACGGCTTTCCACCCGTAGAAGGATGAGCAGTCAGAGTGTACGATCCAAGTGTCGGAAGACCTATTAAGAGCTTGTGTCTTAAACTATTGTGGTTCTTGGGAGAGGAACCTATCGTTAGTTGAGTTTTCCTACAACAATAGTATTCATTCTACGATTCAGATGGCACCATTTGAGGCTCTCTACATGAGGCAATGTAGATCTCTGTTGTGTTGGCTAGAGGCTGGTGAATTAGAGTTGCTGGGGACAAGTCGCGTGCAGGAGACTTCAGAGAGAGTAATGTTGATTAAGAAGTGGATGGCTACCGCGCAGAGTCGGCAAAAGTCATATGTAGATCAGAGGTGTAGAACTCTTGAGTTTGGGGTGGGTGATAAAGTGTTCTATCGGGTGTCGCCAAGGTTGGGTCACCGACGGATTCAAAAGAAGGGTAAGTTGGCACCTAGGTATGTGGGTCATTTTAAAATTGTGGAGAGGATTGGAACTGTGGATTACCGGTTGGATCTTCCACAGTGGTATGGTGGGATGCATGACGTGTTTCATGTGTCTCATCTTCGATGGTATCATCCTAACTCATCTCACATGGTTGATGTTGAGGATTTGGAGCTTGAGGCTGATGTGTCCTTTGAGGAGCATCTGGTTCGTGTGGTGGATCATAGTGAAAAGGTCTTGCGAGGCAAGGTTGTGCCATTAGTGAGAGTACTATGGTAGCATGGGAATGTTCAGGAAGAAAATTGGGAGTGGTAATTGGATATACGGGCTCAGTGGCCCGAACTCTTCTCTTTGATGGATCAATGAGGCTTGGAAGCTCAGCTCGAGGACGAGCCGTTATAAGGTGGGGAGGTTGTAAGATCCCAGTTTTTGGACATGTATGTTTTCATTATGTTTTTGTTGAATCCATTGTTTCGGGCTTCAAGTTATGTCTCCTGAAAGCGTGAAAGGCTTTGCGGGTGTTCCGGGGGCTTGAGGCATGGAAGAAAGGAAATCTGGATAGGACAGGCCAGGGCGCACCGCCTGCGCACAGCCAGGAAACCCGTGCGGCCTACCCAGGCTAAACCGTATGACCCTTCCTCCTCCGGATAGATGAACGCGCATGGTTTGTGCACGGTTTTCCAAACCATGCAGCTAAATCGTGCGACCCCTCCTCCTCTGGACAGTTGCATGCGCATGGTTTGTGCACGGTTTTCCAAACCGTGCAGCCACTTAATGTTGGGAAAAACTACTAGTTTGCCACTCCGGGTTTTAAAACCCCACTAGGGATTTCCTATCATTTCCTCCCTCTCCACCTTAGGCATGAACCAAATCTCCCAATGTCTCCAAGAGACCGATCTCCTTCGATTCTAAGTCATTTTTGGTGTCGTTGGTTGCGGATCGAAGCTCCGGGTAAGGCTAATCCCATCCTTTCTTCTCTTTTTGGTTTAGGGTTTGAATCTTCTCTCCCTATCATTATAAACTCTAAAACCCTAAATTTTGGGTGATTTTTAGGCTGGAACTCCAAAGGTTGGTTGGATCGAGGTCTAAGGACTCGATTGAGAGTGCATTCAACCGTAGTTTTGAGGTAGGTGGTCTACAAGTGATATCCCATAGTTATTTGGGTATTTGTGCATGTTTAGTTTTGTTCTTACTTTCCTTTGGTTATGTTTTGGATAACCATGGCATGTTTGCTAATAATGGCATTTAAAATGGAAAATGGGAACCCTCATGATCCCCATGGGATGTGTTGGGATAGACATGACCTAAATAGGTCCATCCATGGGATGTGCCGGCTATTCCCAGATTTAGGGTTTCATATTAAATAAGTCACCTTGTTGTAATTAATTTTAGAGCCCTTGATAAATATGTGGAATTATTGGTTGAACTTACAATAGAAGTTAGGTGATTCACCTAGACTTGGAAATAACCTAAGGGTTAATGTGAAATGGTAATGTGTTAATGGGTTAAGGCATGATGTGGTTTCCCATGTGGGTTGTGGTCAATAGTGTTTGATGAAGGGCAATGGTCTGGATAGTTGATGGTTAATTATATATAAGCATGTGCACAGGGCTTCATAGAGTGGGGTACGACTTGAGGATCTATGCCCACGGGTCGAGTGAGGACTGAGGTTCTAAACTCCACCCTAAATGCCCTGGATAGGAAAGGGGACTAAGGGTTTATTCTCCTAACAGTTGCATCCACCCGGACTGAGGCTTCAAGGTGAGGTTATGGTTGCAATGAGTTGATTAGTCCTAGTGAGATAGGATAACGATGTGTTTACCCACTTGCATGTGATTGTTGGCCTTAGACCCATGTAGTATAATGTATGTGATTAACCCATGAAAATATGATGAAATGGAAAGTGATGATAATTGGTAACAAATGAATGGTAATAGAATGGAAATGGATTTGGCTCTGAACTTTTTTGTGGAACCTAAATTAATTACTTGGAAATTATCATTCATTTTCCTTTGGATGCACTACTTATTTACACTGGATATTTTGTAGAAACCGTTGGTGGGGGACTACTAAGTTGTACTCACACCCTGCTCGGGCCGCCATTGGGTACTCGAGCGGACTTCACGTTAGAAGGTCTTGAGAAGGGAAAGGGTACTTGATATATAGTTGAGTGGACATGGGTATCACTTGGTGGAGGATCCATACATGGAGTCATGACCATTTTGGGGATTTTGGTCGTTGTCATTATTTTGGGTTTTGTTCACTCTAGCACTTGAAGTATGACACATAATATTTATTATTGGAAAAGGTTGTTATACATGTTCCTTATTCATTTGTTTTTGTTTCCACTATTTGGTATTTCCGTTGTGCTTACTCTGACAAAAAGGGGGTACAGTCTCCCCACTTGACCCCATAGACCCCCGTTGCTAGTCGGCAGCCTTTGGCGTACGGGGAGGCGTGCTTAAGGTCATGTAACCACCTGGCTCGGAGCACCGGTTTAGTGGGTTCCGGGTTGGGGATGTTACAAAATTAATATATTATTATTAGTGACTCTTTATTTGAATGTATAATTTTAGTGAGATGTTAGATTGATGATCCATCCACGTCAACACAATTGAGATATTAAGATTAACGAATCATTAACATTATTGGATACCTAAATCACACTCTTTGAATGGGCCTTATGTAATTTCATTTAATTTCATACAATTCAGATATGATGAAATGAAATTTTTTTCACCGTTTGATCATTTTTATTAATAAATAGTATATGATGTTTATTTTTTCTAATATACAAAAATTTTATAGTATGTTCTTCCATCCATGGAATTTTATATGATGAGATATACATATATTGAGTTTTGTCTTTGTTTAACCAGTGCACAGTTTAGGATATTATTTGGTATCCCTCACCCAATAATATGGTAACCATTGAATATTTTTAGTTATATAATAATATTGAGGAGGTTATATCATTCACAGGCACCCTGAAATGGGAGCTAGCTTATATGGTTTATACTAAATCCAAGAGAACTAATCGTTTAGCCCAATTTCTCTATAGCCCATGTGGCCATAATATGCACCAAATGATATTTATTCCCTCATTTAGGTATTTACCCATGTTTTTATGTGGATGATATAGAGTAGAAGTTATGGTTCATTCTCAATGGGTCCTCTCATCGTTTCTCAGGTTCTCCTGATTAGGATTTGAGAGTGGTTTGGAGGTTGATTTTGGGTAATCCCTGGGGCTTGTATCATTGTCGGGGTTCACGTTATCACTATCATTGATGGAAAAGGTTCTTCACTTAAGTAATGGGGTTTAGGTCCTCTATTCTATTTACTTTCCTTATATTTATCTTCCCACCGATAACATTCCCTTACATAGGAGGTGACAGATTTTTGTACAAACTTAAGGGTTGGGAGCAGCATTTCCCCTGTTTGGACTTGATGGTTTCTCATGTGACTCATGAGGTGTGTTATAACTTATATGAGGAATGATATAATACTCATATCGATTAATATAGGAATATTTTTTGGTGAATATTCACCAATTTGATTATAACCTTATTCCGGGGTAACAAATTCAAGGTGTTCCAGGGGTCCTTGTGGCATTCAATGTTGTTCTAGGTGTAAATATTCTTTAGAATGTTTTAGTGTTATTATTTATTAACAATAGGGTGGTTAAATTAGTATATTTTTGTGGATAATGGTTAATTAGACAGATGGTTTTCAATCTTTCTGGTTATCTTCCATTAGTTATGATATGGTAGTTTGGGTTTCATTTCTCTCAGGTTGTCCATTATGGTTTAACCACCTCTAAGCCAGATATATTGGGAAGTGATATATCATGAGGATGATGAGTATGAAGGTGTATTTTCCTTATGATTGGGGTTATTAATGGTGTCATTTTTCTACGAAACTAGTGGATGTTTAGACTATGCATCGATTTCATGTTGGTTTGAGGTTTATTTGTGGGGTCCTCATCCTATGGATTGGTTAGGTTTTCCTAAAATCATCACCCCCCATGAAACTCAAGATGAGATTATTGATAAGAGAAGTTGTGGTTTAATTCCTATTATTTGTTCTCTACTTTTCATCGACATGATAAACAGTATGTTTTCGTCCCCAATTTATATCAACCTATTACCTAATCCCCTTAATATTCATTGGGTTCCCTACTATGAATATTTATACTCACACCTACATAGGCTCCATCCCCACACTTTTTATGTTATTGTAGATGGTGTACGAAACATTGGAAATATCAATGGGTAAGTAATGGGTGTATCTTAGTGGAGATGGCAGGCATTATATTCTAGAGTTATAGGGTTTGATGTATTAATTCTAGGGTGATTCCATTATTCCCAATCACTTGAGGTGTGCAATATTTATTTGATATTGATCATTGAATTATTTTCCCCAAATTATACTAGAATATTTGATATATTCCTTAGGATGTTATTGTGTAAAACATACATGTTTATATTTTCTATTTTTATTTATTCTGTGTTTTGGTTTTTATGGTTGGATGTTGATGTATATTTTACATAGGTTTTATAGGACAAGGCCTCCCATATGTGATTTATGCTTTCTTTTTCACTTATCACTATCCAAATATATTTGGTGGTGTGCATGAGGTGACACAATAGACACATTTCCCACCAAAGTGGGGACATGGTGGGTCATATTGTGTTAATATAAACTAAAAAATAATTATTATAAAATCTTTACATATGCCTAAAAATTGGAATATGGAAACATGGGACAATAATCACTATCCATAGATCATAATATAGAAATGTGTCACAAAAATAATCTTGTGAGATCATAACATTATGAAAATAGATTCAAAAATCATCTAAATCTATAAATTTATGAGCATATATAATCACAGTAATTTCCATGAAAAAATTTGTGAACATGGCTAACCGCAATCATGGGCACACAGAAATATATGGACAAATCTAACCACAATCATGTCCATGCATAATATCATTATATATTGAGTTATAAATCATTACCCAATTAATTATACGAATATATCAAACCAACCCATCACATAATGTTAAGCCATACCAATGTGTTCCATAAGAAATCCAATCACACATCAATTCTTGTTTAACCAGTGAGAAGAAAATGTATTATATAACATTTTCAATCTGTTTCACATAATGAACAATCATGAAATGGATAATATGATAACGAAATTACAATTACCCAAAATAATCATATAATAATTTAATTTAGATGGTGATTAAATAAATATGACTATAAATATGATTATTCCTTTGTATATATATTGGAAAATGGAATCAAATTCATAAAAATAATTTTTTATTATTTTTGTAAAGATGTTGAGGAAAAAAAGTTATAATTTACATTCAAATTAATAAATGGAGAAAAAAACATTTAATAAATTATTTTAAAAGTAAACAAACCAACAATGGTAGATTGAAAAAAATGATTAAATAGAAAAGATCTGGGTTCAGAAACCAAAATTTTATAAAAATATAAAGAAATTATCTTTTAATGTTTCTAATGTTTTTTAATGATAACCACAATAATAAAAAAATTAAAAAAAATTCCTTTGGGATGGAAATAAATATAAAAATTAAATTTAGATAAAAGATTAAATATTTTTCGATAAAAATAATAAGAAATGTGTCTAGTAAGAAATTATATAGTTATAGAGGGAAAATACCTAAAATTGATTGTAGAGGTTTTCCATTAAAACATCTTATCTTTAAAAAGTAATAATGAATAATAATGGAATTTTGTAATGGAAAAATAGGATCCCAAAATTAATGAAAAAATAACACATGATATCAAGATGGGTGATAATATAGAAATATTTAGAAAATGTAGTCAAGGAGAAAGAGGTGACCAAATGAAAAGAAGAGTGAGTAAAGAAAATAATTACCTTGTATTGTTGTTTTATTGGATGTGATCTATATGCATATATAATAAATTTATTGTTATTATAAATCATATTCAAAAATGTATTTGTATTTATTTTACTTTTAATTTATATTTATAATTTCTTATTACAAATTTTTAATCATTATTTGATAAAATTAGTGAATGGGTGTTCATTATTCTATTTACTCTATACTTCCTATAGTTGGTAGATTTTAGTAATTTCTTCTTCCTAAAGTGTTCATCACCTATAGAATATTCATGGATTTGATATATATATATTATAGATGGTTTTTTATTTAAATTTTCTTATTGATGTTATAATGATATTTTATAATGAACAGAAATAAATATCCTTTTGGGAATTTTGATTTAATTGAGTGGATTAATTTTATTAACGAATTTAATTATATATATTTCCATTATATTTTTATTTAGAAATCTAAAATTCATCCTCATTTCAGTATATTATATTTCTATAAGTTTTATTATTCTATATTGATAAATTTATTAAAGCACCAATTATATAGGTGGTAAAATTAACCCAAAGAATAACATGTTGTAATGAATGAATGAAAAATAATATGATTTTATATGGTTATAATATAATTTTTTATAATATATTAATGATAACAATGTCATATTATTTTATTATGAATATAAATTTTGAAGAGTGGAGACAATATAATAAATTAATTTGATGAATACAGACTCGTAACTTATATTGATGGAATCACTCCTTCACAAAACAATTTCTATCAAAATTAAGAATTTTGGAATCCTTCTTGGGACTATAATCTTATCAATTTGGGAGGGGTTAATTTATGAGATTTAATTTGAGTATTTTTTAAAAAATTAAACCAAATTATAGAATTAAACTGTATAGGGCAGAGAATATCTCCTTTGTAATTGAAAATAAGGTATATTTCTATGGAAAATTGAGTTATGTGAATGGTAAATATGGGATCACATGGGATTTAAGTGAGTTAGGAATAAAATTTCATTTAGAATAGTATGATAAAATCCCACAACTAAAAAGGGCTTTTATAATTTATAATTATTAATTTAATTATAAAATATTAATACCATGTTATTTTATATCTTTTTACATCATTTTACAGGAAATACATATTTTCCTTGAAAATTAATTTGTTCACCAAAAAGAAAATATAACAAATATTACATAATTTTTAAATGATTAATAAAAATATTCACTGATATTAATGAAAATATAATCCTAAATATGAAAAATTTAACTTTTATATGAAAATATATACTATATACGAAAATTATATATTTATATAAAAGTATCTTTTTCAATCATCAAGTGTTTTTATTGATATATCATAATAATCACATGGATATATATATATATAATTTTATTGTAATCATTCTTCAATAATGATATTTTTATTTTTAAAAAATAAAATTTAAGAAATTTATTTTTTGATCATAAAATGATTTTAACATTATATCTAATCAGCTAATATTCACTAGAAATTTTTTGTAAAAATAGATTTCATTAAAATCATTCAATATTAGAGATAATATTTTTTAAGAAACATAATACATAAAAATATAATTTACTAAAATGCATCTATTTTTGAACTTGATTTTTTACTCCTATATATTTAATCACACCATTTGTTAAATTTTATCTATAAATTAATATAACAACCATTCATTAAATAAAATAATTTTATAATTATACTAAAAATAATTTCATGTTTATATCAACCTAAAATCTATATAAAAAATATCTGAAGACCACTTCATAAGACCGTAGAGTGATAAAATCAATGTCTGTCCTTTTTTGTGGGGATTCAGTTATCATGGATATCAATATAATTTATTTTATCTTTAAATCCTTACATATATTGTTCTTGTTAAGATGAAAATATGGACGTTTTTCTTGACATTGGTCAAGGGGAATCCCTAATGATTCCACCTTCTTTTCAATCTTCATTAAATGAGCCTCATGATGGAGTCTTATACAACATGATGCATTTATTCTACTTTTCTATATAAATTTTATCATCTAAGTACACTTAATTATACTAAAAAATTCAGCAGATATATTATAATGATCACATTTTAATAGATTTTAACATATTTTTTCCATTAATAATATAATTTAAATCATTAATCATTATAAAATCCAATGACAATATATACCCAATGGCAAAAAAATCCAGGTAATTATATAACCCCAACGACCATATATTCACAAAAATAATACATACCCAAAAACATATTCCATTTCTTTATATAATCGCACATACTTTATCTAAATCATTCTTTGGATTCTATAATTTTATTTCTCAAGAAGTTTATCATATTTTTAACTTTCTATTTTCCTTCCATAATCCTAATCAGTTATATGATCATAATGATAGATCATAATAGAATATATTTCAATCATTTAATAATTTTATTTAATTATTATTTTATTAATTATTTATTTTCTCAATTTTAGTTAATTATATATATTGTAATGTTTATTTCATTTTAATGTTATACCTGAATGTAATAGATATTTTTTCTTATTGTTTCTATGTTGTGTGTAAGAATATCTCTCATACATATGATTTTTATATAAATGGAATTTCATACTAAAAATTATGTTACAACATTTAAGACCAATAAATATCCTTTTTAAGGATGAAAATATCTTTTGATGTGTTTATATTTTTAGAAATTTGTGGTTTTACATATAAAGTTCCACCTAAAAACCCATTTATAAAATTAATTTTAACAGAAATTGAAAATTAATTCCATTCAATTACGTTCCACAGGAAAATATAATTCATATAGAATCAGGTATAACTACTAAAGAAAAACTTTTCACAAAGTCTATACCTTATTTATGGTCATATAGAATAGAAATAAGTCTTGATATATTTTGTACAATGATAAAATTCTCATCATAGTTAATCCAAAATTCCCATTGGATTATATATCTAGAGATCTTTTGGGAAGTTTGACCAGATTCCACAGATTATTCCATTAAAAATTATTTTATCTCTTCCAATATAGCCATATTTTAAAACCCATATCCCAATGTATCATCTATTATTTTTTGGTTTAAATTAAACTAGAAATTGTATACTCTTATATTATGTTTAGAATAATATTCTAGTAGTAATTGGTCGATCATCATTAATAATGACATAATTGACAGGGAAATCCCTCAAAAGTATCTATTTTCTTGGTAAAAATAATGATATTACCTCATAATATGGTTATTCATCTTCTGATTAATCATTAATATATTTAATAGGACCAACTATAGATTTTATTAAATTAAATAATGGTTTTATAAATTCATTTGGGAATTCATTAATATCCAAAAGTTTTAACATAATTTTTCAAATCATTTATTCAAATAAAATTTCCCATTTTTCTTTATTCAATATTATATATAATTTTACTAGACTCAAGAGGCATTATAATTTTTCAAGTTAACCAGATTGGTTCTTTCATCAAGTTTCATATTGAATTTCCTTTTATTATCCTTGGTATGTATAATAAAAAGTTATATATGAAAATATAAAATATTCAATCTCAAGATTATTTCTATTCCAAAAAATTTAAGGTGTTTTATTTAAAATTAGATAATAAAAAGTATAATTTATAGTATAATAGGATGTATTCTCTGGATCGATCTAAAAATATTTTTGTAGGTTATATTCACACAATATAGTATGGGTATTTTTTATAGATTTTTATTCCTCTATTTGAATATAACCTTTTATCATATAGTTATTGGATATAAAAGGTTGTATTCTATAATATTCTCACTAAAAGTAAGTTATAAAATAAATATTTTTATGTTCAAAATTTCAATCTATGTAGATATAGATAATTTGAATATGTTCACGTTTTTAAGTAATGTAGATATATTTTTGAAAAACATTAGTTATTTTAGTTTTTATAAAAGAAAAAAACTCAACTCTAACAGGTAAATACAAAAAATATGAAATAAACATAGTTTTTTAGCTAATACCTGTAGTTTAGGTTGATATAGAAATATACACATAAAATAACTCTAGAGGTTTTGAAATTGAAACATTAGTTTTTAGATTTAAGAAGAATTTTTAATTTTTTCTATATTATAAAGCAATATAGTATTTAAAAAATTAAATTTGAAATATATTACGTAATTTTAAAGTTATTATTAGAAACATTATTCAGGGCATATAAGTTTCAATTTCATAATAATTTATTCCAAAACCATGATTAGTTTTCTACTACTCTATATCATGGAATATAATAATATAAAAATAATTTAATTCCATTTATACAACTTATTGGGACAGTTTAAATATAATATTATATTTGTTTGTCCTTGGAAAGAACATTTCAATGGACAAGAGGGGAAGTGAATTTTCATTTTTTTTTAAATAATCAGAGTTTAAACTCTAGGAGTGGAAAGTGATCAGTTAATATATTAAACAATTCAATCCCACTAATATATAAAAACATAGAGAAAAGAAAATTCAATAATGTAAAATATAAATAGAAGAATTTTATAGTGGATTAAATCTAAATGATCCTACTCCACTCATCACTTACCAACATGGAATATGGTTTCCACAATGTTATATAACATTTGATGAAGTTTTACAACAATATACATCAACTTTTTCATACCTAGACGCTTATCAAAATTACCTTTTCTTTTCCAGGTCCAGACATTAACAAAACCTTTTACAGGAAAAGACCCAACATAGACTTGTATAGGCTCAAACCTAACCTATTTACTTTTTAGGATTATATGGAATCTAGTATTTTTTGGGGGAAAACCTAACCCATAATTTTAAAGGTGGAGACCCAACATAAAATTTTAAATGTTGAACCCTAAGATATTTTATGTTACGATTCATGAGTAAACCATTATTCTAAATAGAACAAATCAACCTAGAAATATATAGAAGCAGACCTCTCATATTAAATTTTATAGGCAAAGTGAAACATGGTTTTCTAAGGGGATATAATAAGCCTAGTATTTATGGGAAAAAAATCTAACCCAAAAGATACTTTTTATAGTATAACCCTATTCATGAACCACTATGTGTGAAAATACATCCCACATAGTTACATCACAATGAAAGAATATAAAAATTATACATATTGGAATTTTGTTTATGAATATGTTGGTGCTTGGATCCGGTAGTGCTTAGGCCTTTCAAGATGATGAAACCATGATTCTCAGGAAACCAAAATTTTAATTTAGAAATTAGTTGAAAAATGAAGCTCTAGGACTCAATTGAAAACTATGTTTTATGTAATATTAAAGTAAGAGTCACATATTTTTTAACTAGTTCATTCCTTTTACTTTTAATATTCCAAAACAATTCTGGATTCTAATAAATTTTTCCCAGATAAATGATAGTTGTATATAGAAGTGAGATAATAAATATCCACCAGAGTTTAATCTCAATATTATGTGAAATAAAATACATGATGTAAAAATAATTAAGTTTAGAAAAATTAAAAAAAATATTTAATAATCAACATTAATATTATTGGTAAACCCCTAATCATATTCAACACAAAATATTAGTATTTCAACTAGTTTGTATTTAAATAGAATATGTTCCAAAATTTCAACATGAATATCAATATATATAAATCTCGCAAAGATAAAAATTCTCATAAAACAATTTAATTCATTTTTATATAGATTCTATGTTATTAATAATTAATTTTTGAACAAATAAAACTACATTTATATTCATAATAAATTAACAGTAAATGTAAATATGAAATAATATAAAAAATGGGAATATTTAAATGTTTAGAACATTTTGTTAAAACTCATGTGAAATTTTTCACTACCCTTGTGAACCACACACATTGGATAGGGTAACTAATTTTTAACCTTATATATCTTATTACCAATATTTATATTTTTTAGTAACCTTGTCACAGTTATGGGAGACTTATGTTACCCTTATACATGTTTTGGAAACATTATTCTAACATTATGTATGTAAGGGAAATACACTTATACCCCTATACAAGAATACTTTTACCCTTATGTGATTATTTAAAAATGGATACTACCACTACTAAAGTATGTATTACCCTTACAAGATTATTGAAAAAGTGATACAACACTTACCCAAGTTTCAATTACCTTTACATGAGAAATACTATTCAGGGTCTACCATTACATAAGGTCTAGTTACCATTAAATGAGACATTAAGTACCCTTATGTGGGTTCAATTACCTTTATACAACCAATATAAATTATTGGTTACCCTTACACAAATTTCACGAAGCCCTTATAGGATAATATCAAAATGGTTTTGCCTTTAAGTAGGCAACAAAATTTTTGAGATACCTTTTTGAAACTATTAAAATTAAAAGGATAACTTTATGTGACGAATGAAAAGTAATTGTTACCTTTATTTAATTAGTGTAATGTAATGGTTAGCTTTACGAAACTAATGAAGATTGTTCCTTACACTTACAAAACTAAATAATGTGTCACATACCCTTACAAAACTAATAGAAATTTATGGATTCCTTTGTAAAACTCATAGAATAGGATACTTACCGTAAGGTAACCCTTGTAAACTCATTGTTACCCTTAAATGAAATGATAAAAAGATTTACACTTACATAACCTATACAAACTTTGTGTTACCTTCACAGAACATAATAAAATGATGTTTAACTATTATAAATGACATTTTATCCTAGGAACTCAATGTGAAACTTCCAGAAGTTATTATAAGAAATAAAATCAATAAATAAAAATATATTTTAAAAAATTAAATATAATAATCAAAATAATATATACTTTAATAAATATATATGATAAAAACCTAAAGATAATACTTAAGAAAACCGTGATAAATTTTAATTACAAAAATCAACGCATTAAAACGTAGGAGTTATGTTAAGAAATGTTTTTTAATTATCCAAACATGAAGTGGTCCTTGTAGTCACTCAAAATTTCCCACCACTTTGATAATTTTAATAAATTTTATAATTTAAAACATTCTTCCCCATTTTTCAATTATCAAAAAGATAACGTTTCAAAAGAAAAAATATCCATTTTATTAATATAGTTGAAATAGAACAATGACTTCATTTGATTACGAATCAAAATAATTAAAGAAATATTATAAATAATATAATATAAATAGTAAAATTCATAAACCACAATCATTAAATTAATATTCCAATGAAAAATAATAATGACGAATATTGTGAATATAATTTTTTTATATAGCGAGCTGATTTGCAAAACAGTTTTGTGAAAATTAATTATAAAACCATCATAAAATAACCTTTTATGGAAATTTATGGTTTTAATAGTAAGTATACACAAACTATTACATATGATAAATCTCAAAATAGTATTATATAAAAATATGTACAAAAATTAAAAATAATAAACAAAAAAAATAGATTTCATATTATTAGTGATATGAAAATTTCAACATACTTTCAAACTCCCCCATGAATTATAATATATTATTATCTATGAGTGTAATAGAATAAACATATTTTAAAAAGATAATAATATGATTATGTTAGTATAAAAAATATGTATAAACTTATAATATTCAATAAAACACATTATATTCCACATGATATGTCATGTTATATACTTAAGTACAGACTAAAAAATTCCATCACACACAAACATAAATTTTAGAATTAAAATAAGGTTTTCTTCCCCTTAATTGAAATATAATTTTTTATATATAAATTAAAATACTATGAATTTAAAATAGAGATGATCCTACTTAATTCCATTTACCTTATCATGAATGAATTTATTAGTTTATACAAAACATTGAATTATATCTTAGATAAAATATAAGACAAATTTTAAAAAGACACATTTAACTCGACAAATTCTAGTTATAATTTATAAAATGTGCATATTTGAATATTGAAAACAGATTCTACATATAAAAAAACATGAAAATTAAACATAAAATAGTTTCAAAATTGAATTAAAAGTATATAAAATAAATGTTAAAATTTTTCATACGTAGGGATGAAATCATAAAATAAGAAATAAGTAGTTATCCCAACTTAATTTATGTTTCCTTATTTGTAGAAATAAAAAAATGAGTTCAAGCATAATTTATAATAAAAATGAAATATGAAAATATTTTCTATTTATATAATATATAATGTTTTGAAAAATACACACCTAAAGTTGGGTATAGGAGGTTTCAATTACTAAAATATCCAATATAAATTAATAATTTAGAACAAGTGTAAATCCCACAAAATTGATTCATTCTCCTCAAAATAAAATTATCAAAGCCGTATAAAAATTATTTCAATTCCAATAGTTAATAGTCCAATAGAAAATACATTAATATAAAAATGATTCATGAAAAAATTCATAAATTAATCATTAAATTTTCAACATAACCAAATGATAATATAATTAAACAAAACTAGAAATTTCAACTGAAATTTCAAATTCTGTGATCATATTAGAATGATATCTCAAGATCATGACATATAAAAATAATTTATAAAAAATTTAATGAAAAATATGTAAAATTACAGTATCTATAAAATATATAAGGTATTAAATCATAGATAAAATCTAATATTAAAACATATAATTCTCAACCCAACATGCGGGGAATAAAATGACATGCATGACAGAAATAAGAATATGAAATCCCATATTACCTGGGTATAAATAATATATTAATTTTAGGTTATTTTTAATACATACCTTTAGGTGCCCATGTAGTAGATAGTTTAGATAGTTTATCTTTTTAATCAGATTTAGAATTGAATTTCATTTGTGACCCAAACATTGAGTGAACTTAAAATTGAAATCACAAGAATAATTATTGTAAGATCCACATTTCCAAAAATAACCAATTATATTCTTGATGATTTTCCTTTCAAAAAATTATTTCTAAAAATAGTAGGAAAAAATCACTTCCAAGTACATTCAATTTATCATTAAATTTCCTGAAATTTATAGTCTTAACAACATTGGTATTTAAAGAACAGTTATTTTTGAAATGGACTTATCATTAAAAAAATTTCATATCTAACATTATCAAATTCTATCTTCAGCCTTTGATTTTATTTATAAATATATTCCAAATCATCATATGCTATTTCATGTGATTAAGAAGCAGTTTTTATAATATTTTCATTCAATATATTTTTTTCCTTAAGATTTATGATTTTTGAATCAAAATTATTTAACATAGAAGATAATGTTTTTTTTCATTTTCATGAATCCTTCTGAATTTTTTATTGAGTGAAACATTTTTAGAAGTCACTTATTTTTTTTGATCTTCTTATAAATCACATATTTCCATCAGATCACCCATACAAGGCTTGTAATTTCTAAAATTGAAAGAAGCATCACAATCAGAATTAAAATTACTATCTTTAGTTATACTTCTCAAACAAATATTTTCAAAATTTCAAGCATATGAAATATGATCACTCAAATAAGAATGTGGAATTTAATTTTTTACATTATAATATTCTCCAAAAAATGATACATTATCATTTTCGTTTGTAATTTCATCCATATTTCATGATATTTCATAATCACTTTATGAAGTCTCGTATTTATTTTCATTATTCTTGACCTTCCATTATTTTTTTATGATTTGTACAATTAGGTTTAATATTACCTTTCTTTCTACACCCATAAAAAATAAATTTTGAACAATATAAAATCCAATGTTAATTATGTTGAATTATATCTCCTTCAATAAAAGGGATTATTTCCTTTTTCATGGATAGAAACTCAAAATTCATGTATCATGAATTTCTATAATTAAAGGGAATAGATTTACTTAAATATCCTTGTTCAAATTTTATTTTTGAAAACTATTTCTAAATTTCGTTATGAGTGAAACTACTATAAATATTTGAAAAATTAGCTCTAGGAAAATAAAAATAAAGGATATTTCTGACCTTATAATAAGAATCAAATTTAACTGAATCTTCTACTTTTAAAAAATGAGATCATAAATAGGTAAAAAATAACATTTCATCAAATATCTCACAATAAAATGTATATAAACATTAGAAAAACTTACATCTTGATCTTTCATTAAGTGTACTTACAACCACTAAATTGTGGTGGCCATGTTGGATTCAAACCATTTCTATTTCTCCTATCATCTATCATTTAATATGATATTTTCTATAATCTTGTTATGTCCAGGATAAAAATTTAGTACAATTAATATAAAAAATTAAATAAATCACTATATATATATTAAAATACCCATCCTCTTAATCCAATTATGAGGTATCAAACAATGTAAAAAACTAACTTATCCTCACATGTTCATACTCTGATACCAATTTCTTGAATCAGGGTAAACAATAAGAGTTCTAAACTATTAAAAGTGTATGGATCTAATAGAGTTGGGGGGGGGGATTTATTTCGTTGAAATTTAGTTATAGTTTAAAATTTAGTTGACGAAATGGAATGATTCAAATGTTAAAAAATTTAGTTACACTAATATAAGAAAAGGGATAGAAAATAAAATGTAAGTATTTAAAATATGAAGAAAATAATTTTATAGTAGATTGGATCAAAATGATCCTACTCTATGTAATGACCCAAAAATTTTTCAATGGAATTTTTTTCCATATTATAATTATTTTATATGGTATAAAACACATACATTGAATCAAAATCCAAATATAAACATTATTCTCATATATAAAGAATAAAATAAGTGATATTCATAGAAATTAAGCAACGTATAATGATGGAATAGTAACTTGAACCTTGGAATAGTAATATGAACATCACGAATAATAATATGTACAATAGAATAGTAACATCATTTATGAAATTGTAAATAAAATTATTAATCTTATAAATTTAATAATTAAATAATTTTATCATATTATAAGTAAATATTTATTTTATAAATGATAAATTAAGTGTTGGTATTTTTATAAAACCTAAAAGATTATTTATAATTTATAATTATTTTAATGAAAATTTATTTTCAATAAATTCATTCATAAATTAATATTTTATTTTTTTTATTATTATAAAGTTATTTCATTAGACCTTAATTAATTTTTCAAAGTGTTGTAAAATCAATTATAATATTAAAATAGTTATATTTGAATAAATAATGAATTTTATTAAAAAAGTAGTTTCTAATATTTAGAAATTTATTTTCATAAAAAGGAGTTCATATTTTAATTTTATGAATTAAAAAATAATTAGTCTGAATTTGTGGGACTTTTCTAAAATAGATGAATTTTTAGTAAATAGTGAAATATGATAATTTACGGTATTTAACAAATATAAGAATTACTGAGCCATAGTTGATGCATGGATAATGTATTCATATAATATAACACAATCCATAATTATTTAAATTATTTAGTGATATGGTTCAAAATATTGATAGTCTTGAGTCAAAATAATAAAATAATTAATATGATAATAAAAAAAAACCCCTCTTCTCCCCTATAAATACCACCCCTCATCGCCTCTTCTCCTCACACCTTCAAAGAATTGAATCCTGTCGAAATTATGACCATACATCTTCCTATGTCTATTTCCCAAATCCATGATCCTTTGGTCTTAACAAAAGACCAAACCCAATTTCCCTAGGGGGTTCTGAAGGAGAAGAATTGAAGAGGTAAAATGAACTTCCATTTTCTTTTAATTTCTTTTCAATTTAATTGATTTTCTTATTTTATCCCCACCTTACATTATCCAAGTGTCATGATAACTCTATTATATTATATATATGGTAATTTTATTATGCTAATGAAAAAATACACCATAAAACATCTTCTCTTATCCCTTTTATTCAAAAAATTAAAACATTTCCTGTGAGGTGTTGATTTATCACCTTTGAGGATGACATGTTTTCATTTTCATTTATTAGCTTCAAGGATAGAAATAAATCCATTATAAGGGTTTAAAATATTGTAAAATTTATATTATAATTTTTTTTATGTTACGGAACTTACATATATATATAATACTAAATAATAAAACAAAACCAGTTTGTGATGTTGATAAACAAGCCAAATTAAACTTAATGATTATAATTAAGATTTTCTCTAATGAATAATAATCATATATGGAAAAAAATAACATTAAATACTTATTAAACATATTTAATTTCATTAATAACATATAATTTCAATTTTGGGGAATTATTCTCATCTTACATGAACTTCAATACATGTATAAAAGCGAACGAATCATGAAAACTAAGAAACAAACACTCTCGAAATGATAGAATAAAACTATATAGATAATCTTAATATCCATAAAAGAACATAATAAAATTAAAATAAATCAAATAAATTTAAAAGAGGTTCTGGATTTTTTAATTAAATCATATAATTTTATAATATAGGATATTAAAGTGAAGAAGTCATTTGGAAATAAGGTAAGGGGATTCTCGAACCAAAACCCCTTCCTTTGGGTTATTCCCCTTTCATGCTAAATTTCAGAGTGGATGTTCATTTAATACTCCTAAAATATAATTTCATTGTTCCTAACATTTTTTTCCAATATACATGTTTTTAATCTAGTTTTATTAAAAACAAAATGATTATCCAAATGAACTCTTCTTTCTAAAAACACATCTTTTACTAATCTAGAGATTGTTTCTTCTTAACTCAATATTGATGATTCTTATACCTGTATGTTATTCCCTTATGTAAATCAATTTTTTTATGTATGTTTTTTTACTTAGGTAACACATTTTTTTCCTAGGTTATTTTATGTCAAATATTGATATACGTACTATGTGGCATGAATGGTTATGTAAATGTTATGATGTGACGGGTGTGCTTGAAATTATATAGCACTCCAATGAATTAGGTAATGTGATTTTTCTCATGATATAATGTGAAATATTCATAAAAAAGATTATATATTTGTTCACAATTATGATTTTATGATTATTCATTTATATTATGCACGAACATGATTCTAGTTTTGTTATCAACTGTGTGTGGTATTTGAACACTAAGTCATGATGTTTCATTTTTATGCATTTCCACATTCCATGATTTATCTAATAATTCATATCATGTTTCTGATTATGATCCCATTTTTATGTTATTATGATTGTGATTATTCTAAACCATGTACTATAGATTCATTTTCATATCTATTCTCTTTCTAGGCTTTTAGATCACCCCTTTCTTTATTGCGTATCCTAAGGTGAATACTTATACTAAGGAGTATAAGAGGGAAACTAAGAATCAAGAAAATAAGTAATTAATTTTTTTATGTTTTATTATATAAATTGATTGTATGATCCTAATTTTCCTAATACACTAAACATTTCGATTCTAGTTTTGTAATGACTTTATGTTGTTTATCTTCTAAATTATGTAATATTTATATAAGAAAAGTAGTGTTTCTATTTTGGGTATCATATAATGGTTTTGTTAATATGGGAATTAGGATTAAAGAAAAATATTTTAAACCCTTAGTATTAAACTAAGTACATTTAATCATCCATGAAAATTTGGTTTAGAAAACATCTAAACATAGATATCCCACAAGATATTCCTTTAGAGTTAATTTAACAAAGGAACAAATTATTTATTCATGACTTATTGACTTTTGATTTGTTCAATCCTTTTTTATTTTAAAAAATGGTGGGAACCAGGAGAAAATGGTCCAACAACCTATGTGATTGACAATGTTGTGATTTACTGAACAACGCCCCCAATGCCTTTGGAGTTGGAGTTCAAAATTTTATAGCGATTCTTACCTAGCTATCATAGGATATGAAAAAATAACCGAAATAATGTGTAATTTCCTCCTTCACCTAAGTAGGAGAAATTAGATATCAACTATTTTATGTGGCAAGGACAGCCAACATTTAGTGGATCTTCAAATCGACTATTCATAGAACAGTTGTTCAAATCAATGGAGAAGATCTTTACCATGATTTACTATTTAGAGACAGAAAAGGTGACATTGTTCTTCTGTCATTTGAATGGAGAGGTTGACCAACAATGGGAACTGATTAATAACACAAATCCGAACGATAAAATTTAACAGATGGAGTGGTAAGAATTTATGAAAATATTTATTAATAACTATTTCCCTCAAACACATTAAAAAATATGGAGAGAGAGTTTATAGAGATGATACAAAAGGAAGGTGAATCTATCTCATCTTGTAAAAGAACTTTTACATGTCTTTCAAGTTACACCTCAGGTTTTGTTATCAACAATGATATAAAAATAGATAGATTCTTTAGTTTTTTTAAACCACACCATAGGAGTGATCTAGAAATTAGAGACTTTGGGAGTTGTTAAGAATTTTTCCAAAGTGCTCTAAAAGTGGAGATGGAGTTCAGAGAGTGGTATAATGGCTATGGTGATAAGAAATGAAAGATTTAATTTCAATATGTAATATCTAATGAAAAATTTAGAAATAAAAATCAACCAATTACATGTTAAAAATGTGGGAACAATCATCATGGGAATTTCCTCTATGGGATGAGGAAATGCATAATGTTTGGTAGAGAAGGTCACAAAGCTCATGAATTTTAGAGAAAAATAAATAATCTGACTAACAAGATGGATAAAATGAAAGAACCACCAATTGTTCAAATCTTCAACTACAGGGAGAAAGGAAACAATGCAAGCCATAACACTAAACCTGAATCCCTTGAGGGTAATTAGCTTTAGTGGTGACCAAATAAAATAGAGCAAGGGAAATATTATATTATCACTACTACTAAGGAAGATCCTTATAAAGATGCGGTGATAGGTATGCTGGTTATTAATTCAAGAATAAATAATGTACTATTTGGTTTTGGTTCTATTCATTATTTAATATCTTTCAATTTTGGTAGAACTATTCAAAAACCACCTTAATATTTGGAGGTTGAGTTATATGTGAGAAAAAAGAATAGGGAAATTACTTCATGCAAAATATATGACTTCTCTGAAGATAATGTTTGTGTACTAAAACTCCCAAAAATCTTGTATTAATTTATTCATTGACGTTTTATTCTATATAGGGCATGGATTAGCCATCTTTATTCGAAGAGAATATCAATTTTCAGTAACGGGAGATCACTCTTCACATCCCAATACATCCTCCAATTCTGTAAAATTTTAAATATTATGATGAATATAGTTCATATTTATCATCTTAAGTGTGGATTCTATTTCTTTATGAGCAATAATATATATCTCAAATGGTTGATATAAAGGATATAATCATGCTTGAGGACATGACCATTACGAAAGACTACACTGATGTGTTATCTGAAGAATTGTCTAGCCTTCGTCCTGACTAATAGTTTGATTTTTTGATTGAAATTATTCCTAGATATGTAATTATATCAAATAATCCTTATAGAATTTCCATGTTTGAGTTAAAATATCTAAAGAAGATGTTACAAGATAATTTAGAAAAGGGTTTTATATGGCTGAGTGCTTCACCATGGGGTGTTCCAGTCCTCTCTGTCAAGGATAAGGATGAATCAATGTGCTTCTGTAGTGAATATTGTGAGCTAAAAAAACCATGATAAAGAAAAAATACCCCTGTAATGGATATATTTTTTGTTAAATCAACTACATGTTTCCAAGTATTTATCTGTTGTGGTCCTTTAGTCTCGATATCACAAATTATTAGTGAAGAAGAAAGATATTCCCATGATTGCCTTTTGAATGAGGTATCGACACTATGAGTTCATACATATGCCCATCAGACTCACTAATTATCCAACAATATTCATGGACATTATGAATAGAGTCTTTAGATATTAACTCAATAAATTTATAGTAGTATTTAGAGATCATATTTTTATATACTCCAATAGAATGGGGTACGTGAGTAGAATTTTAATAATGTGATAATGAACTTCTGAAGGGGGAATCTTTATGCAAAGTGTAGTACATGTGAGTTCTAGATAGAAGATCTTTCATTCCTAAGGAATGTTATCACTAGAGAAGGAATATATGTGGACCCTTCCAATATAAATAAAATCAATGAGTGGTCCAGGAAAACATCCGTATTTCATATCCATAGTTTCCTTGGTCTAGCTATGTATTATCAATAATTTTTTAAGAACACATCATGATTTTCAAACCCACTTACCAAGCTAACATGGTAGGGAGAAATGTTTTTATATACCAATGAATGTGAAAACTGATTCAAAGAGTTAATAAAGTGGTTTATCACCATACATGTAATCAGATGTTCGGGATGTGGGAAAATATTTATGGTATACAATGATTCTTAATAGAAGGTATTAGGCTCTACACTGATGAAAAATGACAAATTGATACCCTACAACTCAAGGTGGGTGAAAATTCATAAGAAAATCTATCCAAACATGATCTAGAGTTGAAAGCTGTGATATTCACATTGAATATCTGGTGGCATTATCTCTATGGGGAGAAGTGTGAAATATATACTGATCATAAGATCCCAAAATATATAATCAGATAGAAGGAGCTTAATATGCACCCATGAAGTTGGTTAGATCTCCTCAAGGATTATGACTACTAAATCTACTTCCATCCTTGCAAAGAGAATAAAGTGGAATATGCTCTAAGTAGAAATGATCATACAAAATTATCAACAATGATAATTGACAAGGATCTAAGCATTATATATTTTCAAAGGATGGACATAAAAATCATTAAGGAAGGAATATAATGAATTATTTTCTCAAACTATATCTCAACCTTCCCACATGGATAAGATAAATAAATCTTAAGGAAATGATATAGAAATTACGAAGAAGGTAGAATATATGAGAAAGGGGAAAAAGTCTAAATGGATGATGCAACCATTTCCCATTCCAAAATGGAACTGGTAAAACACAACTATGGATAGTTTATTTGGACATTCAAAAACATCCAGAGGAAATAATGCTATATGGGTTGTTGTGGATCATATTACAAAGAAAAGTAACTTTATCACAATTCATGAGGTCATCTCACTGGATCAATTTTCTGGGATATACATCTGAGAAATTGCAAGGATTTACGTAGTAACACTAACAATTATATCTGATCGAGATTTGAGATTCACCTTTATGTTTTGAAAAGTCTCCAACATGATCTAAACATCGATCTAAACTTCATTCTGGATTATCATAGTCAAACCAATGTCCAGTACGATTAGAAAATTCATACCCTAGACGACATTTTGAGAGCATGTTCTATTAACTTCAAAACAGCATGGGACCTTAATCTACCTCTGACCAAGTTCCCCTTCAACAACGGTTTCCAATCGAACATATGAATGGATCTATATAGAGACCATTATGGGAAAATATATAGAACATAAACATGATGGGATAAAGTGAGTGAATGTAATCTGGTGGGACCTGAAATGGTCAAGGAAATGGTGGAAAATGTTATAACCATTCAGCATCATGTCATGGTAGCCCAAAGTTGACATAAGAGCTATGCAGAAAATCATGAATGGGACCTAGATTTGGGGGTTTGAGAAATAGTATTCATCCACATATATCAATGGAATATGATCATGATATTTGGGAAGAAAGGAAAGTTGAGTCCCTGGTACATCGATACCATCAAGATTATTGATCGTGTTAGAGATGTAACCTATTAAATAAAACTTCCACCAAACATGTCTTAGGTACACAATGTATTCCATGCATCCCTCTTAAGGAAGTACATACCATATACCACCCATTTACTAAATCTAGAGGTGGTACAATTGTAAAATGATCTCTCTTATGAGGAGTATCTGGTAATGATCTTGGACCATAGAGATAATGTTCAATGCAATATGACTACCAACCTGGACAAATTTATATGGAGGAACCACAAGTACGAATATGAAACATTTGTACCATATGAAGTGATGAAGAATAAATACTCGCACCTATTTATGTAAAATACATTTTTGAGGGAAAAATTTCAATAGGGGGAAGAATGTAATAACCCAATCTTTTATCAATGGATTTTTTCCCTTCTTACAATTCTGTTTTATATTATACAACACATAAATAAAATATAGTTCTCAATAAAAACATCATTATCATAATTGAATAATGAAATATGTGATATTCATAGAAATTAAGGAACCTGTATTGATGGGATAGTAACTTGGCCTTTAGATTACTAACATTACCATTAGGAATAATAATATGGCTAATGGAATAGTTACCTCATTTAATTAAGTATAAATAAAATTTAAGCAACACATAAATAGAAATAAGATAAAATTATATCATAGTGTAAGTAAATACATGTTTAAAAAATGATAAATTATTTGTTGATATTTTAATAAAACATAAAAAATTATTTAATATTTTATAATTATTTAAATGAAATTTTATTTTCATAAAATGTATTCATAAATTACTATTTTTAATGATTACAAGATATTTTTATTAGACCCAAATTAATTTTTCAAATCATTGTAAAATTGAATATAATATTAAAATCATAATTTTTTTAATATTTGATGATTTTAATTTAAAATTAAATTACACATATTTAGAAAATTATATAAAAAAATAGATTTAAATTTTAAATTCTATATATAAAATAATGGTTAGGGTAATTTTTTTGGTATTTTTCCAAAATAGTTGAATTCGTGGTGAATAGTGAAATACAATATTTTACTACATTTAAAAAACACATGAATTATTGAGTAATAGATGATTTATGGATGATTTAATCCAATAATCTCAAACTATAATTCATTATTGGATAATTTAGTGATAATGTCAAACTATTGATAGTATTGAGCCATGATAATAAAATAATCAATATAATAATAAAAAACACCCCTCTCCTCCCCTAAAAATATCACCTCTCACCACCTCTTCTCTTTATACCTTAAATGCCTTGAAGCATCCCTACATTATACCCAAACCTCTTTCCAAGTCTCTTGCCGACATATAAGAGCCTTTTTTATCAACAAAATACAATACCCAATTTCTTTAAGAAAGTTTTCAATGAGGAGAATTCAAGAGGAAAAATCATCTTCCATTTTATTTTATTTTATTTCCAATTTGTTTTCTTTTCTTATTCTCTCATCACCAACGCCTATCCAAGTGGAGTTACAGCTCTATAATCTTATATATACTAGATTTTTAAGATTTTAATGTAATTATCCATCATAAAACCTCTTCCCATCTATATTTTATTCTAAAAATTATAACATCATCTGTGAGGTGTTGATTTATCACCTCCAAGGAGAGAAAGTTTTCACTTTCATTTATCATGTTCAAGGATGGTCATAAAACCCTTATAATAGTAAAAAAAATATTTTTATAAACATTTTTATGTTCTCTAAGGAACACACATATATAATACTAAATAATAAAACAAAACCTATTTGTAAAGATAAAAAACCATCAAATTAATCTAAACAATTATCATTACCATTTTATCTAATGAATCAACCTCTTATATAGAAAAAATAAAATATAAGCCCAATTAAAATTATGTTTCTTCTGTAATTACATTTAATTTCAATTATGGATAGTTATTCCTATATTATATTAACTTATATTCTTGTATACTAGCAAAGTGATTATGAAAAACAAGAGGTTAACACTCTCAGAACGAAAAAATTGACCTCTATAACTCATTTTAATGCCCATAAATGAACTTAATAAAAATATAACAAATCAAATACATGTTTACGAGGTACTTTATTTATTAATTAATGAATCTAATTTTATTATCTATGATATTAATGTGAATATATAATTTAGACCTAAGGTAAGGGGATTCATTAACCTAAACTCCTTCTTTTGGGTTATTCCTCCTTCCAGCCAAATTTTAGTAAAAATGTGAATTTAATAATCCAAAATTATACTTTAATTAATCTTACATTTTCATTTATAGGATTTAAATCTATCTAATATGGTTTTATAATAAATACAATGTTTTTATGAAAAATTATTCTTTATAAAAATATGTCTTTTACTTCTCTTGAGTTTGTTTCTTATTCACTCAATATTGATGATTCAAATACCAATTTTTTATTCCTCTTTTGGAAACCCATTACTTTCTTAATGAATTAATGATTTATGAAATTAAACCCATTCCTATCCATGGGTTATTTTTTCTCTAATATTTATATACATTCTATGTGGAATGCATGATTATGTAAATATTACGAAGTAATGGGTACCCAAAATTATATAACGCATCAATACACTAGGTAACATTATGGGTATCATGATATAATATAAAATATTAATGAACATGATTATATCTTAGTTAATAATGTTGATTTTATGATTATTATCATATGTTTTACGTGAACATGATGCTAGTTTTGTTCACAACTAGGTGTGGTATTTAACCTGTAAGACATGATGTTTCATTTTTAGGCATTACTACATTCCCTGCCTTTATCTAATGCTTCCTCTCATGATTATGATGAACATACCATGTTTAAGTTACGGTGATGATGATGATTATAACACATGTTGTACTGATTCATGTTATCTAACCCCTTATTGGGTTTTTATCTCTCCCCTTTATTTGATGTCTATCCCCAGTTCATTACTTATACTAAGGAGTACATGAGGGAAACTAAGAAGCTAGAGAAGGAAATATTAAATAATTTTTATGTTTTATTATGTAAATGTTTTGTAAGGCCCTAATTTTTTTATGAATCTAAATCTTTATATCTTTTTTTGTAATTCTTTTAGGTTGTTTATATTTAAAATGATTGAATAGTTATGTATGAAAATTAGGTTAGATATACTATACTATTCTCACCCCAAGACAGTTTATGGAACTCATTATTGTATATCAATTTTTAAGGTGAGTGAAAAATCCTTAGGTCCACTATTTTCACACTTGTAATCTTATCCCAATTCCATTTTATTTTATAAGTTCAAAAAATAACCAATTTTTTTATAGGATAACACCCCATCTTGACTTTTATAGGATCCTTCCTAACCTATTATATTATTTTGGTTTATATAGAAGCCAACATTTTATTGGGGGATACCTACCCTAGTATTTTATAGGTTGATACCCAACATAGACATTCACAAGCTTAGTCTTAAACTCTTCTATGTTACAGTTCAA
Source organism: Viscum album (assembly GCA_963277665.1). Lineage (NCBI taxonomy): Eukaryota > Viridiplantae > Streptophyta > Magnoliopsida > Santalales > Viscaceae > Viscum > Viscum album. The sequence goes on along the minus strand of OY728123.1, from coordinate 489,529,894 downwards.
GAGGAACACGATCTTTAAAGAGGATATAATAAACTCAGACTCTTACAGAATCTATCCTTTCTTTTTTTGTTTTATTGGTTATGTAGAATTTGGACTTCTAATAGTATAGAATAAACCTATTCTTTTAACCGAAAATGATAAACCCATATGTAACTTTTGTAAGGTATTATAAGCCCATGCAAGATGAAACAAGTGTAAAAATACAATGTAGATAGTTACTTTATAATGAAAGAATAAAACAATTTAACCAAGTGAAAATTTTTGATAAATATTTTGGTGTGCAGATCTATAACTGCTCGATCCCTTCATGATTTTGAAATAATAAATCTTAGGAAAACATTATTTTACTTATTCAAGAAGCTGAACAATGAATTTCCAAGACTCATTTTAAAACTATGGAGTATGTAACAGAAAAGGAAAGGTAGTGTTGAATCGAATATGTAGATGTATATGTATATTAGATGGAACAATACAAGAGGGGGGTGAATTGTAGGTTTAAAAATTTGTGTTTAAACACTTATGAGATTATTTTAAAAGATCTTAAACTAAAACAATTCAAACAACCAAAATTGTATTGAATATAAACGTATGATGTAAGGTAATACTATTACAAAATTAAAGTAATTGTATTGAAGATGAATACAATAATCAGAGTAATACAAGTGTGAGGGATTCTACCATAAAGCATATAGAATCTATTAATACAAAATGTAATAGAATAATTTTAATTGAAACAATTACAATTGAATGTGTAATGAGGAAAGGAAACAATAAAAATTCCTTTCTAATACAAATGGCAGCAGAAATGTAAAAGTATTACAATTCTTTTGACCCAAAGAGATGGGTTATCATTTCACCTAGGATAAGAGGTCTATCTTACCACCACCTTGGTAAGCCCTCGATATGATGATCGGTTCGTCTGTCTGCCTACCCCCAGTAGCCCTTGATTTTGTAGGTAATCGACACCTCTTTCTTTTAATTACTTGAAAGCCCTCGATACGAAGATCAGTCGCACAAAGAACAAAGCATGAGAGAAGTCACAACGTCTCTCTATAGAACATGATAGAAGCAAAGTATCGCAGTTATATCACAGTTATGTCACAATTATATCATAGTTATATCATAGTTATATCACAGTTATTCTCTCTCGGCTTCAAATGACCTCCTATTTATAGGCCTCAGGTTCCAACATTCACATTTCCTCCAATGGTCATATTTCTCTGAAAAACATTAAGGGACTTGGAAACCTAGCATTATAAAGGTCATATTGAAATAGAAAGAATGACATCATTTTGATTAGTTTGCAACTGACTCAACAACATCGTATTGGATAAAACAAAAGATATATGAAGATGATAAGCAAGAGTACGATTAATATGAAACAAGTGTTTTTGACTAAGTACCAAAATAAGTAATGAAGGTATAAGTATTATAAGTATTAATAAAAGTAATGTATTGATATGATACAAAGAAAGATACAAAAAAGTGAGTACAATAGACAGATTCAGTATGATATGATTGACAGAGTCAGTACGATATTATTGTCCATACGATCAGTATGGTCAGTACGATCAGCATGGTCAGTACGATCAACATAGTCAGTACGATCAGCATGGTCAGTACGATAAACATGGTCAGTACGATCAGCATGGTTAGTACGATCAGCATGCTCAGTACGATCAGCATGGTAAAAGATATTTGTGATTTCCAAAAAAAGATATAGAAGTCAAAAGAGAACGTTTGACTCAACAATCTCCCCCTTTTGGAAATCACAAAACAAAAAGTAAAGACAACAAGAAATACTTATCTCCCCCTGAGTTACTGGAAACTCTTTTGAATATGAAATTGAATAAAACTAACTCCCCCTTAGGTATATACTTCTTAAGGATTGTATTCACAGATTTTCCTTGGTTTTGAAGTATTTGAGTAAATCATTCTCCCTTTGTAAAACATTCTCCCCCTTTATAAAACATTTTCCCCCTTTGTGATTTGAAAAGCGGATGGGGTAACCTTGAGATTCCTGAAAGAGTTAGAGAAAATAATTACAGGACAAAAGAAAGACTAACATAAATGTCATTACAAAACAAACATGTTTCATACGAAAGGAAAAAACAAATACAACAATCATTTTTTTTCTCCTTCCTTTTCCTTCTTTATCAGCTCATGAAGAACAGATTTCACCTTTTTCATTTCTTTCTTGTCTTTAGAAATTGAATCACCCTGAGATCTGAGAAACTCTTCTTGGTCGGAAAAAAGTGGATCTTTATTCTTGATAGTCTCCTCCTGGACTCTGATTACTTCCTCAAGGGTATCAATTCTGCTTTACAAATTCTTGTTATCTTTGGATAACACAAAATTTTGTTTCTTCAACAAAACCATTTCATCTTTGAAAGATGAAAGCTTCGAAAATTCGGACTAAAAATCCTTCATTCTTTCTTGCAACTCTTTCACTGAAGGGATATCAGCTCCATGAGTTACCTGGTTTTTTCTTTCAACAGTTTCTTTGTCAATCTTATTTAATGACATTGCAAGATCATTTGACAACCTCCTTATATCTTCAATTGCTATCTCATGGTCATTCACTGAGCTTTCTGGTTTATATGACCACTTGGTCATCCTGCTGCAAGCCTTCTTGTGAGCAGTTGAAGTTTTAGATAAAACATTCAAATCATATTCAACTGAAAAAACTTTCATTCTTAATTCTATTATAGAACCAAATTTCTTTTTTTGATTGTCAGTAATGAAATCAATTTTTCCCTCAAGCCTAGGAAATTATGGAATAGTCTTTTCAACCCTTCCTAAAACATGAACTATGTAATCACTCCTCTTGAGAGAGATTGTTTGTTCTAAATCATTATCTTCATCGTATGAATATAGTTCATTCGACCGGCTTGAGTCAACAACTGGATGTTTTCTTTTTTTCTTTTTCTTTATCCCTTATTTCTTCTTCTACATGGTCACTTATGTCAATAAATATTTACATATGAAAAGATTGAGCACCTTGCTTTGAATGAGAGGGTGTTTTATTCATAGTTTCAAAAGATTGAACCGGTGCTTGATCTCCATGAGGAACTTGTTGAATACCTTCACTTTTCTTTTGAGCCAATTCTTCTCTACTCCTTTTCGAACTTTGAAGGAATTCTAAAAGAAAATCTCCTTCCTCTTCTTCAACATCCTCTACCTCTTCCAACATTTGTTTTCCTTTTTCTTTATCTGGAAGACTCTGTATGATAGTTTCTTGATGTATTTCTTACGTTAGTTGAGCACTAGAATCCTCAACCATTTTCAATACTTTAGAGATATCAAAGTCTTGAGCCTTTATTTTCAAAATAGTTTTCTTTTTCTTTTCAGCTTGAAGGGTTTCCTCTACCCTTATTCTTTCTACAAAAGCTTCAGCTGGGTCAAGACCAAACTTTGGATCACCTTCCTTTCTCTGTTCTCTATCTTTTCTCCACTTGGCCACAACCTCCTTACTGTACTTTGGTTTCTTCTTTGGCTTTGAACTGGTTTTGGGATCTGACTTTTGAGGAGCACCGATAGATGGATTATCTTTGACAGGTATAGGTGACGATTAATTCTGAGCTGATTCTGCTTCTAAATCTTTTAAAAAAAGTTTTGAATTCGGGTCAAAACAAACATTCAACTTCTTTGAAGTACACTTACTAATCGAGGATGGCTTCAAATCTATCAGTTTTCCTTTCAAAGGAATATTAAAAAACTTCATACTCTCGAGAATAAACTTTGTAAGGATAGATGGATACATAATCAAATGAGATTTGATTGCTCCTCACTTGACATTCGTAATTGTTTCAATGATATATCCCATAAGATTTACTATTCCCATGTTGACAAGATAGTCCAACATGAATATATAAGAAACCTTCAATGTCTCTCTATCCTCTTTCCTTGGGATAAGAAAACCTTGCATCCACAGAGACACAAATCTATTTTCCAGAGAATGATGAGCCACTTTCCTCTTCTCTTCATTTATAATAAACAGATACATTTCAGAATTTTCTTTGTTAAATGTACCAACTTCCTCTGGTAGTTATGAGATGGAAAGAAAGAATCACCTTCTATCGGAACATTTAGAAAATGAGCAGCTTGATTCACAAACATAGAAATTTTTCTATCGTACACAGCAAATTTTATAGTCAAGTTCTTATCAAATGATACAGTTTTGTATAAATGATTGACCTCATCAACTGGAACTGGATCTTGAGATACTGGTTTTTCAACACATAAATGTTCCCAGCCTTGGAACAAAATGATTCTTCTGATTGTGGGATCGTACAAATCAAAAATGTCCCGAGAAACTAACCTTTCTCTGAAAAAGTCTTTCTCTGAAAAAATCTTTAAAGACATTTCCGCGGGAGTATTAGAAGAGGATTGAGACATATAGGTGAAGCCACTTGAAATATCGTACGATGACTTAAATTGGTGGAGAAGAGCTTCGCCACAAATCCTAAAAAACTAGTGTGGGTTTTGGGAGGAGGGGGGTCTATTTATAGGTGACAAAAGGGTGACCGTTGATCTTCTAGGGTTGAGATTAGAAGAAAAGAAATCAATGGATGGGATTAAAAATAAAAAAAAATAAAAAAATTGAAAAGTATGTACCTTCCAGAGATCGTAAGGTAATTGTTGGTTTAGATAGCATTGAAAGAAAAACACAAGCATATGAAGCAAAAGAATACCATCAATCATCACGCAGATGGAAAACAAAGTCGTTACCATTAACTGACCAGCCGATGGAAAAAAACATGTTACCATTAACTGATAAGCCGATGGAAAAAACACTTGTTACCATGAACTGACAAGCCGATGGAAAACAAACTTGTTAGAATGAACTGACAAGCCGATGGAAAACAATCTTGTTACCATGAACTGACAAGCTGATGGAAAACAATCTTGTTACCATGAACTAACAAGCCGATGGAAAACAAACTTGTTACCATGAACTGACAAGCCAATGGAAAACAAACTTGTTACCATGAATGGACAAGCCAATGGAAAACAAACTTGTTACCATGAACTGACAAGCTGATGGAAAACAAACTTGTTATCATGAAATAACAAGCCAATGGAAAACAATCTTGTTACCATGAACTAAAAATCTGATGGAAAAGAAATTCAGTACCATGAACGAACATGCCGATGGAAAAGAAATTCATTACCATGAATGGACGTGCTGATGGAAAATAAATTCATTTCCATAAACAGAAGATACGATAATCAGATAGGTAAATAATACAATAAAACTATCAATACGATAAACAAATAGACAAAAAACACATACAAGAAGAATAAATAATTAAAGATCATAAGATAAGAAGAAACACAGTAAGAAATGTTCTCCCCCTTTCTAAGAGGAGTTGTTTAATGTAAGGAGAAATGTAAAACATGAAGTAGATATAAATGATTATTTTAATATAATCATTCCTAACTTCTGTTTTATAAACTAAAATCTATTATAATGTAATGGTTTTGTAAAAATGTCAGCAAGTTGTTCTTGCATTCCGATGAATTGTAAAATAATATCTCCTTTTTGTGTGTGATCACTAAGAAAGTGATGCCTAACATCTATGTGTTTTGCACGAGAGTGATGTGATGTGTTCTTTCTAAGAGCTATGGAACTAGTATTATCACATAGAATTTGGGTTTTGGAAAAACTCAATCCATATTCAGTGAGTGTCTGTTGCATCTACAACACTTGAGCACAACAACTTCCAGCTGCTACATATTCAGCTTCAGCAGTGGAAAGTGCTACTAAGTGTTGTTTCTTGAAAGACCAAGAAACCAGAGAATCTCCTAAGAAATGGCATGTTCTAGATGTACTTTTTCTATCGATTCTACAACCACCAAAGTTAGCATCTGGAAAACTTTTTAAAACAAAATCATTTCCAGAAGAGTGAAATAGTCCTAAATCCATAGTACATTTTAAATACCGAAAGATTCTCCTTACGACTTTTAAATGAGACTCTTTTGGATTAGATTGGTATCTTGCCCATAAGAATATGAAAAACATTAAGTCTGGTCGACTAGCTATCAAGTATATCAAACTTCCTATCATACCTCTAAAAATTGTTTGATCTACTGGTTTCCTAGTTTCATCAAGATCAAGTGTATTTGAGGTACCAATTGGAGTGCTAATACTTTTAGTATTGTCACATCCATACTTTTTGAGAAAGTCTTTAATATACTTATGTTGAGATATATATATGTTCCTTCTGGTTTTTGGGAAATTTTAAAACCTAAAAAGAATGTTAACTCACCCATCATACTCATTTCAAACTCAAATTTCATTAAATTAGCAAAAGAATCTATTAAAGAATGCTGAGTTGATCCAAATTTGATGTCATCAACATAAATTTGAACAATCAAAACATTTTTATTTTCAATTTTTATAAAGTGGGTTGGATCTGCTGTACCTTTTATATAATTGTTTTGTAAAAGAAATCTTGTAAGTCTATCATACCATGCGCTAGGGGCTTGTTTAAGACCACATAGGGCTTTGGAATGTTTAAAAACATGATTAGGATGTTTTGGGTACAGAAAACCAGGAGGTTGTTCGACAAAAACTTCTTCTTGAACAAAACCATTTAGAAAAGCACATTTAACATCCATTTGAAATAGTTTGAAGTTAAAGTATGCTGCAAAGGCTAATAGAATTCGAATAGATTCAAGTCTATCTACCGGAGCATATGTTTCGTCATAGTCTATTCCCTCTTGTTTATTATAGCCCTTAGGAACAAGTCTTGCTTTATTTCGTACAATGATTCCATTTTCATCACATTTGTTTCTGAAAACCCTTTTTACTCCAATTATAGTTGTTTCTTTACGTCTTTAAACTAATGTCCAGACTTGATTCCTTTCAAATTCATTTAGTTCATCTTGCATTGATTTGATCCAATATTCATCACCTAAGGCCTCAATTGGACTTTTAATTTCAAATTGGGAAAGAAAAGCATGATGTTCAATTTCATTTCTTAAGGAATTTCTGATCCTTACAGGTTGATTTACATCACCAATGATATTATCAATAGGATGATTCCTAAGAAACAATTGATTTGGGTTTTGTAAAACCTGTTCATCAACATATGGTAGAAATTATTCTGTGGTAAATGTTTCAGAAGTATCTTCTTGAACATTTTCCTTATCAGAAGGATCTTCTAACAAAGGTTGATAATCAGTTTTTGAAAACACATCTAAGGATGTAGGTTGGGATGATTTAAAAACAAAAGGATCAGTTTCGTCAAATTTTACATGTACTATTTCCTCAACAGTACAAGTGTTTTTATTGAAAACTCTATAAGCCTTAGAAGTTGTGGAATAGCCTAGAAAGATTCCTTCATTAGATTTTGGTGAGAATTTCTATAAATTATATTATGTATTCAGAATGAATAATTTTCACCCAAAAAACATTGAAGTATGAAACTTTAGGTTTTCAGACAGTCTATAATTCAAAAGGTGTTTTATTAAGAAAAGGTCTGGTTAAAACACGATTTATAGTATAAAAAGCAGTACTAACAACTTCAGCCAAAAATTGCTTTACAATTGAGTATTAACTCAACATGGTTCTAGTCATTTCCTGAAGAATACAATTTCTTCTTTCAACAACACCATTTTTCTGAGGAGTTCTTGGAGGTGAGAAATTGTGAGTAATACATTTTTCCTACAAAAAGATTCAAATTCACAATATTGGAATTCACCACCATGATCAGTGTGAATAGTTATCAATGGTAGGTTTTTCTCATTTTTAACATGGGCATTAAAAGTTTTGAAATAGGAAAAGGCTTCAGATTTCTTTTTTAGAAAATAGACCCATGTAAATCTTGTAAAGTCATCAACTAAAACAAATACATAGTATTTTCCTCCAATGCATCCAGTTTGTGAAGGACCAAAAAGATCCATATGCACTAGCTATAATTCATTAGAAGTTGAAACTTCATTAAAGGATTTAAAGCTAGTTTTATCTTTCTTTCCGAATTGACAAGGATCACAGACTTTTGAATAATCATATATAAGATCCGTTAGTCCCTTTACATGTCTTTTCATTGAGATTTTACAAAGGTTTATTAGGTTGCAGTGTCATAGTCTTCTATGACATAGCCATGAATGGTCATTTATTGCACTTAAGCAGGGTATGTTTTGGCTCCTATAGTCTTCTAAGTTAATAGTGTATACATTCTCTTGCCTATGGGTAGATAGAATGAACTCATCCTTGGAATTGTGAACTAGAAACTTATCATTTCTGATATTCAAAAGGTAACCTTCATCACATAATTGACTTATGCTGATTAGATTGTGCCTAAGACATTTAACAAACAAAACATTTGAGGTAAGAAAATTTGCAAGAAAAACAATATTACCTATACCAACAATATTTCCTTGAGAATTATCTCTGAAGGTAACCTTTCCACCCTTTGTTTTGATAATCTTTTCAATGAAATATTTGTTTTCGGTCATGTGTTGAGAAAAACCACTATCCATGTACCACATATTCTTGTTGGTACACTTCTCATTTTTCTGAAAAAGAAACAATTAGTTTTTCAGAATCTAAACTTGTTTGGATCTAGAATGGTTAGACAAAATAATTTTAGGAATACACATTTATTTTACAAAATAAGATTTATGGAATCCTAAATACTGAGTTCTATTAAGAGAACACTCTATATTCCAGTGTCCACCACATTGACACTTAGAACAAAAAGTGTTATTTGGAGGTAAAAAATAATTATTACTGAAAATCGGTTTGGAATGAGTATAACCAAGTCCAAAATGATTTCTCAAAGGCCGCATTTGGGAATACATTTTGACAAAATTCTCTTTTCCATAAGTAATGTTTGACAAACATTTTTTCAATGAAAAAATTTCTGACTTTAGTTTTAAAACTATATTTTTGTCCTCCAAAACATTTGATTTTGAACTAGGGTTAGGTTCTAAAACATTTTTCTTAGAAATTACGTTTTCAAGATCCTTAGAAAGTATATCCTTATCAGATTTGACTTTCTCAATAGTTTTTAAAATACTTTCAAAATCAAAAGTTTTTGTATCATGATCATTAGAAAGATCTGATACTTCTTTGGTTAAAACTAAAATTCTAGAACTTGCTTTATCAAGATTTTTCTTAAGTTTAGTATTATCATTTCCAAGTAATTTAAAAAATCTAGATACTTCTTCAAAAGAAGGTAATGTATCATCATCTGATGATGAAGAATCATCATTTGAATATTCATAATATTTATTATCAGTATATTTTTTATTTAAAGAGACATTTGTAATAGCTTCAACATTGTGTACCTTAGCAATAAGACAATGATCTTTAATTGGTAATCTGGCTGTAAGTCCAATATTTCTCTATCCTGAGGACTCATATTCTATATAATTATCTGAAGAATCGCTGCCACTTGCACTCCAAGTATCATTTTCCTTCAAGACATTCTTTGTCGTTGTCTTGTAATACTTTTTCTTATTTCTTTCAGAATGTTTCTCCTTTCTATCTTTTCTCTTCAGTAAAGGACAATCAGTCCTTATGTGTCCCACTTTCTTACATTCATAAAAAGTTACCTCTGAATCTTTCTTATCCTTTCTATTTTTTAATCTGTATTGGAAGTCTTTCTTTCCCATAATCTTGATCATCCTTTGAGCAAGATTGGCTAACTCATTTTTCGATTGATCACTATCACATGATTCTAATATAACAACTTTCTTGGCTTTGGATCTTGTTATCCTTCCAGGTGTTTTAGCTTTAGATGTAAAGGAAACACTTCCATTCCCATTTTTCTTTTTATTGAAATCAGCATCTATCTTCATTATTGTCTCATGCTGTAAAACAGTTCCAAATAGTTCGTCAAGTGTAATCTGGGAAAATTTTCTATTTTCATCAATAGCTCTCCTTTTTTACTCCCATTCGTTTGGAATTATATCAATAATCTTATCTACAAGAGCTTCATCATTAAGGCCTTTTTCTCCCATAGATTGTAAGCTGTTGACAATTGTCATAAATATTTGTTTCACTTTACATACTGGCTCTCCATAAGGAAAAACAAATCCATGATATTCTGCTCGAAGCATTGCCCTTCATGTTTCTATAACCTTGGATGTACCAAAATGTGTGACTTCTAATTTCTTCCAAATACTATTGACTGCTTCAGAAGAAGATATATGGTTGTATATATTCCTATTGATAGAACATAATAAAGTATTGTGTACCTTGTAATTCAGTTGATATTCTTTCTTCTCTTGGTTAGTGAAAGTACTGACTTCTTTCTCAGGAATTTTGTAACCTCCAGTAAGCATAATAAAATTGTCTACACCAGTATTGATAACAAATGTCTTCATTCGATCTCTCCAATACTCATAATCATTCCCATCAATGATAGGTGGTCTAGAAGGATTTAGGTTGTCAATTGACCCAATATTCATTCCTGCCATCTAATGAAACAGAATCTTTTCCACTACACACATTAGTGTAGTAAGTAGTTAAAATGAAATTTTGAAAGAAATAGGGAAAATAATAAAAATCAGTGGAAAACTCCTTTGATACCAATTGTTGGATCGAATATGTATATGTATATGTATATTATATGGAACAATACAAGAGGGGGGTGAATTGTAGGTTTAAGAACATTTTGTTTAAACAATAAAGAGATTAGTTTAAAAGATCTTAAACTAATAAAATTCAAACAACCACAATTGTATTGAATATAAAGGTATGATGTAATGTAATACTTTTAGAAAAGTAAAGTAATTGTATTCAAGATGAATAAAATAAATAGAGTAATAAAAGTGTGAGGGATTCTACCATAAAGCGTATTGAATCAATTAATACAAAATGTAATAGAATAATTGTAATTTAAACAATTATAATTGAAAGTGTAATAAGGAAAGGAAACAATACAAATTACATTCTAATACAAACGTCTGTGGAAATGTAAAAGTATTACAATTATTTTGACCCAAAGAGAAGGTTTATCCTTTCACCTAGGATAAGAGGTCTGTCTTACCACCACCTTGGTAAGCCCTCGATACGATGATCAGTTCATCTGTCTGCCTATCCCTGACAGCCCTCGATACGATGATCGGTTCATCTGACTGCCTATCCCTGGAAGCTCTCGATTTTGTAGGTAATCGACACCTCTGTCATTCAATTATTTGAAAGCCATCGATATGAAGATCGGTCTCACAAAGCACAAAGCATGAGAGAAGTCACAGCGTCTCTCTCTAGAACTTGATAGAAGCAAAGTATCACAGTTATATCACAGTTATGTCACAGTTATATCACAGTTATATCATAGTTATATCATAGTTATGTCACAGTTATATCATAGTTATATCACAGTTATTCTCTCTTGGCTTCAAATTACCTCCTATTTATAGGCCTCAGGTTCCAACTGTCTCATTTCCTCCAATGGTCACATTTCTCCAAAAAACTCGTAGGGACATGGACACCTGGCATTATAACGGTCATATTGAAACAGAAAGCATGACATCGTTTTGTTTAGTTTGTAACTAACTCAATGACATCGTATTGGTTAAAACAAAAGATATATGAAGATGATAAACAAGAGTATGATTAATATGAAACAAGTGTTTTTGACTAAGTACCAAAAGATGTAATGAAAGTATATGTATTATAAGTAATACTAAAAGTAATGTATTGATATGATACAAGGAAAGATACACAAAAGTGAGTACAATCGACAGAGTCAGTACGATACGATTGACAGAGTCAGTACGATATTATTGTCCGTACGATCAGAATGGTCAGTACGATCAGCATGGTCAGTACGATCAGCATGGTCAATACGATCGGCATGGTCAGCTTGATCAACATGGTCAGTACGATCAGCATGGTCAGTATGATCAGCATGCTCAGTACGATCAGCATGGTCAGTACGATCAGCATGCTCAGTACGATCAGCATGGTAAAAGAAATTTTTGATTTCCAAAACAAGATATAGAAGTCAAAAGAGAACTTTTTACTCAACATGTGGCATCTATTTTTTTCGACCAAATTACTTATCATTTTTATATAGAAAAAGAGAAAATTTTAAATTTCAATAGTAAAATCTATATATAGTAGAAACAGTTAATTAGCATTGATATACTATAAAGATGAAATCCCTACTATACAATTAATTTCATCATGATAATAAATAGTTAATACAACAGTAACTATATCTATAAAATTTGATATTAAATTCTCTGTAATAACCCATAAATCAAGAGAGACTTACTCTTATTATTTCAAAACAATTATAACAAGTCATCCTTATTTTATAGATAAATTATTCACATTTATAGAGTAGAGAAAATAAATATTAATGAGTTTACTCTCAATATTCTGTAAAATGAAATATATTTTGTACAATTAAATTTAGAACAATCAATATAGTATTTAATAATAAAAATTAATATCCATGATAAACCCCTTAAAAATATTCGATAAAAACTCTTCATATTTTGACTACGTTGTATATAAATATAAAAGGTTTGAATATGTTAGTGTAAATATCAATATATGTAAATATCATGAAGATAAAAATATTCATCAAACAATCTAAAACTTATTACCATGGATTATAAATAATTAATAAGTAATTATTAGACAAATAAAACCAAAATTATATTAATAATAGACATAAAATAATTTTAAATATGTAATAATATGAAAAATAGAGCATATTTAAATGTTTAGAACATTTTTTAGAAACTTGAAGGACTGTTTTCTCTACCCTTATGTGAAATACACACAATGTGAAGGGGTATGAAAAAGTACCCTCACACTTTTTACTACCATTATGTAGATTTTGGAGAACCCTACTTACATTTATGTGAGACTTAGGTTACCCTTTCATGGATTTTGGAAAAGTTCTAGTACCCATACGTAAGTAATGGAAATATACTAGTACCCTTGAAAAAGTATAAAATTGACCTTATGTGAGTATCGAAAAGGTGTTACTACACTTATGAAAGCATGATATAAACATACACGAGTATTGAAAAAGTGATACTACCCATAAATAAGGTTCAATTACCTTTAAATGAGTAATATAATTCAGGGGTTACCCTTACCTATGATTCATTTACCTTTACATGAGTTAGGGAGAACCCTTTCTTGGGTTAAGTTACTTTTACATAAGAAACAAAATTTATATGATACCCTTACACAATGTTTAGGATAACATTACATGAAAACATATAGAGGTTTTTACCTTTACATATGTAATAGAAATTTCATGTTACCATCATAAAACTATTCAAATTTGAAGGTTAACGTTATGTGAATAATTAAATATAATCTTAATATTTACATAATTAATGGAAATTGATTGTTACCTTCATGTAACTAATGGAAAGTGTCACTTTCCCTTACACACCTAATAGAAAATGACACTCACAGTTATGAAACTAAAACAATTTTATGGTTACCATTAAACAACTCATATAAAATGATACACAACATTATGCAACACTTGTTAACTCAATATTTCCTTTATAGAGGACTATAAAAATCTCTCTACCATTATATAACCTATATAAAAACAATTTTACCTTTAAAAAACATTGGAAAATGATATTTCAAAGTATTGAATGAGTTATTTAGCCAAGTAACTCCACATGAATCTTGATGAACATGTTATAAATAATCAAATAATGAAATATACTTATATTTTAAACAAAAATATAGAATAATCAAAATAAAATATCCCATGATAAATATAAGATATAACAACATAAAAAATACTTAATAAAGTTATGATAAATAATATTTACACAAATAAGTGAATTAAATTTTTACAATTATGTTAAGGAACAATGTTTAATTATAAATGTATGGTGCGGTTCATGGTTTCACTAAAAAATATCCCATTATGAATTTTATTTTTATTATGAGATTTATCACTAAATATCACAGAGTAACCACCATCATATAAGAAACTGATGTTGATGATATTATACCTAATTTTTATAGTATAATCTATTTTCTAAATAAACGGTTTTCCTTAAATGAATAAATATACATACCCCAATATCTCTCATAGAATAATTTCATCAAATGTAATATATTTTCCATTGACACACTTCAAGTTTTAAAAAATGTATGTTCCTCATAGATTGGGTTAGAAACTATCATTATCCATGTACTAGAGATTAAAATGTTACTTTTACTTGACAAGTCATCCTAAAAATAATAAAATAAATTATTTTAGTTCCCCAATTCTCTCTGGTCGGGACATGTGATCTAAAAAATATTTCAAGAAATAATAATTCACAAATCATTAATTTTTTAGAGTAGTAAGTTCCTTAGAGTCCAAATTTAAAAAGATTAGATGAGATTAGTCATTCGTAAGAGATAACATGGGGTCCTAGTCTCCACTAGTCTTTTAGAAATTATATAAGGGCCTGTTTGTAGGTTTGGTTGTTTATTAATTAGTTGAAATAAGAATTTTTTTATATAAATATTTTCCAATGGGATTAGTGTATAAAATTATAATTATTGGATTGGATGGACAATGAATAAGACAATTTTTATCAATGTTTTTCCTTCCATATGTAAAGATTGAATGATGATAAAGGCCAGGACATATGATTAAGAAGAAATTCCATCAAGATAATGTCTCAGGGTCTAGCAAAGACACCATGAAAAGTGAATCATAATATATAGATTTTTCCCAAACAGTGTTCCACAAGATTTAGCTAATTTTAATGAAGACTAACAAGTGGAAAACATTTTCACCCTAGTTATATAGAGGAATAGAAAATAAATAATTGTTTTTATGCCTCTAGAGATGATCCCATGTTTTCAAGAACGAAATCCAAGGAGGAAATTGGAATGAATAAAGGGAAAACAACCATACAATTAAAAGACTACATTGATTGGTTGAAAAATAGGGAAAATAGGTTCATGAATAAAATAATAAGCTACAAGAATCATGGAAATCACACACAAATAAGTCTAGGGATATTATAGAAAGCAATAAATGTCTGAAGATAGAGTAAGAGAATTTGTGAATTCAAAAACCATTTTACTAGGGCCTTTGACCAATAAGATGTTCCCCTAGAATAATAGGTTATCATTGATTATTTTTGGACCAATTTATATTAAAATGAAATACATTTACAATAATTACAGTCAATAATCATAGGAAGAAATCGACAAGGGTTTTTTTTCAACATTCAAATTAATTTAGAGGTTCATACTAAGATGGATAAATGAATACCTCATCATGACCTAGTAGAAGACATTATTAAGTGGACAAATTCCGAGATAAATGTATGTATCTTGAATTTGTATGAGGATTTTTTATCACTTTAAAACTTATTTTCAGTTTGGAATATCATATTCAGTAACACAAAAGTTTACCTTCATCTTCATCTTGGCCATGGTGTTAGAGTCTTGACATGAAATTACTGATCTAACTCTTTGAGAACATTAATTATTAATGTATTTGGATGATGTGTTTTCAAATTTTTTACATGTTTTTTTAATTTCAAATGTTTTTTGGGAGGGATCCCACTTAACACAAAAATTATATTTTTCTAAATTCCAAAATTTATGTGTGTATAAGCATTTATAGAGTCTTCTTAAGAATTACCTCATTTTATTTTAGTATAATAACTTAAATATAATATTTGAATGGTGTTGAAATTATTGGACTCAAATATAACTTGAAAATAGATTATCATTTATCACTTCCAAATCAATTTATGGCTATCAAAATTTCATTTATAAAAACATGAATGTTACTTCACGTTTATCTATATAATTATTTAATTAATATAATAATTGATTATTCTTAATAGAATATAAATGAGGATAAGATTATATATATTTATGGGTTAATGATTCACATACCTTGATCATTAATAATATCATATGAATTAATATTATAGGGGAAAAGAATATGGATATCTTTTAATTATTTTCACTATCCTGTGAACATTTGTGTATTGAGTCTTCAATAAACCTCATATTTTTTTTGGTTTTTAGTTAGTGTTTTTTTTCTTTTATTTAATTCCTGAATGTTTTTAAATTAAATATTCAAACAATCTAGTTTTATTTGACCTAAAATTTTATATTCAAAGAAACAAATATTAATTCCCTTTATTTATCTAAATTTATGGATTAGTCAAATTTATTTTTTTATTTGATTTAAAATTTTAATTACTCAATATATAAATATTAATTCAATATTATTTCTAGATATATGAATTTTTTATAGCCTATAACACCTTCATGTTGATATTTTATTCTTTGGGGCAAGCCCAAATGGTTTCTCAAACAGTTCCCACATGGGAAAGGCCAATCTAATATTATAATTCATGATTAATTCTTCTCTTTAACCAATATGTGATCTCATATTTTTTCCATTTTTGAACCTAACATCATAATTAAAATAATAATTCAGATAGTATCCCAAATACCATCTGTAATAACCCAGAACACTCATTTCTAGATATTTTCCACTTTGGTCACCACTCATATCATTTTTTAAAATGTGTCTACAATGAAAAGGTATTCATATAATGATAAAACATTCTTCTAGTAACATCACCAAAAAATTATATATAAAATTTAAACATAAAAATATATATGTGGTATACCATATACAATAAATAATATACATAACATAAAAAACAACCATTGTTTTATTACATTATCATAAAAAATTATTTATGAAGTATAATTATATTATATAATATTAAAATAGATCAGTGATTCTATAAACACAAACAAATAGAAAAATTTTAATTTTAATTTTTGGTGTGCCACATTCTCTTAGAATTAACAAAGATGCGAAAAACAATAAAAAACTCTTATCAATAAGACTGACATTTTTTAAGTAAAAAATAAATACCATTACTAATAATTTTAGTAGATATATAATGAAGTAAAAAACATATATTTATATAAATAATAATAATTATATGATTTTGAGTAGTATTTAATCATTGAGAATAAAAAATTGTTTTTGAAATAGTGACGAGATAGATGAGAGTAGTAAAATGCCTAAAAATTTATATCCACAGTGATTAAAATAAGTAAATATAAATATTATATTTCTATAAAATGATTTATCAAATTATATAAATTAAAAGAAAAATAGTTATAATTTTTTATAATTTATTTTTCAATTTATTTAGTAAAATATTAATCGTTAATATTTAATTATAATTATCTATTTAAGAAAAATATGTTGGTTGAAATATATATAATATTTAATTATCAATAATATAATAATTAGGAATTAAAAAAACGTAAATGTAATCACTCATGTAAAAAGAAATAATATATATTTGATTTATATGTTTTTCTAAAAAAATTAATTTTCTATTATTTAGAAATTGGATATAAAAAATTAGTATTAATATTTTTTGTTAGCACATTAAAATAATCTTATGGTTAGTTTTTTATATTTTTTAAAAAGGTTTAATTTTTATTGAAGATTAGAAAATATAGTTTTTTATTTCTACATGTTTTAAGACATTATCAAGGTACAAATATGCCTCGATTTGTTTTTTAAAAAATAATTAATTAAAATTCATTTAAGAAGGAAAATAAATTTTTAAAATAATAATTATCTTTATTTACAAACTAATTAATAATTTTTAGAAAACTATATTATATTTTATTCAAATAAAAATAATACATTTGATTCTTTACGTACTATAAAATATTTACAGCCTGAATGTTTTTAGATGTGTCAAAGATCCAAATAAAAAACAACATGTAAATCTTACACTAATTAAATTCAAATTAATAAAAACTATTCATAGTCATTTGTCTAGATAATATAATAATCAATAATTTATTTTAAAATACCCCTTCCCATTAATTATACACACAACCGTCCAACCCTTTCTCCCCCCCTCCGAAACACATTTCCTTCTAAAATACCTTCATAAAGATTTCGTTAAACACTACTAGACACATCCTTAATCCTCTATCAGGACCAAAATTCCTTCCTCTTATGTCTTTAGGATCAATCCAAAGGATACATCTCAAGGCGCGAGGTAACAGTTTCAAAACCCATGTTTCCTCTTCAATTCTTCTCATAACCATTCTATAATATAATTAATTAGTATAAAGTAACATTAAAATACATATTCAGAAATACCATTGCATATTTATAAAGAATTACTAATTATTACAATACTTCTTTTTTTAAAACTCTATTAAAAACATAATTTCACCCAAGCCAGTTTTGCACCACCTAAGTCAAATATGATACATAGTTTTTTTAATTATTTCATTCATGTATATTCATACAAAATGATAAGATTATTAAATAATAAATAATAATTAAATATTATCATTTCATGGGCTATGGAATAACAAACTATATGTGGAAATAATGATATTAAATGAAAATGATCATAGTTTTTTTAGCCATCAAATACAAGCCTACTATGAAAGATTCTCAGAATTTTAAATATATTTTATTCTATATTTATCCATCACTTATGTAATTGTATGAACCATATTACATGGAACTTTTGGATATTATAGAATCATTAGGTAGTGGTTTTTAAATATTACCTCTACATCGATGATGTTTTGGATTTATGAATCCAATAACCTTAAAATGGTCAAAATGGAAAATATTAATTTAATAAATGAATAAAACATGACAAAAATAGATTATAAGAGACAAAATAAAAATAAAAAAGTCTCTACACTATGTAATTAATGATTTAAATTTTACCATTTATTAATTTATTGGAATATTTATAGAAATATATGACTTTAGGTATAAGTTACTCCCTTATCTATTTCATTATTAATCTTTTGTTCTCTATCAAACTCCATATTAACACTTTCCATATTTTAGATTCCCACTAAAATACATTTATTTCCTTTATTATTCCATTTACCTCTTATGTCGAGGTTTATGAATGTGTCTCTTTTTTCCATTAAATTTTTTTCTTTAAATTAATCTTGATGAAGGGAACTATTCTATTTATTCTTTTTCGTGTTTCACACTTACAAAAGAAATTATATTTAAATTATTTTCCGAAATATAATTATTTTATATAAACATTGAAGGTTCAATTCTATTTTCATGTAAACTCTAACCTTCTATCTCTTTAAATGTTTATTTTACACATTTCATCAATATTTATTTTACCCATTTCATAAGTTTTAAATAAAGGATAACAGTTTCATTAATTATTTATCATGTCATCATATGAATTATCATTCACATTCAGACCTATTATACTTACTCATGCTTAATTTTATAATTAATTCCAATGATTCCTTCACACTCTATTTTGTAGTCCTAAAGGATAGTGTGGTCATGCTGGGTGGTTGGGTGAATTAGCGGTGACAAACTTTTACCGATTAATATCAACTTAAACTTTTTATTAATTTTCGTTGACCAAATCTCTATAATCATTTAGAATGTATGGAATTTAAGTATGATACTTCTCTAATTTTCCCATATGAAATGCAGATTATTTAAGGTAAATAAGACTCATTGATTTTTTTAAAGGTTCGAACTTAATATGTGAACCTACTCATTATTGTGTCTAGTTGTTTTCTTGATCCATTAATTTTTAACTAATAATCATATAATAAATTAAAATTTGTGTGAGGATTTATTATACTTAAACCATAATGAATCCCACAAAAAATAATTATTCCTAAAGGTTATAAAATTCCAAATATTTCCACTTAAAATATAAATTCCACAAAATCATACAAATGTGTTTGACTGGAATTTTTTTTCCATTAAACATAATTTAAACTCACCCTTATTCTATTTCTGATAAGCATAATTTAAGACCTCATACTTATTTAATATATTTAACATCTAGATAATCTTCTAGTTAAACATCACATTGGTCATTCCCACATGTTTTGGTCTCTTGAATCTACATACTTGACACTTATTCATAAAAATTTCATGTTTTTTTATTCTCCAATATTCAACCGAAATAAACATTAAATGATTTTATCTCAACAAATATCACTCTTAATATATTCCCAAATTCCCAAATTCCTTAAACAATTATCAATAACTTATCTTCATCATGATCTAAATGCACTTGGATTTCCATATACTCAATATTCCCTGAATGGTTTAGTGATTTGATATATTTGAACTATGAGGCTCTATACGTTCCCCCTTAAAAAATTTCTATTATCCTATAGAATCTCAGATTCAATTCAAATATTGGTAAAATCTAAAGCCAAATATTATTTCAATTAGTACATAAATTATGGATAGAATCAGAAATTTTCTTTTCATGAATATAAACATTTAATATCTAACTCAACATCTTTATAACATGTATTTTCTATTGCTATTATATTTATGAGTTTCACTCAACATTAATTCTTCCAAACTCAAACACGTCGTATGAAAAGCACTCCAAAACTTGATTTCAATTGAACACACTGATCATCATTTATCATTAGATCGTTACATTTCTATATACATGCACATATAAAATTTATTTCCTGATATATCTTTCTAACTAATTCATTTGTTTATTTACTCAACCTTCTTCTTGCTTTCATGTATTATAACACACATCAATATAGTTCCAGATATTCTAGAGAGAATCATTCATTTCTCTAAAAATATTGTTTGAACTCTGTGCACACCATGTCATCTCTCTTGTAGGATTTTGCATAATATGACCTTTTCTTCAACTCAATTTAATAAAAATTTCGATAGGCCTAGTACTTCAGCTTCCAGTACTCAAATTATTATCTAATATATTTTTTATATCCTTACCGAGTGTAAATTCACACAACTCACCATTCATACTGGTCAAAATAATATTCAATTATTTTAGACTATGAACACACCAGAACATATAAAATATTAATTTCCAGTGTACTTCATCATTTCTTCAAGACTTATTATATATTTTGATCTATTTTTTTGTTCAACAGAACCTGAATTTTTTACTGGTGAATATTGATGAAAAATATCACAACCTTAATGATTGGTGGACACCATTTAAGACCTTTCATTAGGGAGTTAGTTCCTCTAAAAGAAGAAAACAATAAGAGTTGGTTCAATAAAGAGATAACTTGTAATGATAGTTGGTGTTGTCTGAATAAATTATAATAGGTTAGTTTCCACCCAGAGAAAAAATTACAATGGATATTAGTACTTATTCCACTTATTTATTGTCCTATAAAATGGATTTGGATGTATTGTTAAAAGGCATGTGTATGTGTTCCCATTTATGTTCTACATTAGAATAATATAATATCAATACCTTCCCTATGGACATAGGCCTCCTTAACCAAACCATGTCAAATTTTGTGCATCCTTTGGTTTTGTTTTTCCATATTCTTTACCCATGTTTATGAATTTGAAGTGATTTAGGAATCACACACACAAAAATAGTATCAAATTGTGATTTCAATTAAATAGTGAAAAACTCACAACACATATTATGGTAGACCTTTCTAATCAAGGCTTATATACGCAACCCACACTCCATTTGTGAACCTGTTTGAAACTAAACCCCTATGAATACATGATGTAGCTGTCATGAATGTGTGAGCCATATTTCCTTATATCTAAAACCTGTCACTTTATCTTATTTTCTCCCCCCTTTTGTGTGTCTTTATATATTTTCTTATAGTCTTGGAAGAAACATTAAAATGAGGGTAAAGTGTGTCTGTGAGGGAAGGAAAGTGTGGGAGGGGGAGTAGTGTGTTGGAATAAAAAAACAAATAGAAAAAATTTAAATGTTTTCTTAACTTTTGTATTTTATATGCATGTGAAAATTAAAAAAAATGAGATATATTAATTTTTTCAGTTATAATTCATTGGAATGGAATGAAAAAATACTTGATATTATATTTTCTTAAGGGGTAATGTATTTTTGTTGGGGAAAATTTGTTTTTGGCATAAAAATTGTTGATTCATTTGTGGTCCATTTGAAGTGTTCAAATATACCATTTCATCATTTTCGACTATAATGAATTCTTTGGTTCTCTTTGTTTTTTGAAATTATGAATATTTATTATTTGATGGAGAATCCCAATGATGGAAGAAATATTATACCACTCGAGGTGTCTATTCCAGGTTCACATACCGAGACCATGAGAACTTCTATATATAGATATTTGGGTTGGTGTTATTGAAAAAAAATCTATTTCTATTTTTATTACATATATATATTAAGATATTTTAATATTAATATAACTTTTTTTATTATATATTGTTCATTATAATACATTATTTTGATATAATAATTTCCTACTAAATCATTCTTATTGATATGGTTGTAGAAGTTCCCCACTATGATGACAACCATAAAATTACAGGATGATATTATAAAATAGACTTCTGCAGTCAGATAATTTTCTATGATGGAGAACAGAATTTGTTGAATGATAGGTGAGAGTACTCATAATCATATGAAACTCCAACTCATGAGATTCTCATTTGGTAATCTCTGTGATGGGAGATTATTTTAAAAGACCCTCTAGTTGGAATTATGCATATTTTTGTGCCATCAGATATTCCTATTTGTAAGAATTTTTAATGGTATTTAGACATTAATGTTATCATTAATTCATTTCAAAGAGTTTAAAAATATATTTACAAATTAAAAACTTGATTCCATATTTATGCGAGAAGTAGGGTATGTTGGGTGCATCATAAATAACATATTATTAATGGATAATTATAGGATGGATTTGTCCCTTATATATTTATAGAATTTGATTTCTTGAACATTTTATTGAAATGGAACCATCAAACAAAATTCCATGTCTATGATGTAATGATGCATTTATTTTAGATAGTCAAATAATGTTGTATCAAGCATATCAGTTGATTACACTGATATGCAACTTTCTTTATGAGAAATTGTGAAAAAAGGATTATATTACCAGGAGAGTGATTGCATGTAGTTATTGATATTGTGACATTCAACTCTCTCTCTTGGGTTCCAGGACCCATTTCTAAACAATAATCCTAAATTCTAGGCAAGCCCACATAATAAAAATCAAAAAAACCAAAATATTTACACACTAAGTGTTTCTATTGATCTCATTTAAATTATATTTGAATTTAATAATTGGAATAAATTTTATTCTCAATATTAGTGAAAATTTTTATTCATTTTCATTGAAAACATAAGTTAAATTAATATTTATTCACCATATTGTGAATAAAATATTTATTTTTGAATAAAATATTGAATTCATTATTTATTTAGGTGTCCATTAAATGAGGAGGAGGATGAGTCGACCAAAATCATGTTTAGTGATTAATATAAAGTTTCAATCGGGTTAACTAATATTTATCACTATGGCAGTTAGAGCAAGCCATAAAAAAATAATACTATAATTTTTATATGACATGGGTTAATATTTGGTTTATTATTATATTTAAGGTTCATTCGGAAATTAAAGAATATTTTAACATAAACCTGAACTCAATAAATAGATGGTTATGTTAATTATTTAGTTTTAATTGAAAATTTGTATTTTTTTCACTTAATGGACTTCTCATTAGAAATCCTCCATCTACCCTCATATCTAGAAGGAGAATAATGAGAGAGAATTCTTCAATCATGATGAAAATAAAAGCTATCATAATGGAAAATAAATGGTGATAGATCCACCATACTAGCACTTGATATTCCATTGGTGTTGTTCATAGATTAAAAAAACATATGGATCACTACTATGGTGATTTTAGTCATGGATCCTATAAGAATAATGATGGTAATTTAAAATGGATTTTTAGATGATCAACAAAATCATATTCAGTGAATCTTCCAAAGGTGAGGTAACATTTCTTCAGTTATAACTTAAATTAAGTTTTAAATTATCATTAAAAAGATCCTATCTCATGGCTTTGGGAATTTATATTTCAATATTCAACAAAAAAATCATTCTTTATGTCATTTATGTCCTCCACATTTAGAGGATGATCCATCAAATCTAAAAAAATATTCATGGTTATTTACCCACCAAGCATATTCATCACATCCAAAACTTTCAAGTGGTATTATAGTGTTCATGTTTAAAATTTATAATTATTTATTCTTTATGGAATTATTATGCATTGTAGTGGTTAGATATTTAATTATTATATTATTTATTCCTTAATTTAATGTTTAATTAACATTATTTCAAAATTTTAATTATTTATATTAGGATTTATATTTTCTTAAAGGTGCATGAAACAATGAATAACAATAAGATATTTCATCAAGGTGTTCCAAGGATTCTAGCTGGTGAGACACATTTATATGGAGTGTATCTGGAGTACACATAGTGTAACCAAGTAAACTACACCTAGACGTGTCACGAGACACATTATATGATGAGTATTTGTTACGCATGGTTCATTTATTTAACACTATCTATAGACCAAAACAACCTGGAACATGAATTGTTGAATTTCTCGATGTGTAGTTGGAATGCACATCTTGTAGGCTATACATTTTAGAGAAGAAATTCACACAAACCATATGTTCAAAGACACAATTTATGACTCTGTGATACTAAAATCATGTTTATTTAATGAAACACATAGAGTGTAGTTTATTAATTCTCATGTATAAAATATTGGATGATTTATTTGGTGGGTTATGTAGCCACATGGTAATCATGATACATGGGGTGTAACTGGTTAGTACATGTTGTGTGGTCTAACCTCTAATGAACATGATGTGTCATTTTGTGGTCTGTACAGATACATGGAATGTGTGTCACAACATGTAGCTTGTTAGTAAAATATGTGAAGTCAATCCAAGATATGTGAAGACACCATGAAATGTGTTCTATGCGTGTTTCCGTAGATTGAAGATATGACTATCACATAGAAAAAAATGTCATGTATAAGTAAAGATGTATTCACTATGGAAGAAGAAGATGCTAGAAGGATTTCTAGGTGCCAAAATACTACTTCATACCAATGGATAAGTGGAATTATTTCCCCATCCAAGAGTGAGTAGTGGACTTTAAAGATCAATGATGAAAATATCTCTTCTGGATCTTTGATTTGACTGGTCGTGGAACCCAAACGGACATACAGATCAAAAGTTATGGCACTCAGAAGATGGATATATTTAACAAAGGGATCTAAGTTGATGACCTACGTGGAGGACCAACATGGATTACCAAAACAAATATATACTTTTTACACCCCTACGCAGATTTCCTATGTGGAGGACCTATGTGGGAAACGTCCCTTCGACCAGGTCCCCTCCATGCCTATAAATATGACCCTTGGGCTCTCCATTTCAAAGATGAAAAAAGTTTGAAGAAGTACCAAAGCTCTGGTTGCATATCTCTTTTTCCAAGATCCCAAAAATCTTCTCAGTTATCCCTCTAAAACATGATAGAAGAGAGAGTTAAATGGGGAAAATGGTTCAAAGTCCCATCAGGGTCTAGAACACATGGAGTTGCATTGAGAACCTGTATGAAAAACCTATGCAGAGAACCTGTGCGACGCACCTTCACGGAGCACCTGTGCACCGCACCTGTGTGGAGCACCTCGACATCGCACCTCTGTGGAGAACCTATGCTTCACACCTACATGGAGAACCTGTGTGTCGCACCTTCCTGGAGCACCTGTGCGCTACATCTACACAGAGCACCTCTGCGCCGCCCCTGCAAGGAGCACCTCTGCGCCGCATCTGCATGGAGCACTTTTGTGCCGCACCTTCATGGTGCACCTGCCTGAAACAACATGGAAGATAACCTATGTGGCCATTCTGGTCCACACTACAGGGGCTACTCCCACACCCCCCTTCTCAGGATCAGTGACTGAAGTGAAGGGACTGACCCTTCGGTCTGGTCCCTTGGCTTCCGTCACTGACCCCAATGAAAAATGCGGAGTCTCACCACGAACTTTTTTTGGATCTGGTCAATGACATTTTTCATTGCGCCGTTTATGTCACCCAACTTCCAACATTGGAATACCATGATTTGAGACACTACATTACACTCAATGAACTTACTTCAGTCAACTTACTCCTCTTGGTTCATTTCACATGTTACAAGTTTTGACTACCCTTATGGATTCCTTGAGTACCTTCAGTCAATAAACTCCTCAAACATCATCCCCTGACTCCTATGCTTGGTTAAATCTCAGATGGGAATCCTCCTTATGAGTAAGCCCCAACCAATCTCAAATGGGCATCCCCCTTTAGATTAATCCCCACCCAAACTCAAATGGGCATCCTCCTTATGTGTAAGCCCCAAGCAATCTCAAATGAGAATCCTCCTTAGGAGAAAGCCCCAACCAATCTCAAATGGGAATCCTCCTTAGGAGTAAGCCCCAACTAATCTCAAATGGGAATCCTCCTTAGGAGTAATCCCCATGCAATATCAAATGGGCATCCTCCTTAAGAGTAAGCCGCAACCAATCTCAAATGGGAATCCCCCTTAGGAGTTAGCACCAAGAAATCTGAAATGGGAATCCTCCTTTGGAGTAAGCCCCAACCAATTGCAAATGGGAATCCTCCTTAGGAGTAATCCCCAACCAATTTAAAAAGGGCACCCTACTTAAGAGTAATCCCCAACCAATTTCAAAAGGGAAACCATCCGGGTGTAAGCCCCTAGATTTTCTTGTATGGGGTACCATCATTGCTCCTCCTCTCTTCATTAGTGCCAAAGAGGAGAGGAGAGATGGGAACAAGGACTTTCGTTACCCTTTCCTTCTCCCGTTGATCTTTTTCACCATGGTCAGCCATCCTGGTGTAAGCCCCTAACCTTCATCCCTTCCTCGTTTCATTGGAACATTATGTATTTTAAATTGAATAGAGGTAATGCTCGTCCCCTCACCCTCTTCCACGGTGGACGCGCCCTCTTCCTCTAACAAAGGTGGAAAAGTGTGAAGTGACATTGTCGAATCTTTAAAAACCTCTTGTTTCTCACAAAGATCATGAATCATGTTGGCTTATATATTCATGATGATTAAAAATTTTGAACAAACACCCATGGTGAAGGAACAATGAGAACTTTGATTCCTGTTCATACCAGGATACGTAGGAAGCCCTTTTAGGGCCCGAGCCCACTGGATATCATCTTCAGGAGTCCAACCCTAATTCCCTTAATCTAGGAATCCTCATTAGGGACAAGCCCCAAATTAAACCTCTATTTCCTCAAGGCATCTTTTTAAAGAAGTAAGTTCAAAATCGTCTCTCTCAAAGGACTATACTCTCAAATGAGAATCATCGAACTATGTGGGCTTTGATTCCCATCCACATGTGATACGTAGGAAGCCTCTTTGAGGTTCAAACCCAATATTTCGAATAAACCCTATTCCCCTTGGTCCATATTTCCATCAGGGTATAATCTAACTTGGAAATCCATATCCTTTCCCAGTTCATCAGGCTGTTTTGGCATAATTCTCCACCAAACATTGTCTAAGCACCTTTCACTTATATATCCTTACCACATGACATTAAACAGTATGGTTAGGTCATTATCAAATGACCTTAAAAGGTATGACGTGTCCCATTAATTGACACCAAACTACGAGTGTTCTGATTCCTTTCACAAGGATACATAGGTAACCCATTTCATCAGTACAATCCCAATATCAAAACAAGACTTCATCTCCCTATTAGACAATAAATCCTAGAGTGCCCCATTGAGTGGCTTAAAAACGAGTATCATCATAATGATGATTAAAAGAATCTTAAAATAGTATATTAAAGGATTAAATTTATGGATAATCTCAAATACATACTAATATATTTATTAATGAAGAACCTTGAATGCATACTGATGATTCTAAATTTTACACATGTTAATAAGTGATTGTAAATTACAAGGGAAACTTAAGTTATGCTTGTTGAATTAATAAGGATTCATTGAAATATCTTAAATTTAAAAAGAGTGTCACTAAGTAGATAATAATTATCCCCAAAAGGGTGTGATGAGTCTGACCTTCCATCCTCTCGACCAATGTATATTCCTAAGTATCATAATGTTCAATCATAACGAACACATGCCTTGGGAATGCAGGTCCCCTTTGGATAAAAAAACTATTGTAAGATTCTGGTTCCATTAATAAATACAATGGAAAACGCCTAGAATCATTGTTTCTTAAAACTAGAACACATGTTTCAAGGAACTACGAAACAATACATGATGAAGTCCTAGGTGCTTATCATGGATACACAATAAACAAGGAACATTGTGTGTTGCTAAATAGTACTTGTATTGTATTCTCCCAATAATAGATAGAACTAAGTTACCTATAATATAATTAATTATTTCATTTACCCCATATTACACTAATTATCACCTGGTGTGTCTGACATTGTAATAATGGTTTTAAAGAATTCAAAGTTCTCAATTTATTTATTATAACAATCTATAATTGCAGTTTCTGCTATTTATTTTTCATGAATTTATTAATGATGGGTATCTCCAAGAAAATTCATATATATATTAAAATTAAAGGGAATAAATTAATTAATTAATTAATGCATGATCCATTATCTTATAAATAAAAAATTAAAATAAATAAATTTCAAATAATCTAATTTTTTTATTCATTGCATGTTTATGACCATTGATGAGCTTGACCAAGACATGTGTATTCATCGGTTTTATTTAATTTAATTATTTCATAGTTTTTACATTATTAATTGTTAAATTAAATATTATTCCCTATGAGTCATCTCACCCCATTACTATATAAGACCTATTTGTCCATGGTTATTTACGTAACTACCCTTATCCAATCTTTTGGATCCCCTCACCTCTGTGTGAGTTATAAATAAATGCAATAAAAGGAGTATCCCATGGCATTTGGAGGCAGTTCAAAGTGGAGTCGAGACAATACCAACTCATGTGATATAAATATTGATAGGTGGGATGCTATACCATGCTCCAATATTTGAATGATGAGTTTTTTGGTAGGTATTTTGTTTATTTTATGTCTGATCAATAAATCAACGATTAGAAAATCTTATCATCAGATAATTTATTTTTTATTTGTTTCTCTCTCATTCATTATGTATTTTATTGATGCCAGAATTTGATCACATAAAAAATTGACTAATATATGATGAAAAAATTAATATAAATTCATATTCCTAAATGCTTAATTTAATAGTGGTCGATCACTTAAGTAAAATCCACTTAATATAAAAAAGTCATGTAAAGGACATAATAAGAAGAAATAACACATAATAAATAAAATACTATTACATAGTATTAATTTCAACAAAGAATTATTCTACATGATTAATAATGAATGTCAGAGAACTATATGATTGACCATCCCTTTTTAAGACACTTACTTTTATAATGGATTACTGATATACATTTTGGGTTAACATAACCAATTTATATAAAGAGATATATATCTTGCTATAATTTATGTCTCTAGGAGGAAAGTTGTGAGAAAATACAAGTAAAAGCTTCTGGATTATGGAGTCCAATCAACAGATCAAGGAGATTAAATCGTATAGTTGTAAGGGACCTTATAACCTAAATACCATCGAGTAATTGATTGAGTGGTTTTGTGGGTTATTAGAAGGAGAATATGGATCCTTACCAATATAATATAAAATAAACTAGACATTCTAAGTCCAATGGTGTGGGATAGGATTTGATAAAATAGTGAGATACCTAAAAATATTTATTTCAATATGTTCCACATAAATTGTAATCAAGTAAAGTAATAACAATGTGAACTTTTGTAATACTAGAATAATGGAATATTAATCATTCACATTATCCCTACAATAAATATTAGAGAAATATCATATCCTCACTTACAATGACATTAAAGAATGGTTTAGATGCCTACATGTTGAGTTTCACCATGAACATAAACCTTACAAGATAGAATTTCCCCTCCCTAATCAACTTATGAAGGAGGCCAGTGATGAATAGTTTTCTACCTATGATAAACACTTGAGTGACATAATCTAAGATCAATGTTTAATGCCTTTGTTGATGTCTAGTGAACTCATGAAGTCTCATGAATACATGGATTCATATATTATCCTATAGTATCTC
The DNA here is from genome assembly GCA_963277665.1 of Viscum album. NCBI lineage: Eukaryota > Viridiplantae > Streptophyta > Magnoliopsida > Santalales > Viscaceae > Viscum > Viscum album. The sequence continues at coordinate 489,499,908 of OY728123.1, read as the reverse complement.
CATGGTCTATATTAGGGGAGTGAAGAAATTATCAATTTGAGATATCCAAGGAACTCTTTTAGAGTAAGATTGGAGAGGGTGTGATATATGTGACTCACCTAATTAAACTCATTAGCTACATTGAGAATCTAGAGGTTCTAGGGTTTAAATTTTCCGAATATCTATCTTCCAATATCATTATTTCATAACTCTCTTGGAGATTCTATAGCATTATTATTAAATTCAACATGAAATACATTTATATGGATCTCTCAAATATTCATACATTAGTTTTCAAATTTGAAAAGGACTTGAAGTGTTAAAAACCATACATCCTTATAGTAAACTAAATAAAAGCCCATGTAAATATCTCTAAGGCCAAATATTATTTTCAAGGCAATTACAAGAAGAGGAAGATAAAGGTTAAATCAAGGGAAAAGGATAAAATTTCATTTTCATGTGGAAGGAAAGCCCAGTGGAAGAAAAAAACACTCAGTCAAGGAAGAAAGTTGATGCTTTAGGTGTGTTTTTTTATCGAGTGAAATCTATCTATTTCTATTAATCATATGTTAGATACAACATGTGGTTCTAATATATATATATATATATATATATATTCAAATACATTAACCAAGTACATTATAAAATATTCACTGAGTAGAGGTATATCTATGAGAACCCAATGGATCCAAGCATGCTATCATGGCTACTGGGAACTAACACCATAAATTTCTGACATGAATGATATTGATATTAAATGTTTTTATTATGTTCCATATAATACCAAAAATATTATTTCTGTATCAAAACTAATATATATTTATTTATTTTCATGTTTAAAAATAAAATTTTCTACCCTTAGAAATATAATTTTTTATGGTATGGCATATTTTAAAAATAGACTTTATGTGTTGGATTATAGAAACCAAATAATAGAAATGGATAATGAAAGTACATCACATGAATCATACCATACCCAACTATAGAATCACCGACTAAGTCATGTAAGGGAAAATCCTTTGATATAATTACACCAATATAGATATTTTTATCCCTTGGAACTAAAACCACTTGGTGTATTCCATGCATGTTTATAAGGAAATATGAATAAATATCCATTTAGTGGAAAATCATAAAGGGAAAAGGGATTCTTGAATTAGTTCATACTGATATTTGTGGACCATTTTTATTTGAAGAAAGGGCTGGGTACTCATACTTAATAACTTTTACTAATGATATTAGTAGATATGAATATATCTAATTTATGGGGTATAGGTTGGATTTATTTGAGATATTCAAATAATACTTGATTAATGTTTAGAACCATCTCATTAATAAGATTAATAAAAACCAATCAGATTATAGTGTAGATTATATTTGTCAAGAATTTATTTATTATTTATGGGATTTTGGGATCTTTTCCCAAATCACTCATATATATGATCCATAATGGAACTATGTAAATGAAATTAGGAACTATACCCTATTGGATAGGGTGATATCCATGATAATTCATATGAGTCTTCCATTACCCTTTTCGGGGTACTTGTTACATAAAGTAGTAAAAATACTGAACTAGGTGCCAACTAAAGTAGTAGATTGTATTAAATTGCAATTATAGAGTGGAAAGAAACTAGTATTGTCATACATACCAATGTGTGGTTGTGAATCATTTGTTAAGGCCTCTTCAGGTAACAAAATCTCAATTCATGGCACAAAGGGTACCTTTATATGATAAAAACAAGGAAAATCATGGATATTACTTATAATTTTATTTAGAAATATAGATATTAGTGAAAATAAAATACATAATACTTTAGGGGGAACAAATCACAAAAAATAGATCATGGGGGTTAGATAAAACTTGATGAATTGTAGGATCATGATACAAAAGAGTTAACATATGAAGAAATTTCACAAAAAACCAAGTTAGAGAACATTCCCAAGACACAAGTACTAAGTAGTAGTACAAGAGAGGTAAAAGAAACTAAAAAATATTGTTTTTTAATCACTCGGGATTGTGAAACATTATTAGTTGTTAACAATGATCCTACAAACTACAAGTAATATGTTAGTGGCATAGATGTTTCCCAATTTAATGAATCTATGAATTCCTAAATGGATTCTAGGTACCAATAGAAATTATAGATTTTAGTAGATTTTCAAAAGGACCTATATCCCATTGGATGAAAATGGGTATTCAGAAAGAAACTATAAATGGTTGGAAAATTCAGTACAGAAAAGGCCTCACTATTTTCCAAAGGGTTCAAACAGTGTCAAGGAATTTACTATGATGAATAATTTTCACAATTTATATAATAAAAGGTATTATAATTATAATTTCCATTAAAAAATCCCAGGACAATGATATTTATAAAGTGGATGTAAAATAATATTTTCATAATATGATCCTTATGGGGGATTCTTATATGACACAATAAGAAAGGTTTGTGACTCCAAAGGATTCCAACAAGGAATGTAAATTGTAAATAAAATTTTATAGATTAATGAAAGCATCATGGTCATGGAATATTCGGTTTGATGAATCCATAACTGAATTTGGTTTCATAAGGAACTATTATGTTACTTGCGACTGTATGTGGTTTAGTTGGAGTATAATTATTTTTTAATAGTATATTTTGATGACATACTACATAATGGAATCAAAATACTAATCTTAAATTCTATTAAATACCAGGGGAGTATTTGTATCTCTAAGAAGGACATATTAAAATTAGAATATATTATTGGAATTAAGATCCATCATGATTGATCCAGGAGGCTGTTCACCCAAATACAAGGTAATTATATAGAAAAGATATTGAATAGATTCAGCATTGAACAATCCAAGAAAGTATTTGTTCCAATGAATTATGGAATACATATTTCTAGGAAAATGTGTCCTCAAACACACGAGGAAAGATATAAGATGACAAGGATTCCACATGCATCTTTGATTGTGTTAGTTTTGTACCCTATGTTGTATACTAGTACAGATGTTTCCTATGCCTTATCTATGGTAGGAAGATATTAAGATGACCCAGGGGAATGCCATTAGATGGAAGTAAAGTATGTAACAACCCGAGATTTTATGAAAAATATTCTTTTTAATTTTATTAATGTCTTGTGTTGTACGCTACACCAAAAGGAGCTTGCATAACACACATCCTTGACTTGCCTTGCATTACACGCAATCGCGACCTTCCTCGATAGCGTGTGTAGTACGCAATACCGAGTTTCGCTAAACAACGATATGCTATTAAAATATTATTAAAACTAGACGTTATGAATAGTAATAACCACTTTTTGAAATTTTGTAATTTCTATTTTTCAAAATGGACTTCATTTATGGATTCGGAGTATCGAATTTAGCCTAGGGTGAAATTTTGGAATTTTTCTGAAAACTTTCAATTTTTGGTGAATAGTGAAACCACTAAGTGGTAGGTTAAAAACTGAATTTTGCATAAAACATAATTTTACCGCTTCTGTGAATGGAATTTCGAAAATCCGAGAGACACGGTTAATATCAAGGACTAAAATGTGATTCAATGAGATGAAAATAATTTTTGGTGAATAGTAACTTTTTACTTTTATTTACCACAGTTAAAAGTAAATAGGGTAATTAAGGGTAACAATGATATTATTATTAACCTAAAACATGTCCTAATTCTATTGGACAAGTTTAATTCGACCAAAAAAAGCCTTAGGAATAAAATATGACCATTTAGGCCCACTTGGATTAGATTAGGACATTTATTATTAATGTATTTAAAGAAGGGTAAAAATAGTTAAAATCAAAGTTTAATAAGTAAATAATTTTTAATATAGGGTTATACATAAGATAAATTCGATTGTAAATATTCATTAGAAATCTAATAAGATTTCCTACATAATGGTATTTTATTTGTAGTTTTTAGACATCAAATAATTTAATTTATTTATGACACAAAGATGATGCAGTAATTATCTGATTAATGAAATATTGACATAATTGATATTATAAATACCAAAATAAATGTAATTTAAGACTTTTTATGAATTACACTAATTTTCTAGGTTACTATGATATATTATTGTTGATTTAATAAACTTGGTTCGAACATATAATTCTGTTATGACTTTCACAAAAATCATATATCAAATAGTGTCAAAATTGACACAAAATAGTTTTTTAATCAAATATTATATTATTAATTGTTATTTTGTTCCTAAAAATCTAAGGTTCGGCCATATGACTTATATAAGGATATATATATTAATACTAAACAATTTGGGGTTCGTTTGGCATGTTATAGTAAGTGTATTAACCATATAGTGTAATAAAACAAAAAGACACGGTAAAAGTTAAATTATTTAACTTAGAGTTAAATCTAATTGATAAGGTTAAAATAATAACCTAAACTTGTCTAAATCATATTGGTTGATAGGATTTCGACCCATCCCCACTTTAGCTTCAAAATAAGACCCTTTGGAACCATTATATACCGATTTTGACTTTAATATAAAATAATATTTTGAGATATTCCTAAGGTGCCCCTCTCCTCCCTTATAAAAGGGCACCTCCTCCCTCTCTTCCTCACACAACTTTGAGCCTTAATGCTCGGCCAACCCCTGCCAAAATCTCTTCTCCACTTCCCTAGAAACATCCTAGAGGTTCTGGTCTTCCTCAAAGACCAATTTTAGTGCCCTAAGAGGAGGTCTCAAAGAGGCGCTTCAAAGAAGAGGTAATTTCCGTTACCAATTCTTTCACCTTTATTTCTTCTTCCACTTCTTCTTCTTAGGTTGTTTCATTATGATGTAATAACATCAGTATCACTCATATACTGATATGTTATTATAAGTATTAAACAATCCTAATTCACCATCTATCCATCCTACGGAAAACGAAATCACCGCGCGTGCGTACGTACGGAATACCGTCTCCACGCCGTGGTGTAATCTGTTTTTCCACCAACACCTTACATGGATGGGTATTATGGTGTAAATAATAACTATACATAGTTATTATAACATCATAATGATTCTGATATATTGTATCATCCACTCCAATTAAATTCGATAAATATGGAAATGATATCATCGCTTGTGCGTACGTACGGACTACCGTCTCCACGACGCGATGAGATTCATTCTCCATGTTAACCATTTAAGAATGATTATAAAGTGTATATAAGCAATAATAATGAAATATATGACATTATAAAGATACTGGATTTATGTGTATATATATGTATGTCATCTACTTAATTCCACTCAATTCAATAAGGAAACGAAAACAGCGTTCATGCGTACGTACGGCCTACCGTCTCCATGAATGGTGTATTTATTTCCATTTATCGATCCATTATATATATGTATATTCTGAATATATATTACATATAAATCATGTTTTATATTCTATAATTAAGTAATAATGATCTAAGTAATCATATGAATAATTACAAGTTAAAAACACGAACGAAAAATGAGACGATTTTACCCAAAACGCTACTTTAACATGAATTTACAAAAGAACGGGTAATATAAAGTCATAAGTGGACCATATATGATATAATAACAATTAATATGATCCTGGAATAAGTCAATAACTTGATTTAAATCATTATACAGGAGGTTCGGACACTTACAAAGTAAGTCGGACATAAGGTAAGGGAAATATCACAATCTCATTTTTATCCGAGATTGTTTATACTTTGGCATTTACTGGGGTGTATTTTATCATCCACATCCATGTTTCATCAATATGTAAAATTATTTCCATCCACCTACAATTTTTTAAATCCATTGTTACCCTTATTTGAGTTTTTAGTAAAAGATATGAAAGGAATCTTTTGTCGTTTTTCGTACGAGGTACTTTTTGACTTTTCTGACAAAAGTACGAAGAATTTTTTTTTAACTTATACGGCATGAATGGATTTTTAAAACATTATTTCTAAGAAGAATCCTTTACAAGTTTTCAAGTTTATATTTAATCAAATTCTTTTAGTTTAAAGTAGTATGACATGTTAAGAAAGGAAAAATGTTTTTGAAGAAGAAAGGATATTTTCTCAAGAATGGAGTTCAAGTTTTTAATCAAAATTATTTTCCATATAAGATAATAAAGGGTACTGTTTTTATCCCTATTATTAAATTGATTTGATTATGTCGTGATGGAATTTTTTTTATGAATTCCTTTATTGTATATGAAATGTTTTATGATGTCATGATGTTTTAGATTCCCATTTTTATTACATGGGTTATGCTATGATGTATGGTTTATGATTTTGTGGCACACATAAGAATGGTATCATTATGAGATGGGTGGGACCTATATCTCCCTCCAATGCATTGGGTAAAGATTTTATATCTCATGAGATAGACCTGGATGGAATGGTAGGTTATACCGGTTCAGTGAAACAGGACTGAAACGAGGGTGACTCGGTTCAGAAATGGACTTTGTCCACTAAGATAGTCTTGGCAATGAGTCTTGACTAACAAGAAATGATTATCTATGATTATGTGTGTATGCCACAAAGTTTCATGTTGTATGTTATGATTATTGGGATTACATTTCACTTCTATGATTTATCCCATGTTATGATATTATGAGCTCTCTTTTTTGCAGGTTAAGATTTCCAAAAGCTATGTTCTTATGTATATGATGTGATTGATATTTCTTTTGTTTACCCTTACTGAGCATTTGAGCTCACCCTTTTATGTTTTCTTTTCCCCAGGATATAAAGAAAGGTTTTAGGTATAAAAAAATAAGATCTTTATGGAAGATGTTGAAGATCTTTCACCACGATTAGAAGATTACGTTCCGAGTTTCCAAAGACACTAATCTATTACGATCCTTGTGTGTGTGTTTTTTGTTATGTACTAAGTATTCCGCAAATGTAATGTAATGTCCATGTACGCAAGGCTTCGGGTCTCTACAGTTGGTATCAGAGGAAAGGTTTAGTCAACCTTTGGAAACTGGGATGCGAGAACTTTAGTGAGATCCCTAGAGATATTTATAAGGTTTGTATAGGGATGTCCCTAAGGATAAGTATACGTATAGGATACAGTCCTATAACTACGGTAACGATCTTAGAATTTAACCTAAGAAGTTAGATATTGAGGATACTCCCCCTTTATTATGTTGTTTTCCCTAGCATGATTTTTGCCTCTCGCACTATTCTTTTTGGTTTTTAGACGATGGCTGGAACCCGAAGGAACCGTGTTGATCAATGCAATGGACAATGCAATAATTGCCCTCCTGAACAAACAAATGTTATGGGAGATGGAGTGAAAAATCTTATTTCTATACTTACACAAGCTATGAATCATTCTGGACTTCCAAATGAGTAGAGAAGGGAACAATATTCTATTGAGTCCTTCATGAGGCAACGTCCACCTTCTTTCAGTGGGACTTCTGATCCACTTGTTGCTGAACAATGGATCAGTACCACTGAAAAGATATTTTCAGTTCTTCAATGTTATGAACATGATAAAGTCATCTTAGCAGTATATCGTTTGGAAGGTGAAGCTGATCAATGGTGGAATCTTATCAAGAATACGAGGCCAAGAGATGAAATTGAGTCCATGGAATGGGACGAGTTCAAGAACTTGTTTTTCAGTAAGTACTTCCCTCGTATTCTTCGAACAAAGATGGAAAAGGAGTTTCTTAAGCTGAAGCAGAAGGATGATGAATCTGTTGGTATATACGAAGCGAATTTTACAAGACTTGCAAGGTATGCATCTGGCATTAGCATCCAACCTGAAAGTAAAGTTGATCGATTTTTCAGTGGCTTAAAACCAAGTCTTCGAAGGGCATTGGCTATAAGAGACTTCAGTAGCTATGAAGAAATTGTGCGTTGTGCTATCAACGTAGAAATGGAAGTTGGTGTTACATATCCATCTCAGGGTTTTGACAATAAACGAAAGATGGAGTTCAAGGAGAAATCTCAGAATAATGGTGAAAAGAAGATGAATGTTTCCTTATGCTCAAAATGTGGAAATAAGCATGGTGGAGATTGTCTTAAAGGGACTAGAAAATGTTTTAAGTGTGGAAAAGAAGGTCATCGAGCAGCTGAGTGTCGAAGTAGTGGGAAAAGGGTTTCTAATGATGTGAATAAAGAAAAGACTACAGAGAACGCACCACCAACACTTCAATGCTTCAAGTGCAAGGAGATGGGACATTATGCCAATAAATTCCCTAATCCAAGGGTTAGTGATGATCGACATGAGCAACCGCTTAAGACAAAGGATAAAGGGAAGTCACATGTGATCACTATTGGCGATGTTGAATATGACAACGATGTGGTGGAATGATTAAGTGTTTATGTAATGGGATTCCAAAATAATGTTGTATATAGTATCGTGGAATATTGGAATATTTATGTTTTAGATTTCAATAATTTTATGGTACCAGTAACCATGAAAAGTGATTGAGACATTTTTGGTAAACAGATGATATGAGCATAATGAAGGGATAAGAAGATAATAAGATGTTTGATTGTATTCATGAGCTCATGATTGATATAAGGACTAAGTGATATCATGGTTTGAGTATATAGAATTTTGAGGATTTTGGTATGTGGAAAGTGTTAACTTTTAACTGCATTAATGTTTTCACTAAGGTTCAATGGGTATTCATTATTCAAGAGAATACATGATTAAGGTATTCACATGTTTATAATTTGACCAACAAGATATATCTTATGATATATGGGGGATAAATGATGGCATTCACGTGATTATTCTGTGACATTTCAAGTAATAATTTTCTTTATACTATGAGCTTGGACTGAAGTATTTTAGATAAGCCTAAAGATTAGAATGGATTATGTTGGGCATAAGTTAGGATAAAACGTTTTTCAATATTATTGATGGGATGTTATAGTAATATAGCTTTAGAAAAAGGACAACCTGCAGGACGGGCGACAGCCCATCGCGTCGGACAAGGATGTGGGAATCGAACCCACAACCAAAGTGTGACTGGCCTTTATCGTCTACCACTGGCCTACATGAAGTCCTTGTTTAGTAGAAACTAGTTTTATTTTATTAAGCGGTATGATATATGAAGTATAAGTTCATTTTTGGAACCATATACGATTAACCATAAGATGGACTTATAACTTTTGCTAACCTTTTGTTTGAAAGAGATGGAATGACCCATCATTATATCACATGATCTACTAACACTTCACGAATAACAAATTCAACTACATTTATTTAAGAGATGAAGTGGAAATTGTTCAAGGCACGAACAACAGTGAGATTGTACCAAAATAAAGTAAGTATTTATTCTAATGCAAATTTTCAACTTTAGGGAAATGATCTTGAAAACCAAAAATGTGGTCCTAGAGATCTTATACCTGATGAATCAGATGATACCTTATATCATCACAAATCTATGGATTTGTGATTACTGGCTTTTCCAAAGCCATGTTCTCTACCACTCTCCATCAGAACATGATGGTTAGATTTTTCTTCCATATCCATATTTTCACCTATGTGGAAACCTAGTTATTATTTTATTTGGGTAATCTTTACATTTCATACTTTAGTTTTTAAATCCAAGTTTTGGTATTCTTTTTACGATGTGGGTTTCTATTAAAGAAACTTTCGAATAGTAAACCATTTATAACCCCGACGAATTTCGAGGGCGAAATTCATTTTAAGGGGGGTAGAATGTAACAGCCCGAGATTTTATGAAAAATATTCTTTTTAATTTTATTAATGTCTTGTGTTGTACTCTACACCAAAAGGAGCTTGCACAACACACATCCTTGACTTGCCTTGCATTACACGCAATCGCGACCTTCCTCGATAGCGTGTGTAGTACGCAATACCGAGTTTCGCTAAACAACGATATGCTATTAAAATATTATTAAAACTAGACGTTATGAATAGTAATAACCACTTTTTGAAATTTTGTAATTTCTATTTTTCAAAATGGACTTCATTTATGAATTCGGAGTATCGAATTTAGCCTAGGGTGAAATTTTGGTATTTTTCTGAAAACTTTGAATTTTTGATGAATAGTGAAACCACTAAGTGGTAGGTTAAAAACTGAATTTTGCATAAAACTTAATTTTACCGCTTCTGTGAATAGAATTTCTAAAATCCGAGAGACACGGTTAATATCAAGGACTAAAATGTGATTCAATGAGATGAAAGTAATTTTTGGTGAATAGTAACTTTTTACTTTTATTTACCACGGTTAAAAGTAAATAGGGTAATTAAGGGTAACAATGATATTATTATTAACCTAAAACATGTCCTAATTCTATTGGACAAGTTTAATTCGACCAAAAAAACCTTAGGAATAAAATATGACCATTTAGGCCCACTTGGATTAGATTAGGACATTTATTATTAATGTATTTAAAGAAGGGTTAAAATAGTTAAAATCAAAGTTTAATAAGTAAATAATTTTTAATATAGGTTTATACATAAGATAAATTCGATTTTAAATATTCATTAGAAATCTAAAAATATTTCCTACATAATTGTATTTTATTTGTAATTTTTAGACATCAAATAATTTAATTTATTTATGACACAAAGATGATGCAGTAATTATCTGATTAATGAAATATTGACATAATTGATATTATAAATACCAAAATAAATGTAATTTAGACTTTTTATGAATTCCACTAATTTTATAGGTTACTATGATATATTAGTGTTGATTTAATCAACTTGGTTCGAACATATAATTCTGTTATGACTTTCACAAAAATCATATATCAAATAGTGCCAAAATTGACACAAAATAGTTTTAAATAAAATATTATATTATTAATTGTTATTTTATTCCTTAAAATCTACGGTTCGGCAAAATGACTTAGATAAGGATATATATATTAATAATAAACAATTTGGGGTTCGTTTGGCATGTTATAGTAAGTGTATTAACCATATAGTGTAAGAAAACAAAAAGACACGGTAAAAGTTCAATTATTTAACTTAAAGTTAAATCTAATTGATAAGGTTAAAATAATAACCTAAACTTGTCTAAATCCTATTGGTTTATAGGATTTCGACCCATCCCCACTTTAGCTTCGAAATAAGACCCTTTGAAACCATTATAAACCGATTTTGACTTTAATATAAAATAATATTTTGAGATATTCCTAAGGTGCCCCTCTCCTCCCTTATAAAAGGGCACCTCCTCCCTCTCTTCCTCACACAACTTTGAGCCTTCAAGCTCGGCCAACCCCTGCCAAAATCTCTTCTCCACTTCCCTAGAAACATCTTAGAGATTCTGGTCTTCCTCAAAGAACAATTTTAGTGCCCTAAGAGGAGGTCTCAAAGAGGCGCTTCAAAGAAGAGGTAATTTCCGTTACCAATTCTTTCACCTTTATTTCTTCTTCCACTTATTCTTCTTAGGTTGTTTCATTATGAAGTAATTACATCAGTATCACTCATATACTGATATGTTATTATAAGTATTAAACAATCCTAATTCACCATCTATCCATCTTACGGAAAACAAAATCACCGCGCGTGCGTAAGTACGGAATACCGTCTCCATGCCGTGGTGTAATCTGTTTTTCCACCAACACCTTACATGGATGGGTATTATGGTGTAAAGAATAACTATACATAGTTATTATAACATCATAATGATTCTGATATATTGTATCATCCACTCCAATTCAATTCGATAATTATGGAAATGATATCATCGCTTGTGCGTATGTACGGACTACCGTCTCCACGACGCGATGAGATTCATTCTCCATGTTAACCATTTAAGAATGATTATAAAGTATATATAAGCAATAATAATGAAATATATGACATTATAAAGCTACTGGATTTATGTGTATATATATGTATGTCATCTACTTAATTCCACTCAATTCAATAAGGAAACGAAAACAGCGTTCATGCGTACGTACGGCCTACCGTGTCCATGAACGGTGTATTTATTTCCATTTATCGATCCATTATATATATGTATATTCTGAATATATATTACATATAAATCATGTTTTATATTCTATAATTAAGTAATAATGATCTAAGTAATCATATGAATAATTACAAGTTAAAAACACGAACGACAAATGAGATGATTTTACCCAAAACGCTACTTTAACATGAATTTACAGAAGAACGGGTAATATAAAGTCATAAGTGGACCATATATGATATAATAACAATTAATATGATTCTGGAATAAGTCAATAACATGATTTAAATCATTATACAGGAGGTTCGGACACTTACAAAGCAAGTCGGACATAAGGTAAGGGAAATATCACAATCTCATTTTTATCCGAGATTGTCTATACTTTGGCATTTACTGGGGTGTATTTTATCATCCACATCCATGTTTCATCAATATGTAATATTATTTCCATCCACCTACAATTGTTTAAATCCATTGTTACCCTTATTTGAGTTTTTAGTAAAATATATGAAAGGAATCTTTTGTCGTTTTTCGTACAAGGTACTTTTTGACTTTTCCGACAAAAGTACGAAGAATGTTTTTTTTAACTTATACGGCATGAATGGATTTTTAAAACATTATTTCTAAGAAGAATCCTTTACAAGTTTTCAAGTTTATATTTAATCAACTTCTTTTAGTTTAAAGTTGTATGACATGTTAAGAAAGGAAAAATGTTTTTGAAGAAGAAAGGATATTTTCCTCCAGAATGGAGTTCAAGTTTTTAATCAAAATTATTTTCCATCTAAGATAATAAAGGGTACTGTTTTTATCCCTATTATTAAATTGATTTGATTATGTCGTGATGGAATTTTTTTTATGAATTCTTTTATTGTATATGAAATGTTTTATGATGTCATGATGTTTAAGATTCCCATTTTTATTACATGGGTTATTCTATGATGTATGGTTTATGATTTTGTGGCACACATAAGAATGGTATCATTATGAGATGGGTGGGACCTATATCTCCCTCCAATGCATTGGGTAAAGATTTTATATCTCATGAGATAGAAATGGCTGGAATGGTAGGTTATACCGGTTCAGTGAAACAGGACTGAAACGAGGGTGACTCGGTTCAGAAATGGAATTTGTCCACTAAGATAGTCTTGGTAATGCGTCTTGACTAACAAGAAATGATTCTCTATGATTATGTGTGTATGCCACAAAGATTCATGTTGTATGTTATGATTATTGGGATTAAATTTCACTTCTATGATTTATCCCATGTTATGATATTATGAGCTCTCTTTTTTGCAGGTTAAGATTTCCAAAAGCTATGTTCTTATGTATATGATGTGATTGATATTTCTTTTGTTTAACCTTACTGAGCATTTGAGCTCACCTTTTTATGTTTTCTTTTCCCCAGGATATAAAGAAAGGTTTTAAGTATAAAAAAAAGAAGATCTTTATGGGAGATGTTGAAGATCTTTCACCACGATTAGAAGATTACGTTCCGAGTTTCCAAAGACACTAAACTATTACGATCCTTGTGTGTGTGTTTTTTGTTATGTACTAAGTATTCCGCAAATGTAATGTAATGTCCATGTACGTCAGGCTTCAGGTCTCTACAAAGTCTATCCTTAAATATATGAGGAATATTAAAAATATTTCCCCAGTTTATAAAGGCAATGAGGAACTAGTCATTGAAGTATATGAAAATTCTAGTTTCTAAGCAGATCAATCTGATCTGAAATCACAAATAGGAAACATTTTCAACATGAATGGATGTTATGGGAGCTATAAGATCTCAACATAATATATGGTTGCAGATTGTATTGTAGAGCCAAAGAATATTGTGGATTATGCTGAAGCTAAGGAAGAAATTTGGATTTGAAACTTCTTCCTAGAGCTTAATGTGGTAGCTAACATCAAAGACCCTACCACACTCTAATGTGATAATAAAGTAGTAGTGTATCTTGCTAAAGATCCAAGGCAACATAAGCAGATGGAGAATATACGTCATAACTATCATGGGTTGATGGACTTATTAGTGAGGTGAAGTTGTAGTAGGAATAATATCCACCGAAGACTATATGGTGAACCCCGTGACTAAACCATTGACTTAGAAGAAACATGATCATAATGTGAGCTCTAGCATACTGAAATTCATAGGGAGGTGGATCTAGTACAAGTGGGATTCTGTTTGAGTTTGTATTCTAGATCCAACTATTACAATTTTTGATTACATATATATTTGTTGGTTGGAATATTAATAAAGCCTATTATTACATATTGTTTATTATTCTACATGACTTAGAGGTCATAATGTCCTATTCTATCTATTACATTGATAATCTTGTACTAGTTCCCGGCTATGATGAGAAACATGAATTGACTTGATAATATTCATAAATATTTCTATGCGGTTATATACTATGAAAATCCATAAATTTAATACACATTACTTTATGAGTTATTACATAATGTTACTTGGATACAAACCTATAAGATAACGAGGCCTGATATATTTTTTAAATTAGGTACATTACATAATAACATAAAATATGGGTACAAAAACATTATTTTAAAACTTTGAAACATGTTCGAATATTCCTTGTATCTTCTAAAACTGCATAAGATAACCTGTGGATGTACATAATAAAGGGATGAAATATAAACCCTAAAAAAGAAATTATCATATCATATCATTATTAAAGTAAAAAATGTGAGTCAATATTCATATCAAGAAGAATAAAACGTGTTCTAATCATAAACATGAACATAAATTCATGATATAAGATGATAACATGTAGGAAACATAAGAATATGAAAAAAACATAAAACATGGAATCATAAACATAAGATGAGGCTAAAATACAAGACATAATAACATATTGTGATTAAGATAACCTCCCATGCACCATATGAGGAATCTCATGAGATAAAAACATTACCCAATGCATTGGAGTTCTATAGAACTCCCAGCCCACCTGTCACTTTCACATCTTGTCCAATTATTAGTATTCCACATATATCATACCATATAATGATATATTTAATCACATTGAACCCCATTATTGAGGACTATGGGTTACATAAATGGAAATAACCAATCAATTAACGATAGATGCAACTAGTTGAATTCCATTGAGTGGAAATTTTAAAGGGTATTCACTATAAAAATGTTTGGCATGGAGAATCATAGAATTATTTTTCCAGTATGACAGGGGTACATGAAGAATTCAAGGATGGGATAAATGAGAGTTAAATGGGTCTATAATCACTTAATAATCTTAATGATAGTAAGGGGGATGTGTGAAAATATATCACAATGTGAACAGTGGAAAAACCAAAGTCATATTTTGAAGAATGCGCTTGAATAAAGATGAGAAGGAGAGGGTCCATTATAAAGACCCAACCTTATTATTCTACATAATCGTGAATTTTAGTCAAGAACTCACTTACTTTAATATTTATAATCCTTTTAAGATTTTAGTTTTTGAGAACTTGGATATAATAAATAGAAAACATTCCACATTTATATAGAGTAGATACCACAAAATAGTATCTATTTCTTCCAAAATATTAAAATTTTCAAATGAATCATGTTTTCATTGAAAAATCGTCATATCATTTAAGTTGGCTTCCTTATTTGACATAAAAATCCTTATAACCTTAGGAAATAATTTATTAACTTCGGATGATCAAAAAAAATTCATTAAGGGATATAAAAAAAATTAAAGAAAACATTAGTCCAAGAATACTTGAAACATTGTAAATCATTTTGAAAAAGATATACTTGTCACCCATATAAAGTAACTTTGAAAAACATGAGATTTCCTCGATATTTACACAAGAAATATATAACATAAATAGAACCAGAAAGGTATCTCTATGTGTTACCTACATAATCTTGAAACCCTATCACCTGCCATATGATTTGAAACTGTCGCGACTACCTTACAATGTAACCCTCACAGCTACCTTATTATGTAACAGTCGCACTTACACATTGAGTAACCATACAACCAATCTCAAACTTACACATATCCACTGCTTTGGAGGGAGATATAGGACCCACCATTCATCATAAATAATTCCCAATAAAAATAACTTAATCATACAACATGAAAAATTTCATAAAAATATATATTTTGATCTTTTCAAAACTAGATGTCTAAAAGAGAATTTAGTAAGAAAATACCCTTAAAAATAACATATAATTGATATTATAATCAATATAATGAAAGGAATATGTGAATAAACTGTAAATAAACATAGAAAAACATAATATAAACAAAAATTCCTCACATAAATGATCATAAAACCACACATTTAATAATGTAGAAGGTTACCCTAATGAATGGAAATTGCGTTAAGAATTCCCTTACCTCGGGTTCGTCTTACCTAAAATATGTCAAAAAAATGTGTAATGGATAAAAGAGTGTTATTAGTATCTGAAAGAAACATTTTCATGTTTATAAAACCATGTATGATCATTTCATAACATAATTTCACCCATTATGTTTTAGTATTTTGTTCCTTTCATTGTTTTGGGTGTGTTCTTTACATGATTTCCATGGCTAGTTTGTTTTTGATTTTCATGTTGTATAGAAATGAAATTATAGAACTAGAATGAAATCGTAGTAATATGTTTACAAAATATATAATGATACCATAAATCATTTTTATCACATATGATGATGAATCATTAGATAAAAAATTAATGGTATTTATTTAGATCGTTTTTTGCGGTTCCTCGATAATCAGAACTTGTTTCATTATATAATCTAATTTTAAGAATATAAGTTCATTCCAGATCATAAAATTGGTTAAATAATAAACGTTAAATTATGTTTCAACCCTTAAAAGTAATTTATGATCTGATTTGAAGGATGTAAAAAAAATTGAAAGCACGTTATCCACAATTTTGGTAAACGACACAACACGAATGGAGTTTATATTTTTTTTAGAAAAGCAGAATGTGGAGAGGAAGAAATAGGATGAATTATTTTCATTAAAATGATATGACAAAGAATTTTTTTTTAAATTTCATACCTCCTGGATAAGGGGATGGGTTGAGATTATAAGAAAAGAAAGGAATTGAAAAGAAAAAACATGAAAATGAAAGAGGATTCTTACCTCTCGATTTATTCTCCTTGATATTCTCCTTAAGGCCTTTAGTTTTTGCCTTTTGGTGATACTAGTAGGTCTTGGGCATGGTGAAGATACTTGGGGAGGGGATTTGGAAGAACTTATACAATTTTCAAGACATGACAGGTGTGAGAGGAAGAGGGGAAAGCCAGTGGTATTTATAATGGAGGAGAGGAGGGATTTTACATTATTCTAACCATTATTTTAATATTTTTGTCCAAGAATATGAATAGTCATCATTTCAGTGATCAAAATAGTAAATAGGGAATGTCAGTTCGAAATAATAGGGCTTAAATTGGTCATGATTCCATAAATAGTTCATTTAATTGATAATTTGTATAGACGGTATTTTACCATATTTCATTATTCATACAAAAGTCAAAAATTTCCGAAATATACAAAAAATTCCCTCTAACCATTTTTTGATATTTAGAATTCAAAAATGAACTTCATTTTTTGTAAATAATATACTAAATATTATTAATTTAATTTTTAAATAATATCATACTTTATACATAAAAAACAATTTTAAAACTATAATTGATTTTATTTCAGCCGGAAAAATTAATCTAGATGTCCTTATCTTAAATATTTAAGAAAAAAATAATAATAAAATTCATAATTCGTTAGGGTAATATTACTATTAATAAGGGAAAGGTATTATTCACCAAAAAACAATTTGTTTTTATCAGAATCCAAGTATCTTATGATCATAACCGTAGATGGCTATTTTTTGAAATTAAAATCATAGAAGATGAATAATTATGTTTTAAGGATAGTTATAACGGTCTACTTAAAATAATTTTTCAGGCATTTAAATTTATTTTTAATGCATTGGTGTGTTATATTATCCCCACCTTTTAGAAATTTCTTCCCTGCAATTTTATTTACATATTAAACAACTAAGGGAAACATTCCCTCGTAGCATTTTTAGATTCCCAAGTTGCTTCATCAACCATTTGGTTTCTCAAAAAAACCTTCACCTGCTGGATTACCTTATTCTGTAATACTTGTTCTCTATAATCAAGAATCTGAACAGTTTTCTCTTCATAAAAAATTTTCCCTTCTAGATGAACTACTTCTCATCTCATGACATGAGATGAATCTAGCACATAGTTTCTCAATATTGAAACATGAAAAACATTATGTACCTAAGATAAAATCATAGTTAAAGTTACTTGGTTAGCGACAGGTCCAACTTTATCTAGAATTTCATAGGGTCCAATGAACCCTGGACTTAACTTTCCTTTATTACTAAAACTCATAACCCTTTTTGATGGTGAGATTCAAGGAAAAAAATGATCACGTTCCTCAAAATTAAAGACTTTCTTTCTATTGTCTGCATAAATTTTCAGCATGCTCTGAGTTGTCCTCATGTGTTGCTGAATCATCATCACTTTCTCAGCCACTTCCTCTTCTAATTCTTGTCCCATCAACATCCTTTCCCTGACTTCATCCCAAAAATATGGAATTCGACACTGATTCCCATCCAATGCCTCAGAAGGTTCCATATGAATAAAGGAATAAAACTATTATTATAAGAAAACTATACTAAACAAAGATGTTGATCACAACTTCCCTGGTATTCCATTGAACAATAAAAAATAATATCCTCCAACATATGAATTTTTCAATCATTCTGTCCACCAGATTAAGTATGAAAAGAATTGCTAAAGTTTAATTCTATTACTGAAGGCTTCTGAAGGCCCTTTAAAAAATTATAAGTGAACATGGGATCTCAGTCTGATACAATGGAAATAGGCACTCCATGTAACATAAAAATCAGATTAGGTACTTTCTAGAAAGTTTATCCAACAAAATTTTATTTCCAATAGAAAGGAAATGTGCAGATTTAGTCAGTTGATCAACAATAACAAAGATTTCATTTTTTACATCATAAAGTATTTTCTAGTCCCAAAACGAAATCTATGGATATATTTTCCCATTTCCACTGTAGATGTAACACCTTGACCCCAATTACCCAGAGTCGGAGCATTATTACATTACATTGGCATGATCACAAGAAAGATCAAATCTCGAAAGACTGATTGGTTTAGTAGCCTTGGAAACACTAGATATATTCATAAAGTATTACATCATAAAGTGGAAAAATACTACAACAACATAGTCTCCATATTCCACACTCATATCCCCACATAATATCCCTGTAGGTCATTCATAACATACTTCTTCACATCCTGAGAAAAATAAAACATAGAAAAGGGGTGATCTCAAATGCCCAGTAAGGATAAAAATATAGCGGAAACTTTCAAAAATAAGAATAAACATTTAAGCCAATGTAAAACTAAAACAGAAGCATTTTAAACTTGAACTTCAACATAGTATGGAAAAAGTTAAATGAAATAATTCCATTTACTTATTCACATGGATATTCTAATAATTGAATAATCACATGCAATATCAATAACCACTTTCATAATGATGCAATGTATAATTCCAGACTATCATAACCACATAGCCAAGGCCTCGTGCCAAGACACTAGTTTGTCTCATGAGACCTACCGATGCATCGAGGAGATATAGCGTGTTCCACCCGTCACATATTAAGTCCAATGCATTCCCATATGAAAATGTTTAAACATAACATAAACATTAGTATTAAAACTAGCATACGAAATATCAATACTTTCACCATAAACTATGAATTGTATAAAAATAGCACATCCATAGTCAAACATATCACAAAACCATCAATACAATATATAAGTTTTGTATCATAATAAATCAACTTCAAATAAGTGTAAAATCTATTAAAGGATGTTTACATAGATGAAATCAAAACTCTTTTTAGAGAAATATCTATTTCTATTTTGAAATCATTTAAGAGTCATATATTAACAAAATAAAACATTTTCTTTGAAAATATTAATTATAAGCTTGTAAGGGAAGATTTGACGATTTTATAACGGCGGAAAATAACCACACCTGCCGTATAAGTTAAAAAAACATTCTTAACTTAATTTTTTCGAAAAGGTTAAAAAGCACCTTGTTTGGAAAACGACGGAAATATTCCTTTATAAACCTCTTATAAAAATTCAAACAAGGGTATAAATGACTTTAACCCATATTATTGTATATATTAAAAATGTTTTGAAATACATTTTTAATAAACATGGATGTGGATGATAAAGAGATCCCAGTAGATTATTACGTATAAACAACCTTAGATAATGAAGAGATTGTGAAAGAACCCTTACCTTGTACTATTACTTGGTTTAGGGTAGGTTAACCTCATGTATAATGGTGAAATAATTGTTATTAAATTATACAATAATCATATACATTAATATGATACCATATATGATCTTTTAACATTGCTTTGTTAATAATATCATAGTATTATCGTCGTTTCGGGTTTTAACTTACTCATTTTCTTTTATATGTGTTGTTACGTAAGCCATGTTTGTCATGGATAGGTTGTATCTTATTCATATCCAGAATGATATCAAGTCCTTAAACAGTATTTTTAAATGATTAAATGATAATTATACTTGAATGGATACGATGGAGAATTAATCTCATCGCGTTCGTGGAGACGGTAGTCCGTACGAACGCACGAGTGACAATATCATTATTTTGATTTTAAAATGATATATAATTGGATGGTATATCATATATACAGAATCATTATCATGTTATATTTATTATTTACATGAGTTACACATCATTATTATACCCATCCAAATAATAATATATTGAATAACAATTACACCACGACGTGGAGAGGGTATGCCGTACATACGCACGTATGGTGACATGTTATTCAAAGGGTGGATAGAATACTGAATATGGTTGTACCATTTTTATAATAACATAAAAATATATATATGATATTGGAGTTATTATTTTAGAATGGTAATAACAAAGGAAGAAGAAGTGGAAGAAGAAAGGAACTTGGAAAATGGTGGTGAAAACATTACCTCTTCTTCGGGTTCTTCCTTTTGATTTGATCAAAAGGGCTCCATAGGATGGCTTTCTGGTCAAACTAAGGCCTCCAGGATGTAGTGAGGGAAGTTGGGAGAGTACTTGGGAAGAGTTTGGCCGAACCAAAAGGCTTTGAAGGTGTGAAGAAATGAGAAGGAGGAGTGCCCTTTTATAAGAGGGGTGAGGGGTACCTTTGGAAAAGCCAGAAATATTAATTTATAATAAATTAATGTTCGGTTACTAATGGCTCAAAAGTTTATTATTTAACTGTTAAGGTGGGGATAGGACGAAAACCACTAAACCAATAGAATTTAGACAGGTTTGGGTCATTATATTAACTTTATCTTTAAGTATTAACTCTAAGTTAATTTGTTTGACATTTACCATGTCACTTTGTATTTTTATAATATATAGTTAATAAAATTACTATATACATCCAAAAGACCCCCAAGTGGTCCATTAATGATGAAACTATCATGATATAAGTCTCTTGGCCGAACCATAGATTTTTAGGAACTTAATATCAATTAATAATATAATATTTGTTTTAAAAACTCTTTTATGTCAATTTTGACACTATTCAATAATTGATTTTTGTGAAACTCATAACAGAATGATTACTTCGACCAAAGTTAATTAAATAAATCCTAACATGTCATATTATCCTAGAAAATTATTGTAATTCATTAAAAGGCTAAAATTATATTTATTTGGGAATTTATAATATCAATTATTTGAATTTGTCACAATTATGGTAATTACTACATCATCATTGTGTCATAAATAAATTAAAGTATTTAAAGTCTAAAAATTATTAATAAACTATAATTATGTAGGGAATCATTTTATCTTTCTAATGAATATTTACAATCGAATTTATCTTATGTATAACCCTATATTAAAACTGTTTTAGTAAATAAACTTTCATTTTAACTCTTTTAACTCTTCTTTGAATTAAATAATAATAAATGTCCTAATCTAATCCAAGTGGACCTAAATGATAATATTTTTTTCCTAAGGTTCTTTTTGGTAGAGATAAACTTTTCCAATAGAATTAGGACATGTGTTAGGGTAATATTAATATCATTTTTACCCTTAATTATCCTATTTTACTTTTAACCGTGGTAAATAAAAGTAAAAAGTTACTATTCACCAAAAATTATTTTCATCTCATTGAACCACATTTTACTTCTTGATATTAACCGTGTCTCTCGGATTTTCGAAATTCCATTCACCGAAGCGGTAAAATTAAGTTTTATGAAAAATTCAGTTTTTTTAACTACCACTTAGTAGTTTCACTATTCATCAAAAATTGAAGTTTTTCAGAACAATGCCAAAATTTCACCCTAAGATATAATTTATATTCTGAATTCAAAAATGATGTATATTTTAAAAAATTACTAACATATAAGTTGTATTAATTAATTTTATAATTAATTCCTGCTGTCATAACAAATAGCTTGTTTTTAAGAAACAATATATATCAAATGATTGACAATTGTTTAGGTCCAATTTCAAAGTGAAATTAATTCTAATGAACACCATTGGATAAAATGGTAAAAATATATTCTAATTATACTTTAAATCCACTCAAATTCATAATTTATCACTACTAATTATTTGATTAAAAAAATTGTTTTTAATTAAAATTTAGTAATTTTCACTATTCATCAAAATATTAAAGTTATCCGAAAAGTACCAAAATTTCACCCTAGGCTAATATTGATACTCCGAATCCAAAAATGAAGTCCATTTTGAGAGATAAAATTTATAAAATTTCAAAAGGTAGGTATTACTATTCATAACAGCTAGTTTGGTAAGTCATGGTGCGCTTTAACTCGGTGTTGCGTGTAGTGAAAGTTATTTAATTATTTTGAAGAAATAACACACTATGAAATCTTGGGGTATTACATTCTCCCCTCCTTCAATAAATTACGTCCTCGCAATTTGAAATTTTTCTTCGAAAATAAAAGGTTGAAAATAAAAAATATCATTGTGGGAAAACCCACATCGGAAAATGGGTTACAAAAATTTAGTCTTAATATGAGGAAAAGAGAAATGAAAGGGTCACCACCAAATTATGATCTCAATTAGGAGAAAATTGGTGGCAATTAAGGACATATAATTGGAGGAAAAACATAAATATTTATAGGTAGTGATTGAGGTCATCAATCACAAACAAGTGTAAAATTGAGGTCCTTAAATTCATCAATCTATGATGATTTGAAATACTATCGGATCAACAAAACATAGGGTATTAGGATAACACATTTTTTGTTTTAGGATTCCATAAATAAAGTATAAGAATTAATTTGAATAAGAGAAAAAGGAAAATATATTCTTGAAAAGTAGAGTTCCATCCTTTAACTAATTTCAACCATAGACTCGTCTTTCTCTCTAAAAGATAATAGAACATAAAAATAATATTTTATTTATCCTATTCGTATAGGGTTAAAAAAATGAATTTATAATTCATCTATTAGAACCATTAAAAAATGACATTATTTCATCCAGGACATCACGTGGGTCAGTGGTAGGTGATACACCCTCGTCGCCCTTCAGTTGTGGGTTCAAGTCTTACGCCCTTGCCGGACGCGACGGGTTGTCGCCCGACCTCCGGGTTGTCCTTTTATGGCAATCCAAAATAATCCAAACTAGAACTATCCAAAATACTTCAGTACAAAATTTATAAGGAAGATAAACACAATAAAGATCATTTTTTCCGCGTAATAACATGTGAACACCTTCATCATGTATTCTTTTAAAACACTACAACATCCTGAATTACCATAAAACCTTATTGATTACATTCATGATCCCTCATTCCTCAAAGAACACTAGATGTACTCCATCAATCCAAAAATATTTTAAACCCCAACAATGATGGAATATACAAATCATTAATCAGTTTCAAGGTAGTCAAGAATATCCAATATAATTTATCCAAATCAATCATGTATTATTCCAAAATCAATACCTCGGTATCAGAACTATATTATGGTTTATCATTCTCTCAACTATATATTTTCCCAAAATTTATCCTGCTATTGAGTCACTTTTCTTTGTTCCACACAATCTCAAGTCCTTAATGAAATAGTACTGCAGTACAATCCTTATATACTCCATAATTATTATAACAAGTACATTGTTGATACAACACTCAAATGACATAATCAACATAATAACTCTAATCATTCCTCTTCATCTGTGGTAGTATCATAAATTAATTATTATCCAATAGCATCATTTGCGGCATAGTATGATGACTGGGACATAGGTTCGTGTAGTGTCCAAACTCCTTGCAAAATGAAGCATTGTACAATTAAAACAATTTTCTTACCCTTGCAGTCACGTACTTTGTGCCCTTTTCCTCCACACTTATAACAAACTCCCATTCCATTCAGGCAAGTTACAGGGTGTTTCTTCCCACATTTATCACATATGGGAAAATTCTTCTTTTCCCTCTTCCCTTTATCCATCTTTCTCTCTTCCATCCTTTTCTTCTCTTGCTTCCCTTCAAAGACATAGGACTCAGTAAACTCATTACTTATCTTATCAACACATGATATTATTTCTTCATATGATGATAATACATAGGAGACAATTTCTCTTATAAATTCTGGCTTAAAAACATGAAATATATGATCATTCTTTCTATTTGGATCATGTGTATTGCTGGAGTTCTCATTCGTTCTACTGGGCGCCATTTCTAAACAATAGCGTAAACTAGATCAGTTTATGAATCAAAATACATAATCCCTTACTTATAAAACACTTAACATAAATTGAACTATTTATGAATATAATCTATAATCATAAGAATGTTTTCTTTGAGGAAGTATATACTCATAAACCCTTCATAATGATTTGTATAGAAAATGAGAGTTATCCTAAGTATATCCCCCGTGAGTGTCGTAACCAAGAGTGCAGCAAGGCCCGTTGTCGTTCACCAGTTCCTGTTTGAGTCTCGCTCAAAGCGGTGTTTTCGGGTTTTACCCCTAGGTACATCTGTGCCAGAGCCGCCTCTACCTTCTCGTATCCAGACAGGGATGTATTGCTTGGAAAACTCACAAAATCTCTACAATACCAAAATTCTAGGAAGTTCTTCTATACTAATCCTCAAAGTTCATCCTAGGTCTACGTGCTCTAATCAGAGTTTATCTAAATCAAGCTTCCAAGTTTTGTATTAAACTTCCTCTGATACCAACTGTAACGCCCCGACCCCAGTTACCCAGAGTCGGTGCATTATTACGTTACATTGGCATGATCACAAGAAAGATCAAATCTCAAAAGACCGATTGGTTTAGTAGCCTTGGAAACACTAGATATATTCATAAAGTATTACATCATAAAGTGAAAAAATACTACAACAACATAGTATTTATATTCCACACTCATATCCCCACATACTATCCCTGCAGGTCATTCATAACTTACTTCTTCACATCCTGGGAAAAATAAAACATAGAAAAGGGGTGAGCTCAAATGCCCAGTAAGGATAACAATATAGCGGAAACTTTCAAAAATAAGAACAAACATTTAAGGCAACGTATAACTAAAACAAAAGCCTTTTAAACTTGAACTTCAACATAGTATGGAAAAAGTAAAATGAAATAATGCCATTTACTTATTCACATGTATATTCTACTAATCGAATAATCACATGCAATATCAATAACCATTTTCATAATGATGGAATGCATAATGCCAGACTATCATAACCACATAGCCAAGGCCTCGTGCCAAGACTACAAATAAGATTTTTCCAAGGCCTTGTGCCAAAAAACTAGTTTGTCTCATGAGACCTACCAATGCATCGAGGAGCTATAGCGGGCTCCACCCATCACATATTAAGTCCAATGCATTCCCATATGAAAAGGTTTAAACATAACATAAACATTCGTATTAAAACTAGCATACAAAATGTCAATACTTTCACCATAAAATATGAATGGTATAAAAATAGAACATCCACAATCAAACATATCACAAAACCTTCAATACAATATGGATGTTTTGTATCATAATAAATCAACTTCAAATAAGTGTAAAATCCATCAAAGGATGTTGACATAGATTAAATCAAAACTCTTTTTAGAGAAATATCTCTTTCTATTTTGAAATCATTTAAGAGTCATATATTTATAAAATAAAACATTTTCTTTGAAAATATTCTTATAAGCTTGTAAGGGAAGCTTCGACGATTTTATAACAGCGTAAAATAACCACACCCGCCGTATAAGTTAAAAAAAACATTCTTACCTTAATTTTGTCGAAAAGGTTAAAAAGCACCTTGTTTGGAAAACGACGGAAATATTCTTTTATAAACCTCTTATAAAATGTCAAAAAAGGGTATAAATGACTTTAACCCATATTCTTGTAAATAGTAAAAATGTTTTGAAATACATTTTTAATAAACATGGATGTGGATGATAAAGAGATCCCAGTAGATTATTACGTATAAACAACCTCGGATAATGAAGAGATTGTGAAATAACCCTTACCTTGTACTTTTCCATGGTTGAGGGTAGGTTAACCACCTGTATAATGGTGAAATAATTGTAATTAAATTATACCATAATCATATACATTAATATTATATCATATATGATCTTTTAACATTGCTTTGTTAATAATATCATAGTATTATCGTCGTTTCGGGTGTTAACTTACTCATTTTCTTTTATATGTGTTGTTACGTAAGCCATGTTTTTCATGTATAGGTTGTATCTTATTCATAACCATAATTATATCAAGTCCTTAAAATTTATTTTTAAATCATAAAATGATAATTATACTCGAATGGATACGATGGAGAATTAATCTCATCGCGTTCGTGGAGACGGTAGTCCGTACGTACGCACGAGCGACAATATCATTCTTTTGATATTAAAATGACATATAATTGGATGGTATATCATATATAAATAATCATTATCATGTTATATTTATTATTTACATGAGTTACACATCATTATTATACCCATCCAAATAATAATATATTGAATAACAATTACACCACGACGTGGAGACGGTAAGCCGTACGTACACACGTATGGTGACATGTTATTCAAAGGGTGGATAGAATACCGAATATGGTTGTACCATTTTTATAATAACATCACAGTATATATATGATACTGGAGTTATTATTTTATAATGGTAATAACAAAGGAAGAAGAAGTGGAAGAAGAAAGGAACTTGGAAAAGGGTGGTGAAAACATTACCTCTTCTTCGGGTTCTTACTTTTGATTTGATCAAAAGGGCTGCTTAGGTTGTATTTCTGGTCAAACTAAGGTCTCTAGGTTGTAGTGAGGGATGTTTAGAGAGTACTTGGGCAGAGTTTGGCCGACCCAAAAGGCTTTTAGGGTGTGAAGAAATGAGAAGGAGGAGTACCGTTTTATAAGAGGGGTGAGGGGCACCTTTGGAAAAGCTAGAAATATTAATTTATAATAAATTCATATTCGGTTTCTAATTTCTCCAAAGTTGATTATTTAAATGTTAAGGTGGGGATAGGTCGAAAAACACTCAACCAATAGAATTTAGACAGGTTTGGGTCATTATATTAACCTTATCTTTAAGTATTAACTCTAAGTTAATTAGTTTGACATTTACCATGTCACTTTGTATTTTTATAATATATTGTTAATAAACTTACTATATATATCCAAGAGACCGCCAAGTGGTCCATTAATGATGAAACTATCATGATATAAGTCTCTTGGCCGAACCATGGATTTTTAGGAATTTAATATCAATTAATAATATAATATTTGTTTTAAAAACTCTTTTATGTCAATTTTGACACTATTCAAGAATTGATTTTTGTGAAACTCATAGCATAATGATTACTTCGACCAAAGTTAATTAAATCAATATGAACATGTCATATTAGCCTATAAAATTATTGTAATTCCTTAAAAGTCTCAAATTGTATTTATTAGGGAATTTATAATATCAATTTTTTTAATTTGTCACAATTATGGTAATTAATGCATCATCATTGTGTCATAAATAAATTAAATTATCTAATTTATAAAAATTATAAATAAAATATCATTATGTGGGAAATATTATTAGCTTTATAATGAATATTTACAATCTAATTTATCTTATGTATAAACCTATATTAAAAATGTTTTAGTAAATTAACTCTGATTTTAACTCTTTTAACTCTTCTTTGAATTAAATAATAATAAATGTCCTAATATAATCCAAGTGGACCTAAATGATAATATTTTATTCCTAAGGTTGTTTTTGGTCGAGATAAACTTGTCCAATAGAATTAGGACATGTGTTAGGGTAATATTAATATCATTTTTACCCTTAATTACCCTATTTTACTTTTAACAGTGGTAAATAAAAGTAAAAAGTTACTATTCACCCAAAATTATTTTCATCTCATTGAACCACATTTTACTTCTTGATATTAACCGTTTCTCTCATATTTTCGAAATTCCATTCACAGAAGCGGTAAAATTATGTTTTATGAAAAATTTAGTTTTTTAACTACCACTTAGTAGTTTCACTATTCATCAAAAATTGAATTTTTTCAGAACAATGCCAAAATTTCACCCTAAGCTATAATTGATATTCTGAATTCAAAAATGATGTCTATTTTAAAAAATTCCAAACATATAAGTTGCATTAATTAATTTTATAATTAATTCCCGATGTCAAAACAAATATCATGTTTTTAAGAAATAATATATATCAAATGATTGACAATTGTTTAGGTCCAATTTCAAAGTGAAATTAATTATAATGAACACAATTGGATAAAATGGTAAAAATATATTCTAATTATACTTTAAAACCACTCAAATTCATAATTTATCACTACTAATTATTTTTATTAAAAAAGTTATTTTTAATTAAAATTTAGTAATTTTAACTATTCATCAAAATATTAACGTTATCCGAAAAGTACCAAAATTTCACCCTAGGATAATTTTGATATTCCGAATCCAAAAATGAATTCCATTTTGAGAGATAGAATTTATAAAATTTCAAAAGGTAGGTATTACTATTCATAACGGCTAGTTTGGTAAGTCATGGTGCAATTTAACTCGGTGTTGCGTGTAGTGCAAGTTATTGAATTATTTTGAAGAAATAACACACTATGAAATCTTGGGGTGTTACAGTAGAACTGGTAAAGGATGAACCATCCCCTTCAGTAACTACCACTCTCCATTAACTTGTTGACATGTCAATTATTTCTTGGTAAAATCAACAATATCCCTTTTCATTCCATCCCACTAGTAATACTATTGAAGGTTTCTGTAAATATTAGTATTGCCTGGACAAACTAATAACTGAGAACTATGAGCTCCAAACAATAAATCTCGATTCAATTGGGTATCACAAGGCACACATAATCTTATTTAAATCTCAACACACAATCATTATCAAGGTTAAATTCTATAAACTAGCCCATTTTAACCAATTACACATTTTTTATAACTCAATATCTTCCATCTATTCTTACTTAATTATGCATGATAACGATGATTGCACTAAAACCTGAAACAAAATAGATGTATTTCATGAACCCACAACTTCTAAACCAAAATTCATCAATTCATTAATCAAGTTATCATGTTCCAATCAAAACATGGTTAATGATGCATGATGTTTTCGTCTCAAGGCATCCACTACTTTATTTTCGTTTCTTATATTGTAATGGACCATGAAATTATAATCCCTTATCAGTTAAAGCTATCTTCTCTACCTCATTTTTAATTCCTTTTGAGTGAATACGTACTTCATACTTTTATATTCATTATATTTTTGAATTTAGATACATATAAATTATACCTCCAAAATTTCAAAGAACAAACCCCAAATTCCAATTCCAAATCATATGGGGATAATTTTACTCATGAGGTTTTAGCGGTCTTAATGCATAATTAATTACATTTTCATTCTGTATCAAAACTCAACCAAGAGCATTCCATGAAACATCACTGTATATGAAAAACTCACCATTTTGAGAAGGAAATTCCAAAACTAGAGTATTAAATAATCTCTTCTTTAGTTCATGAAAAAAACATCATATTCTTATATCCAAATAAATTTAACCCCTTTTCATGTTAACTTAGTTATTGGGCTAGATTACCATGGAATGTTTTTAAAAAACTATCGGTAATAACTTGCTAATCCATGAAAACTACGAGTCTCTGTAGCATTTTTTGTCTTGGACATTAATTGTCCAATTTTTCGGCAGGATCAAATATTATTTCATCTTATTTAGAATGTTTCTAATACAATAATTATGTTGCAACCAAAAACAACACATGCATAATTTTCCATACAGTTTCTTTTCCATTAATGTTTGAAAAAAAACCCTTAGTGTTTTTTCACTCTCCTATTTACACCTAGAAAATACCAGAATGTCATCAATATACACAACGAAAAACAAATCCAGGAACTCATGAAATATTATATTCATATGATCAATTAATAAAAACGTTTAAATAGTTAAACCCAATGGAATAACCAAAAATTTCATAACTTCTATATCTAGTACAAAAAGTTGTTTTTGGGATGTCATCCTCCTTCACCTTCAGCTGATGGTATCTTGATCTCATGTCAATACTAGAAAAGTACCGAGCTCCATGGATCTGATCAAATAAGTCATCAATATGAGGAAAATGATAAATGTTTTTAATAGTTATTTTATTCAAGGCTCTATAATCAATTTGATTCCTCATTGAACCATCTTTCTTTTTAAAGAACAATATAGGAGCACCCATTGTGAAGTTCTAGTATAAATGAAGCCTTTATCAAGAAAAACCTACAACTAATTTTCAACTCTAAAAGTTCCATTTGAGACATTTGGTAAGTCGGGTTTGAAATTGGATTAGCATCATGATCTATATCTATTGTTGATTCAAATACCCTATCTAGTATAACACCATGCAACTCATCAAGAAAACTATCATGATATTAATTTACCATTGTCACATCATTAATCTGAGTAGTTAACATGTTTTCAACAATATGATAAAGATAACATTCATTTCCATATTTCAACAGTTTCTATGATTCTTGATATATTATAAATAGTATAGGTTCGTTCTTATTTACCAATAGAAACACTTTTCTGAAAAATAACTTCTTTTTATCTACAGTCAATCTTAGCATGATAAATAAAATTCAAATCCATTCACAGAATGACATCAAACTCTACTAAGGAAAAAACTACAAGGTTTTCAAGTAAGGTATTTCCATAGAACATAATTGAAATATTCTTATAATTCCACTTATCTATAATATTTCCCCCTATTGTTTTAAAAATAAGTTCTACTCTAATTTTTTAGGTGATATTTCAAATTTACCAGAACATTCCTCATAAATAAAAGAATGTGCATACTCTGTATCGAATAAATCATTATCCAAATCTGAGTAAATAAAAAAGTAACTTAATAAAACTTCATTGGATGGACCGACATCTAAAAAATTAGTCGCAACGGATCTCACTACACCTTTCTGCTTATTGTCTAGCTTCTATGCATCATTCAGATCTCTCTTTTGGTAGGCATTTTCATAAGGACCCATCTTGCCACATTGAAAAAACTTAAAATTTTTCATATTGAGATTAGTATTGGGAACATTTTCATTACCATATCAAGCCACATGTCCAAACATAACACATAAAAAAAACTTCCTAGTTTCGGTAAAGCATTCCCTAGGGGGCCTTTTTCCACACTTTTCACAAACTGAAAATTGGAATTTCTTACCATTAGATTTCTTTAATTGATTATTACCCATCGAATTCCATATGGGCCACTTATTATACTTATTATCAATGTGAAATTGATCATTAATAAACTTCATTTATACCATCTCACCACATCCGAAATTTTTCTCATAAATTTTGAATTCAGGGGAGGCCAATGCCCGTTGAAACTTTGACTTCAATCTTGAGTAAAACCAGTTGATTTTCCTATCAAGTTCTAGAATAAAATTTGGATCATACCTCACTAATCTAGTGAATATTTATTCATACACAACCAATGAAGCTTACTCCTTTCTATTTAATTCAATGAATTACCTCTCTATCCAATGTCATACCACTATTGGAAAGTATTTTTCAAGGAAACGACTTTTAAATTCATCCCACTCTATGGCATCAATCTTCTCTCTGTCCCTGATATTTTTTACCATTTACTACCACTAATCAGCTCCAACTTCAAAAAAATAAATAAAAAGTCTTACATTTTGATTATTTGAACATCCCATAACATAAAATATTTTTTCAAGGGATTTAATCAATCCTTCAGCCACTACTGGGTCAGAATATCCACTGAAAGTAGGAGGGTGTTTCCTCATAAATTGTTTTACTATCATTAAGTCCCTTTTTGGTACATATGGTTGTTCACATGTGTAGATGACACCAATATTTGTATCCTATTCAATTTGATACTTTAAAGTCTCAACCTGCTTGGTTCTAATCCCTACTATTCTAGGCTACAGATTCAGAAGGATATTGTTCTGTCAGTGCCTCTCCACTTCATCTTCCTAGTTTATTTTGTAGAACCCATTCTGAAAAAACATATCTATGTTAATGAAACATGGTAAAAATTAAATTATATAACATTTAAAATTAAACATAGAGTAAAAATAATTTATGGTATTTTTTTTAACATCATTATAACCACTAATGTTATCTTAACCATCCTATGATACCAACTATAAGGACCCGACCTTATTTCATTGCATAATCTTGAATTTTAGTCAAGAAAACACTTCATTTCATATTGAGGATCTTTTCAAGATTATATTTTTAGAGAATTGGGATATAATACATATAGAACAGTCCACATTTATATAGATCAGATACCAGAAAATCATTTTTCATTTCTTCCAAAATATAAAACTTTTCAACGAAATAGGTTTTCTTTGAAAAATATTCAGTACAATTAACTTGTATTCCTTATTTGTCATACACATCTGTATAACTTATGAAAATATTTTAAAAATAGCTGATGAGATCAAAAATCTCAGAAAGGGATATAAAAATAAGGAATGAAAATATTAGTCCATGAATACTTGTAACATATGAATTCATTTCTAAAAATACATATTTATCACCCATATAAACTTAATTTGTGTAAATTGAGATTTTCACAAGATTTAAAAAAGACATGTAGAACATAAATTAAACTATAAAGGTATCTCAGGGAAGTACATACATAATCTTATAACCCTCATGGATACCTTATTATTTGTAACCCCCATGACTACCTTACAATGTAACCCTGATCACAACCTTATTGTGTATCCATCACAGTTACACTTGGAGTAACCATACAGCTGAACTCCAACATAAACATAACCAATGGATTAGAGGGAGAAATAGGTACCACAATTCATCATAAAAATTTCCCAAGAACAAGAACATAATCATAAAACATGAATAATCACATAAAAACGTTGCTTTTGAATTTTGTAAAACTAGAAGTTTAAAAGAGGATTTTTATAGAAATACCCCTTAGAAATAACATATAATTGAAATGAAAATCAATAGAAAGAAAGGAATATGTTTCTAAAATGTAAATACACATAATAAAAAATAATATGAACAAAAAATCATCACCTAAATGATATTAAAACCACACCATTAGTGATGTATAAGGTTAACACAAAGAATAGAAATTAGGTTAAGAATTCCCTTACCTCATGTTTGTCTTAATTCAAATGTAATTAAACCTCATATATAATTGTTAAAAGAGTGTTATTTATATTTAAAATAAATAGTTTCATATTTATAAAACCTTATATGATCATTTCGTAACATGATTTCACCATTCAATTATTAGTATTTTGTCCCTTTCATTGTTTCAGTTGCGTTCGTTACATGATTTCCATGAACGGTTTGTATTTGTTTTTCGCATAGTATAGAAATAAAATTCCAGAAGTAGAATAAAATGTTATTAATTTGTTTCTAGAATATATAATTATACCACAAATAAATTTTTTATCATATATGATGATTAATTATTAGAAAAAACAATAATGAACTTTTTTATAACATTTTAGCGGTTCCTCGATAATGATGAACTTGTTTCATTATATAAATTAATTTAAATAATATAAGTTCATTCCATAACATAAAATAGGTTAAATAATAAAAATTAAATTAAATTTCAACCATTAAAAAGGTTTTATGATCATATTTTAACGATGCAATGGAAATTTGATGCACATCATCCACAATTTTGGTAAATGACACATCACGAACAATGTTTTTATTTTTTTAGAATAAGAGGTAGATGAGAGGAAGAAAGATGATGAATTATTTTCCTGAACATGATAAAATAGAGAATATAAAATTTTGGATATTTCATACCTCCTGGATAATGGGATGGGAATATAGTATAAGAAAATAAAGGAACTAAAAAAGAAAACACATGAAAATGAACGAGGATTCTTACATATAGATTTCTTCTCCTTGAGATCCTCTTGAAGGCCTTTAGTTTTTGCATTTTGGTGAGACAAAAAGGTCTTGGATGTGGGGAAGATACATGGAGATGGGATTTGGTAGAACCAAGAAAATGATGAAGGCTTGAGAGGTGTGAGTGGGAGAGGTGAATGATGGTGGTATTTATAGTTGAAAAGAGGCGGGCTTTTACATTATTTTAAACATTATTTTAATATTTTTTTCCATGAATATGAGAAGTCATCATTCTTGTTATCAAAATAATAAAAAGATAATTTTAGTTCGAAATAAGTGGTCTTAAATCAGTCATGATGTCATAAATGGTGTTTTTAACTAATAATTTTCATATACTATATTTAATGTATTTCACTATTCATCCAAAATTAAAGAATTTTAGAAAAATATAAAAAATTTACCCAAACAATTTTTTGATGTGTAGAATTGAAAATTGTATTCTATTTTTTGAAAATAATTTTTTAAATATAAATAATTTAATTTTTAAATAAAATCATATTTTATTTAAAAAACAATTTTAAAACTATTGCTGATTTTACATCACCTTGAAAAATTAATCAAGATGTAATTATTTTAATTACATAATAAAATAAAATAATAAACCAATTTATTATTTATTAGGGGCATGCTACTATTCATATTACTATTCATAAGGGTATGTTACTATTCCCCAACAAACAAGTTGGTTATTTCAGACTCTAAATAAATTACTCATCAAAACCATAGATAACCATTTTTTGATATTAAAATCTTATATGAGGAAACATTTTGTTTAAAGGAAAGTTATAACTATTTACTTAAAAATTGTTTCATGCATTTCAATTTATTTTTAAACCCTTGGGGTGTTACATCAGTTACCTTGATATGGGGCTTCTTAAAGATTGAGAGGGTCTTCTTATGAGATTTGGGGAACCTTGGGAGGGAAATATATATGGAATGGGAGAGAAACATCATGCTACAAGGGATTGAGTGAAGGTAAATGGGAGGTTGGGTGGGTTTATTAAGACAAATAGAGGGTAATTCTCTATTAATTTCTAATATTAGGTTTTTGAATCTATATAAAAAATTATTACAAACCACAAACCGTACAGTAGGTTTTCCAATGGTTTCTTCCAAAGAGAGGTGAATTAAAAGTTTTTATATGTCTAAGAATCATACTCATTAAAAAAATTCTTTATGAGTTAGAAGTGATTCATGTCTATAAAAAAAATTTAATTTAAATGCAAAAATATAATGTATGTTTTGGGTGATTCATTAATGGTTTATAAAATTAATAAAATAACATAAAAAAATATTTTAATGAGGCAACATAATTTTGGTTGTGGAAATTATTTTTAATATTTATTACATAAATTTTGGGATTTTATGATTCCAAAATAGATATAATATATTTATAACAAATTTAATTCTGAAAAAACAATTTTATTGTTTCATGAAATTATTAAAAACTAACCAATTGATAATTTTAACTTGATAATTTCAAAAATAATATATATTTTATGAAAATATTTATCTAAATTAGAAAATTTACACTTTTAAATAAAAAATCCTCATTTATTGAAAAATATTTGTTTTTGTTGACAATAAGAGTTTTCTAACCCCTATAAAAGTTACATTTTTCTTTATAAAATTATAGTATCATTTAGAATTAATAAATATTATTTAATAATATTATTTTATTAAAATATAATTTATTCAAAAAATTCATGAATTCATAAAAAAGTGTTTTTTGATTGAAATGATATATTTCCCAAAAATGAATTTTTTTTCACTATATCAAAATATATTTTTTCTTCAAACTAATTATATGATCATTTAAAAAGTACTTATTGGACTCCTCATGTGTTAATCTTGTTTTAATGATCAGAAATCCTATACATTTTTTAAAGCATGTAAATCCTGTTTAATATATCTAAAATCATATGTACATATGAATAGTCTCTTTATGCCTTATATAATTTTTGTAAACTATTTTTTAATTGAAATTATATTATGAATTATGAAGCTTAATTCATTCTATGAATATTAATATTTAAGTCTGTGTATAGATATTTCGCTAATTCTGAGAAACTGTGAGTCTACCACCGGTTATGTTTTTCTAGAAAAGGATGCAGAAACCATGACCCGTACACTATTGCCTTGAAAATATGACCCAAACACTGTGACCTATACGCCGTGACCCAGACACTGTGACCCGAACACCATTACTAGACACTATGAAAACACACCGTGACCATCCAGACACTGTGACAAGACATTGTGATCAAACACCGCATATGTGCTACCAGTTCCCAATATCTATACAATTTTAACATCATAGATGTCTCACCGCTCAAATAAAAAAAAACGAGATACCATTTTGAGGAGACACCGTTTCAAGGAGACACCATTTCAAGGAGACATGATTTCATGAAGACACCATTTCCATACAGACCATGACACCATTTCTTAATCTGTTATGCCATTTTTCAATTTAATATCTAACGTTTATATTTGAATCATTTAAATACACTAACATAATTAATGATTCTTTGTAGACATGTCACTTAACAGTACAAGGCACTCGGTGGAGAATACATGTAACCTATCAGCTCCAACACATGCATTCTATGAATAGAAAGAATAGTGTGGACTGAAGAAAAGTGCGACAATAGTGACAATAGAGAAACAAGTCTCCACGTGATAATGAAGAAGCATAAGCATTCTTGAAAGAAGAACCGAAAGATGAAACCAAACACTGTTGAAGAACACATGAAACATAATTTAATCCTAGAGTCGAGAACATTTTCTCACTATCAAATATATGATGAACATGAGCCAGATCTAGTTGACTTGCAATACTATGTTTTCTGCAAGAGGACTCGATTTATGCATATGCTTCATCCTAGAAGTCCAGAGCTACATATACAAACACTCAGATCACTCCTAACCTTATCTCATCATTTTTTCACTATTGTGTATTATTTTTATCTTTTGAGAAGTGTGTGTGTGTTTTTGTATAAAAAGACGCATTGTCTCCTACTTTAAAATGAAGGATATAATATATCCTTTAACATAAATATTTGTACACCTGTGTATTCCCACAGATATGTGTGGAAGAGGACCATGTGTGACTTGGTAGTTCTTATCCACGAAGAACTGTGGAATATTTCGTGTGACCTGGAAAGTCCTATGTACTATTGTTAACCCCGATCCAGTGTTTGGATCATGTTTATTTATATAAACTTTGTTGTGGAAGGTGATCACCAAGAGGAGTGGATTAGTCTCATCTTGATACTGAACCACTTGTTTTATATCTGATGTTCTATTTAATTTAGTTTTCTCTATTTTACTATATAATTCATAAATCACTAAATTTACTTTTATATTTAATATTTTAAAGAAGTTGTAATTGTTTTTCCTTATTATAATAACATCAAAAGTAATGTTAATAAAATATATTAATATTACTGAGAATTAATCAATCTTTTGAGAAGTTAATTAAACATTCAAACCTTCATAACCGTATTAATTTGATTATTTGGGTTGTTTTTAAATTTATTGGGGAACCTTTTAAAAATTATTTTTAAATAGAAATTTTTATAGATTCTTCAATTCACCCCCCTCCTGAGTATTCTATTCTGACTAACATCCGATATCAAAAGATTTTTTGTTATTCCAATTAAGACTCTGTTTTTGACCCTATTAAACTATGATTTTAGTTGTATGTTAAAGATATATAAATTTATGTTAATTATAAATTTCTAGCTCTTTAAAAGTAAATCTTTATTATGTATTAGAGATTGGAAGGTGCTGCAACAAGCAGACCACCATTCTTTAATGGAACCAATTATTCTCAATAGAAAATAAAAATGAAAATGCATTTGGAAAGTATGAGTTTTGAAATTTGGTCTTTAATTATAGATGAATATATGATTCCTTATACAGATAGAATCACTTGGTATGAACCTAACAAGAATTCCTACAATAATAGTTGTAAATCCATGAATTATTTATATTTCTCTTTAGGAGATGAGGAATTTAATAGAATTTCTACATGTAAAAATTCCCAATAAATTTTCAATACTTTGTCTATTTCACATGAAGGAAATTTTAGTGTGAAATAAATTAGACTTAATAATTATACTATTAAATATGATAACTTGAAAATGAAACCTGATGATCCTACTTCTGACATGTATCTCATTTTTAACGAAATTTTCAACACAATGATTTCTCTTGGAAGAGTAGTCACTGCTAAATAACATATCATAAGAATTCTCAGATTCCTACCTAACAGATGGAGAGGAACATCTTTCTCTATTATAGAATCATTCAACATCATTAAATTACTTGTAAAATATCTCATTAGAAAACTGATTATGTATGAATATGAGTTTAAATTCATCAAGGTAGAGGAGGATGAACCCAAAAGAAAATTAGTTGCGTTCAAGACCACCACCTCTAAACACAAGGAGAATGGAAAATTGGATGTCTATATAGAAAGTTATAGTAGTGAAAAATAATCACCTGATAGTGATGAGGAGATGGTTCATT
This sequence comes from Viscum album, assembly GCA_963277665.1. NCBI lineage: Eukaryota > Viridiplantae > Streptophyta > Magnoliopsida > Santalales > Viscaceae > Viscum > Viscum album. The sequence goes on along the minus strand of OY728123.1, from coordinate 489,460,966 downwards.
AGCCAGAAGATTTAAGAGATTTTTTAAGAAGAACAAAATTTTCAGAAAGCCTAATTTCAAGGGAAGATATGACAAAAAAGTAAGTTGGAAGAAAGATTGGAAAAGAAGAGACTAGTCTAATGAGATAATCTTTTATGAATATAAGCCAAAGGGACATATAAAGTCTGATTTTCCTAAGCTCATGTACAAAATGAAATATGAGGAAAATTATAGAAAGTCTAAAAAGGAAATTAAAGCAACATGGAGTGCTTCTGAGGACAGTTCATGTAACTCAGAATCTTCGCATGATGAGCAGGCTAACAAAGACAATATTTGTTTTATGAAAAACACATCTGGGGTAACATGGGAATCTCCTATACACAATTCATATTATTATGGAAATTAGAGTGACTCTGAAAATATGTATAATGATGAAATGTGTGAATACTGTAATATGCTTGAAGACACCTGTAAAGAAATAAAAGATAAATAAAAGTCTTTAAAGAAACATCATTATCTTACCTCAACTATTAAAACTAATCTTAGTATAGAAATGGATAAAAATTCTCAATTACTCAAAGAAAACAATGAACTAAAACTATCTAATAAGCAACTGAAAAAGGGTCTTGAAATGTTTTCTAATGGTAAAGATACATTAGTACAAATTCTAGGTAAAAAAATTTCATCTAAATATACTACATGCATTGGATATCAACATGGTAATAGAAATTTGGGAAGAACTAATTTTGTTTCTAAGTAAAGGACATACAACTTTACTCCTAGTTCTGGAAAACATTCAGCTAGTTCAATTTATAATACACTCTCTACCGTTTCAAGCTTTTCTGGACCAAATAGAATTTATTTTTCATGTACTTTACATAATTATTATAGGAAATCTATGAGGAAGATATGGGTTCCTAAATCACTAGTCACTAATATTACTGGACCCAAACAAGTATGAGTACCAAAATCTTTTTTCATTTGTCCATTTTGTAGGGAAGTAGCTTATAGAGTTCTTGTAAATGATTATGGTACTTGGACAGTGGGTGTTCAAGAAACATGACAGTAGACTATTCTTGATTCAACAATTTAATAAGAATTGATAGAGTACATGTCACCTTTAGTGAGAATGCCAAAGAGAAGGTTATTGGCCTTGGAAAAATTGTTAACTCTAACTCAGTTTTGATTTTCAATGTACTTTTTGTTTATGGATTGAAATATAATCTTCTTAGTATTTCACAACTATGTGATGATGGATTTCATTTTAAATATGAAAATGATGCTTGTAATGTTTTCAATTCTAAAAATGATTCTTTATTCTCTCAAAATATTTCATCCTTAAGTGTATTTCACAAAGAATCTTAGCCTTTTCATAGGATACTAGGATACTACAATAATCACTCCCTTAAAATGTTAACTAGAAAAATCATAGTCAAAGACCTACCAAAACTTGAGTTTCCAAATGATAAACTATGTAATCCTTGTCAAAAGGGAAAACAACACAAAATTTCCATCAAACCAAAGAAATAAGTGTCAACTTATCAACCTCTATAATTGGTTCAAATGGATTTTTTTGGACCATATAGAGTTTCTAGTTTAAATTGGTAGCACTATGTTTATGTTATTGTAGATGACTTTTCTAGAAATACTTGGACTTTCTTTTTGGATCAAAAAATTTAAGTCTTCTATCATTTTTTCAATTATTTGAAAACTGTAGAAAATATTCATGGACTTAGAATTAAATCATTAATAAGTGATCATGGTTATGAGTTTTAAAATCAAGAGTTTGAATCCTTTCTCTCACAAAATGGATATAGTCATAATTTCTCTATGCCTAGAACACCTCAACAGAATGGAGTTGTGGAATGAATAAATATAACCCTATATGAGATTTCTAGAACCATTCTTAGTGAATATGACTTACCTATTTATTTTTGGGCTGAATTTATAAATAAATCATCATATATTTTTAATAGAGTGTTGATTAGTCCCATTCTTAAAAGAAATCCATATGAGTTGTGAAATAATAAAAAACCTAGAGTAAGATACTTCAATGTTTTGGTTGAAAAGTATATATCCATAATACTAAGAACAATATTGAAAAAATTTAATCCAAGGGTGATGAAGGATCTTTTTAGGATATTAATTTTCTAGTAAATCCTATAGAGTGTTTAATAAAATTACTAAATGTGTGGAAGAATTTGTACATGTCAAATTTGATTAAACATATCCAAATGAGTCGAAAACCACTCTAGAGAACCTGGAGGATGATGTATCAAATCTGTACATTAATTCAAAATCCTGTTACCATCCTGTGAATGAATCTGTGAAAAATTCAATCTCTAGAAATTATTTAGATTCAAGTCACAATGAACTTGAACCTATTGAAGAACCTAAAATCACTAGCCCTTCTTTTTCTAGAGCTGTTATACCTCTTAAAAACCAAACATTAGATGCAGTTGTAGGAGACATAGATAATGGAACTCAAACTAGATATTCACATAGAAATCAGGTTTAAAAAAAGTATTCTTGTCACAACATGATCCTAAACACATTAATAATACTATCAATGATGAATTTTGGGTGATGGATATGAAAGAAGAATGTAATCAGTTTGAAAGGAAAAATGTTTGGAATCTTGTTGATAGGCCCAAAGACACATTCAATATAAGAATGAAATGGGTGTTCAAAAATAAGTTAGATGAAGCTGCTAATATAGTTAGAAGCAAGGCTAGATTGGTTGCACAAGTCTATAATCAAGATGAATTAATTGACTATGAAAAGACCTTTGCACCCGTAACTAGACTTAAAGCCAATAAAATTCGTCTTGCTTATGTAGCACATATAATTTTAAATCTATATCAAATGGATGCTAAAATTGCATTTCTAAATGGGTATATAACTGAGGATATCTTTTTCGAGAAACCCCCTAGTTTTACAAATCCTCATTTTCCAAATAATATTTTTAAATTATCAAAAGCTTTATATCATTTAATATAAGCTCCAAGATCCTGGTATGATAGAATAAGTAATTTTCTTATTTCCAAAGGTTTTATAAAAAATAGTTGGTCCTACAATTTTTATAAAATGAATTTCCAATGATGTTTTAGTAGTTCAAATCTCTATAGATGACATTTTCTTTGGATCTTCCAAAAATTATTTATGTATTGAATTTTCTAAAACGATGAAAAATGAATTTAAAAAGAGTTTAATGGATGAACTAAAATTATTTATTGGATTTCAAATAATTCGAAATAATGATGGTATTATTTTAAATCAATGCAAATATACTATAAATATTCTAAAACATTTGGGTTTTGATAGCTCTAAAAGTATTGACACTCCAATGAGTTCTACTTGTAAGTTGGATCTTGATGAAGATGGGAAATCTATTGATCAAGCCACTAACAGAGGGATGATCAGAAGATTAATCTACCTAACTACTAGAATACCCAAAATTATGTTAAGTGTGTGTATGTGTACTAGTTTTCAAGAAAACCCCATGTAATATCATTTAAATGCTATTAAAATATTCTTCAAATACCTCAAGCATACCCCCAATCTAGGACTATTCTATCCTTGAGGACAATAATTTTCATTAGTGAGTTATTCTATTGCTAACTTCAGTGGTTGTGTGTTATATAGAAAAAGAATCTCTGGAACATGTCACTTTTTTGGAAAGTCACTAGTATCATGGTGTAGTAAGAAAAAAAATCTATTGCATTATCTACTGCAGAAGTTGAATACATTGCATCTGGTAGTTGTTGTGCAATAATATTGTGTAGGAAACAGACATTACTAGATTATGGATATCAATTCAGGCATATACCTATAAATTGTGATAATAATAGTGCTACTAACATCACAAAAAATCCCATTTCACACTCTAGGACAAAACAAATTAATGTAAGACATCACTATTTGAGAGATCATTGTCATAAAGGTAACATCCATTTTGAATTCATTAAAACTGAATATCAACTTAATGATATATTCATGAAACCATTAAATTATGAAAGAATAGATTACATCATACATGATTTGGGAATGATAAATCTTAAGTGGTAAGTATACTATTTCACTGTTTACTTTTTCACAAGTCACTATCTTAAAATTCTACAATATTAATGTCTTAAGAATGGTTGTTTCATATTTACGGTCTCACTGTTACTGTCTGGAACTTACTATCTCAAACAATATGGTCGCACTATTTTGAAATCACATAGTTAAAGTCTCACTATGAACGCTAGTACCAGTCTCACTGTGAAATCTAGTTACTGCCTCACCATGAAAGTTGATTATCATCTCACTGTAAAGACACATTATTGTTTTACTTATACATTATAACCTGTATTGTGGTAATTAAGTAATTTAACCTTTTACTTTGCAGCATTTTTTATCCCACAACCCGTGATATCCCGAAATTATAAAATAAAAGATGTTTCACACATTTCTCCACTCGAGATATCTTATTTCAAACTGTAACCCCTCTCTCAACCCTTCAGTTATCTCTCTCTCTCTAGAACCTTCATTGAATGCCCAGGGTGAAACACTCGTCGTCGTCAACTCCTGAGAAGTGCAGTTCAATGAAGAAGTTAAAAATAGCACCGAAGTTAGAACCTGAAGGTCCTCTGAATCTGAATCTAGTAGAAAAAATATTGGTATATGAAAAAGAGATATGACTAAGTGGCTTCTCTCAAGTAAGTCCTTGGTATTGAAAGTGCCTAGAGAGAAAGGATGGATGGATTGGTTCACAAATGATGATATGCCTATTTACATGAAATTATTTTCACAGTTTTATTAGTATGTTCTATTCTCTTTTGATATAAAAGATGGTTATATTGAGCGAAGTTGGATCAATGGACAATGTTGTACCTTTTCCTTGAGGTTATGGGTTGCATGCATTAATATATCTCATGAGGGTATATGTGAGAACTACCATAGAGTTCCACCACCTCCGAGTGAGTTCTTTGTTTTGGAAGAAGCATTGGGAAGCTTAACTGGAAATAAAACAAAGCGGAGAGTCATATCTATTTAGCTAGTTGGTGAAACCAAACTTCTGTTTAAATTTGTTCAGAATCTGATTAGCCCTAGAAAAGGTGAATTTTCTACACTCAAGTAACAGGATGTATTTTTGATACATCTCATGAAAAATAAACATAAGTTCAACCTATAAAAATATCTTATACTCCATATGTGTGAATTTATCAAAACAACCACCCTATTGTATTTAAGGATTATCTCTGCTATTCTTCTTACAAAAGGGTTGGTTAGACCAGATGAAGAATCTATTAAGGATTGTGATTTTTTTTCTTTCAGAAGTTACAGTAAAGAGAATGAAAATCTATTGGAATCCATGGAGAAATTTATGGGTAGGAGATAAAGACTGGGTTTATGGAAAGTTTATACCATTGGAAAGCTCTTAAAGACCTAAGGATATTTTCTGATCTTAGTTTGGAGCCAGATGAGATTTTTTATTATTATTATGAGGAAAAAGAGGAAGAGGCTGTTGTACCTACATGAGAGACTATTATGGATGGGAAAGATAGTGGACCTTTTCTCTAAGACATAACTATGAAGGAAATACGTGTTTCTAAATAAGTTTCTGATTTGGAAGAACAGCCTTTTGCTGAAGCAGAATCTGTTTCTAAGGTAAATGAAAATAATTTTGTTGAAGTAAATATAGAATAATATATTTCTTTTGTGCAGGAATCATCCCTTGAGGAATACCCAGAGGAACCATTTTTTCCTAAAATTATTGCATCTGTTGAAGAAATAATGGAGCAAGACATTCAGTTGGATAGAAAGGAAATGGGTGAGGATATCAGGGTTGAAATCTTGGAAATAGATCAAGGATCTAAATATATGAGTCCTAAGAAAGATGCACCTGTTGAGGGGGAGAATCACCCATATCTGGAACCTGTTGAATTTCTTATCCTATTGATCCAATATCAATGGATACATGGTATAAATTCCCTTGTTTTAATGATGTGTCAGATTCTCAGGAAGTCTCATTTAAAGGAATAGATCTATCTACTATGTTTCAATTGAAATCAGTATCTAATACTGATGTTATATCTACCTATGATCATGCGCCTATCTCATCCCTATACCCGAGCCTTCACAAGAACCTTCTACCTTAGTAAGGAAGGATGATTTAAAAGATTTTGAAGAAACCCTATTGGTTGGAGTTGAAAAACTCATGAATACCCAACCGGTTCCTGTAACCAATTTGAGTGGGAGAAATGTTGCCATATTGTTGGAAATGATCATATGGAGGATTCAACCCAAGATGATTCATGAGATTTATGATGTCAGAGTTAAGAATAAACAATTAAGTGATAATGTAAATACTCTCAGAGTTATGGTTGGAGAAATGCAGAGAGTGATGAAATCAAGATCAGAACCTATTTTTCATCCTATTGAGGATATTGTTAGACAAATTCCATAGGAATTATCCTCCTTAATTCAACATAATCTAACCTCTTTGGCTGACAAGGTAGCCGAAAGAAACAATAATATTGTTCAAGAGATTTGTGAACTTGTTATTAGTCTTAACAAGTTGATTGATGAGTATAAGTGTAGTCTCCAGAATGTTATAAATCAACTGAAATCCCTTAATTTGGATGTTACTGCTTCTCGTAGATCTGGAAAATCTTCTCAACCCTCTTTAGACAGTGATCTACAAAGAACAGTTGTCAAAGAATAAATTCAGGTTGTGCTCATTGGTATTGACAAAGAATAACTATCTGATGTTGTGAAGAACAGTGACAAAGTTCTTGATTTTTGGGAATTCATTCCAAAATAGTAAATGATGCTCAAGGAGAGATTACTAATATGGTGGAATTCTACTTTAATAGGATCTTCTCAAAGAAAGACATGACCAACCACTTCATGTACCTTGGAGTGAATATGAGAATCCCTCCTGTCACTCAAGCTCTCAAAACACAAGTCCAAAAGCTCAAAGATTTAACTCCTTTGTTGGATAAGTTTATAGAGAACAAGGATGACTTTGAGAAATCCATGCAGTATGGTGGTGGGGTCATTACAGACTTCATCATGCTTTTGAGGCCTTATCTTCATGTCCAGAGTTCATCCATTGTCGCTCCTAAAGTTACACCCCTACGATTTGGATTGCCTACCTTCTAATCCTTTGCCCTTGCCTCTACATATATTTTTATCTCTCAGGATATAAGTCAGATCATACCAGTTATTGTTTATCAACAGTTCCCTCAGTCTACCTATGCACCTACCTTTCCCCCTTCTATTTTTGAAGGACCCCCATTACCTTTTCTATCGTCTAGTTCACTCCCTTCTTCCACTTGTACCACTATTCCTATGGCTTCCTCTTCTGATGCTTCTATCATTGGAAAAGAGAAGACAATACAATTATGATGAAAAGTTACTAGTATCATTTTATATGGTTGATTTCTGTATTCTTGTTACTTACTTTTTGTAATAACACTTTCTATACATCTAATGCATTTTGAACTTTTATTTTCTATTTCTTGTTAAATCTTTTTGATAAAACCAAAAGGGGGAGAAATATGTATTCTATATAAACACTAAGGTAGATACACATTACCTAAGAATAGATCGCTCACTCACATTATTTTTTATCATAAAAAACGGGGAGATTGTTGGACTCCTCATGTGTTAATCATGTTTTAACGATCACAAATCCTATACATTTTGTAAATCCTACTAATCCTGTTTAATCTATCTAATATCATGTGTACAAATTGTTAGTCTCTTTATGCCTTAAATAATTATTGTAATTTTTTTTATAATAAAATTCTCTTATGTGTACTTAAGTTTAGTTCATTCTATGAAAATCACAATTTAAGTTTGGGTACAGATATTTGGATATGTCTGAGAAACCGTGAGTCTACCATCAGTTATGCTTGTTACAACCCATCCTCGGGGCCTGTGCTGTGACTACCCCAAGCCCGCCTTCCATAGGCCAGGGGCTGGCGACTAGCACCAAAGGCATAAATTCCAAAGAAGGGATGGAATTGACTTTAAAGAGTAAACAAACACCATAGAGAACGCAAGTGAAGTAAACACTAAGTAAAACTGAGTATAAGGTAAGTGCTGAAAAATTATGTGGGCCAGTATACAAACCCAACTGAAAGTACAGTACAAATAAAATGAATGTACAATAGCAGTAAGTAAAACAGCAGCACCAAGTTGTCCTCTAGAAATCCCACCTGAAGGGTGGGTACAGATGGTCCCCTCAGCTCCTTGGGTCCGACCGTCCGCTCTGTGTACGTCCTGCCAAGTGGTCCACCTCCGGGTACCGGCCATCTCCACAAGACTCCACCTCGATCAGTGCTGTCAGTCTTCTGCAACCAACACAATGTTGTGCGGGCATATCCTGTATAGGGGTGAGTATACAATACTTAGTAGGGACCTTGAGACCCCCAAAGGTCTCTCAGAATCCACAAAGGATAAACCAAAAAATAAAGATACATTAACGAATTATCAACAACAATACTTAGGTATATGCCCATACATATACCTAAGTCATTAGTTACCGTTCGGCTCCAGCTCCCGAGCCCAAGCACAACCCAGTCCACATAAAAAAGTACAACCCAGTACACATAGGAAAACACAACCCAATCCACACAAGAAAGAAAGTCAACCACATCAATGATAATTATTGAGAATCAAGACATAGATCACATAGGAATACACTTTTTAAGGAAATAGAGATGATCAGATGTAGCCACTGATTCATCTAAGCTGTCAAACCCACATAGTATACAAGACTAGCTAAGTTGTCGAACCCACACATGATACAAGACCAGCTACTCTGCCAGACCCACATAGGATACAAGTACAGATGCCAATACTGCCGGACCCACATAGAATACAAGAATAGTAGTCATCACCATCGAACCCACGGAGGATTCCAGTACGGGAGTCGCCATTGCTGAACCCACAGAGGATCCAAGTACAGTTGTCTTCGTCGCAGTCGCAGCCAGCTCTAGGGTTCCCGCACATAGCACGCTCGATTTCGGGAGGATCCTCTCAACGAGCCAAGAGGTCGATACATTAATTTTCGTGAAGTCTAGAGCTGATGTATCACAAAGTTCCTTCTCATCAATAAGAACTCAACGCAACAGATGGTGCGTCAATCGGACGCCCGATCTAAGAGTTATTGGCTTTTTCGTCCCGGTGTCCCAGTTGGTTTTTAAGTTAAAACCAACCCGACCATAATCCAGCTGCGTCCAAACCTCAAGAGAAGTAAGGAAAAATAACCATTTCACTAAGAGTAAAACAACGTGACCGACGGTACGTCATTCGGATGTCCGGTCGTTAAGTTATGGGCGCTTCTGCTCCAAGGGCCCGATTGGTTTCAGGTTCGAACCAACCCGGCCATACCCAAACGTTACCTAAATCTTGCGTGTAATATACTAAAACGAGCATCTCAATCCAAGAAATCATATGCAACTGAAGGTTCGTCGATCCGAGGTACGTAGCACATGTTATGGGAAAAAGTCCGAAAGTGGTCCGAAATGGGGGGTCTGGGCACGGTCCGACCCGGCCCAACCCCCCTGGGACGGCCCGAACCGGGTCAACCCGACCGGGGTCCGGCTCGGTGGGGCGCGGCCCGACCCTGTCCATGCGACCCACCCCGGACCGGCCGAGGGGGTGCGCTGGCTCGGCCAGCGGCCGAGTAGGGGGGGGATGCGGTCCCCCCTCCATTTGTGCTCTGCGGACACAGCGGGCGCCGCGTCTCCTCTGCATCCCGCGCGGCTGCGGGATCCAATCCCATGCCACCGCGGATTCAGCCGTGGTGGATCCTATTGGCGGCGTTCCGGGGCACCCCCGCCTCCGGTCGCCAGCTCTGCCGCGCGGGTGACCCACGCTGCTGGAGATGTCCGCGGGCCACCAGAGTCATTTTGGTGGTCCGTTCTTGCTCCCATATGCGCCTACGGTCACCTCAGGACCCGCTCTTCACTGCGACGGCCTTCAAAAGCCGTTTCCATCCCGTTTCATCATCTCCCAAAGTTTCACGCATCAAGAACAGAATAACGGTGGGTTTGGACTTGTTCGTTGGTCCGCACCCACCGCGTTAGTGGTTCAAACAAATCCCAACAATTATACGTCATTCCGAGGGTATAAATCACATAAAGAAATATAAACCAATACCCCTAACTGAACCAGGAAGATGATCATTGGCATCATGGTACATGACGTCGTGGAGAAAAGGATCATAGGTGTCGTCGGGGCGCGCTGAGGAGGAAGCGGCATCTCCTTTCTGGTCGTTGGGAATAGGTTTGGCGGCGCGTCGTCAATCTCTGAGGAACTGGTGTTCTTCGTCATTCTTCGTCGGAGGCTAGCATCATTAGCGTTTCTTTAGAGCTTCCTCCCGCGGTTTCTCCATTCGTTTTCCAAAGGGGTGATTAATAAAAGAATTATTCCTCACGTTGTGTTCATTATTATGGTTCATCAATGAACCTTAATTAATGAACCTATTAAACACACAGGAGTTGATGTTACACAACCAATGTGAAGGGTCATTATATGGCCCCATTTACTTATCGTCGTTACACTGTGACTCCTTCAACTGCCGCTCAACGGTGGAAGAAAAAGAATAAAATAACTTATAGTTATTTTGTTATATACAATTCTTTTTCTGAAAGTCTAAAAACTTATCTTTTTCATTTGACCCTTGTTGGTTGAAGTTAAGCTTCGCCTAAGTGAATCCCAGCACTACGAATTCATCAGCGCCCTCAGATATTAATTCTGAGCACCTGTTCAAAAGTTTGAAAAACCCGCTCGTTCGTTCACTGAACGTACCAGAGCTAAACATCGGAAATTGATTCCGGGCACACTGGGCCTCGGAATCAAGCGCCGTCAGAAATTGCGTACTTGTAAAATCCCAAATCATTTTTTTAGAAAAAAAATCCTTGAAATTTACGGGTATTTAAACTACGCCCACCTCAGGGCTTTACGTTCCCGTAAAGATTCATCATAAACTAGGGAAACAAATGAGGGTACTGAGCACGCATATGAGCCTCCCGATCCCATGTGCTCTCATGGAGGTTCCTATGCTGCCACCTGACACGTACTAGAGGAATCGATCATTTATGTAGGACCCACTCCTGTCGATCCTCAATCTCCACTAGGACCTCCACAAAAGTCACCCCGTCATCTATGTCCATCTCCCAACGATCGATGATATGCATCGTGTCATGCACATATCTCCATAGCTGAGATACGTGGAAGACGTCGTGCTCCCGGTGCAACAGAGGTGGTAGAGCCAGGCGATAAGCCACCTCACATATCCTTCTGAGAACCTGGAATGGTCCGATGAAGCATAGAGATAACTTTCCACCCTGGCCAAATCTCTATAATCCATGGCGAGGTGAGACCCGTAAGAAAACGTGGTCGCCATCCTCGAACTCTAGTGGTCTCTACCTCCTATCAGCATATGACTTCTGTCGGCTCTGAGTAATCATCATCCGCTCCTGGAAGATCTGTACCTTCTCCGTCATGGCCTGGACCATCTCTGGTCCTACATGTGTTGACTCCCCAGGGTCTGTCCAGCACAGATGTGATCTGCATGGTCGGCCATAAAAGGCCTCGTATGGTGACATCCCGATTGTGTAGTGGTAGCTTTTGTTGTACACAAACTCTCCCTAGAGTAGGTGATCCTCCCAGCTGTGACCAAAGTCAAGGACACATGCATGAAGCTTGTCCTCGAGAGTCTGAATGGTCCTCTCCATCTGACAATCCGTATGTGGGTGAAAGGTGGTTCTCAGGTGTAGCTGCGTCGCAAACGCCTCCTACAACCTCTTCCAAAGCTGTGAAGTAAAGCGAGCATCTCTATCGGAGACGATAGTCAATGGTACACCATGAAGCTGTATGATCTCTTGATCGTAGAGACATCCCAAGCCCTCCACTGAGCCCTGCTATCTAATGGGTAAGAAGTGGGCCGACTTGGTGAGTCAATCTACAATCATCCGGATGGAGTCGTGTCCTCTAGAAGTATGTGGATGTCCCGTCACAAAATCCATAGATATCCCATCCCACTTCCACTCCGGGACCTCTAAGGGCTCTACCAAGCCTGTAGGTACCTGGTGCTCTGCCTTCACTTGCTGGCAAGTGAGGCATCAAGAAATGAACTTTGCCACAACCTTCTTCATACCCAGCCACCAGTACTGTCGGCTGAGGTCCTAATACATCTTCGATACTCCAGGATGTACTTCTAGAGGATAAGTGTGGAACTCCCTCATCACCTCCTCTTGCAATGTAACAGCTGCCATGGTACGTCCCCGGAAGAGGATGATGTGCTCCCCGCCTTCAGAAAATCCATCAGGTGCTAGCCCTGAGGATATCTGAGCACGTCGCGCCTCACAACCAACATCTCTATGATGTACCTCTCTGACCCATTGAAGAAGTGGAGGAGTGACTGTGAGGATCTGTAGATAGGCTGCCTTATCTCTGTCCACAAAGGATATCTGAAAAGCGGCTAACTGCTCTGTCGCCTCCCCAAGTAGCGAATGCCCGATCTCCAGCTGATAGAATCAGCCACAACGTTCACCTTTCTAGGAGTATAGACAATCTCAAAGTCATAATCTTAGAGGAACTCAAGCCATCACCGCTGTCTCAGGTTCAGGTCCTTCTGTGAGAAAACGTACCTGAGACTCTGGAGGTCAGAGTAGACTGTAAAGTGCTCTCCCATGAGGTAGTGCTGCCACATCTTCAGGGTGAAGACCACTGCTGCTAACTCCAGGTCATGGGTAGCATAGTTCTGCTCATGCTGCCTCAACTGCCATGAACCATAAGCGATCACTGATCACTCATGCATCAGGACACACCCAAGTCTGGTCCCAGATGTGTCGTAGTAAACTACGTATCCTACGACCTCCTCTGGAAGCCTCAAGATGGGCGCACTAGTCAATCTCCGCCTCAGATCCTGGAAGCTCTGCTGACATCTGTCTGACCACTCGAAGGGTTTCTCATTCTTCGTCAAAGATGAAAGCGGTGCAGTAACTCTGGAGAAGTGTGGCACAAATCTCTGATAGTACCCATCCAGATCTAGAAAAATCCGCACCTCCGTCACGCTCATGGGTGGCTCCCAAGAAAGTACTGCCTTGACCTTCGTGGGATCCACTACAACTCCCGCCTGAGAGATGAAATTCCCCCAGAAGTAAACCTCTCGAAGCCAAAACTGGAACTTCGAGAGCTTACCATAATGTTGGTGCTCTCAGAGTGTATCCAGTACAACTCGTAGGTGATTGGCGTGCTCCTCCTCGGTCGTCGAGTAAATCAGTATGTCTTCAATGAAGACTACGACAAACCGGTAATGGTAGGGCTGGAAGATCCTATTCATGAGACTCATGAACACTTCTGGAGTGTTGGTCACACCGAAATTCATGACCAAGAACTCATAGTGGCTGTACCGACACCTGAAGGTCGTCTTCTGCACATCCTCGTCCCGAACTCGGAGCTGATGATAGCCTAACCTGAGGTCTATCTTCGAGAACCAACATGCTCCTTTGAGCTGATCAAAGAGGTCCTCAATCCTCGGAAGCAGATAATTGTTCCTCACTATCACCTGGTTTAGGCGACGGTAATCGACACACAATCGCAAGACCCCATTCGCCTTCTTGGCGAATAGCACTGGAGAAGCCCAGGGTGAAACACTAGGTCAGATGAAACCTTTCCCCTGTAAGTTCTCCAGCTGTACCCGCAGCTCACGAATCTCGGCAGGAGGCATCCGATATGTTGGAGTAGATATTAGTGATTTCCCGGGGTACAGGTCTATATAGAAATCTACCTCTCTGCGAGGAGGTAGTCCAGGAACATCGTCAGAAAAAACGTTTGCATACTGATCCACCACTAAAATAAAACTTTGACTCTGTACATCAACTAATCCGAGGATGAGACTAGACAAATGATGTGTGATCAGATGCCCTCTCCTCTACATGAGTCTATCCTATGCTGTGAAGGTTCCCTTCTCGCCGGTGAAGGTGAACCAGGTCCCATCCATGCGGACACACCGCACCTTGCGCCTAATAAAGTCGATCTTACCATGGACTATAGATAACCAATCCATACCCAAGATGACGTCGTAAGGCCTCGAAGCCGCTACAAGAAGATCCCACCTGAAGCTCTCGCCTCCTTGAGTACGCTCACACTGCCGGCGCCAGTGCGTAATCGTCAAGTCTGCTCCCGTAGGAGCCTCTAGCCGTAAGGATCGAGCTAATGGCTCTGTCAGAATCTCCGAGCTCCGAACAAGGGCAATAGAAATAAAAGAATGACTCGCACCTATGTCTATAAGAACTGAAGCAAGGGTAGAGTAGACATAGATAGTACCTAGAATCATCTCAGGTGCACTGTGGTCGTAAGCCTCCGTTTCCTGGAGCTGATCCTGCCTCCACCCGCCTGCTCCCTGTGGTCAGGGTGGACCTCCTGGGAGTGGTGGTGGTAGAGCCTCGATGCGTCATCCACCACCCACTGCTCGGCCATATCCTCTGCCTTGTCCTCCTGCTCCCTACGGATCGCCACGGTCGAACCTCTACCTATGCCTGGGAGGTCCCTCCACTGTCTGATGCTCCTCTTCATGGCGGGTCATGTACTCACGAGCCTTGTGGCCCTGCCCGCCGCATGCATAACACTGTCTGTTCCTCGGAAGGCTGGCTCTATGTCGTGTGCCCTGCATAGCCGAACCCAAATCCTGAGGTCTTCCACGTTCCGGCCTGGTCTGCTGGACCCCTACGTCATCTGTCGATTGCCAGCTACAGAAGACTCTGCTCCGTGCCGTCCTGTGGTGGGTCTTTCTGCTGACGACTGCTCAGTGAGAAAGCTCGCCACTAGTAGGGCTCGCTCCAGCACCCCCGCCTGGGTCAGGATGCTGAGTGGAATCATCGAAGCTCTGATCTCATGCCTCATCCCCTGCTCAATGGTCCGTTCCCGGAAGAATGGGTCTCGTACCATGTCTGTGGAGTAGCGCGAGAGGTTGGTAAATCTCGCCGAGTTCTGGGATACTGACATGTTGCCCTGCCGCAGCTATAGTAACTCCTAGATGCGCACCGCAGAGAGGGTGGCTGGAAAAAACTTCGAGAGGAAGAGGCACTCGAAGTCCGTCCATGGTAGAGATGCCTCATCGTGCACCTGGAGCATCAGGCTCCACCATCTACCTACTGCTACGTGTTGGAGACTCACGACAAGGATCACCACGAAGACTACTAGTGTCCCTACCAACCTAAAGACTCTGACGACAGTCTCCAGCCAATCCTCGGATACCTGAGGATCCATCTCTCTGAAGAACCTGGGCGGCCTCTACATATGAAACTCTTGCAACACGCTCGGCCGGTGTTCACTCTCCACCGCTGGGGCTGGTTGCATCGGTGGCTCCGCGGGTAGAGGTACCGCGGGTGCCTCCACTGTAATGAGGCCCTGCACTGAGGCATCATCACTCGGTGGGTTGTCGTCTCACACAAAGCTCAGAACCCTAGCTGGCTGTCGTCGTGGGGCCATACTGAAAAGAAATAGGTGCACCATGGTTAATACAGTATACTCGGTGAGCTGACACAAAGTAATCACAAAAAAAAATTAAAAATTAAACACACACGCAATTTGTGTTATCATGCACTGAGTAGGATATTAGAAGATAGGGTCCTGGTGTATGGATATGTCGGCCGCCGCACCAACACTGGACTCCCTGGACTGAAAACCACACTCAATACTCTTAACACTGTTTCTCCACAGAGAAGGAATTATTAGAGTCCTAAGTTCTGCGGTAGAACCGACTCCTCTGATACCAATTTGCCACGACCCATCCTCAAGGACCGTTCCGTGACTACCCAAAGCATGCATTCCATAGCCTAGGGGCTGCCGACTAGCACCAAAGGCGTAAATTCCAAAGAATGGAAGGCATTTCCATTAAAGAGTAAAAAAACACCACAGAGCACGCAAGTGATGTAAACACTAAGTAAAACTGAGTACAAGGTAAGTGCTGAAAAAGTACATGGGCCCATACACAAACCCAACTGAAAGTACAGTACAACTGAAAGGAAAGTACAACAGTAGTAAGTAAAACAGCAGCACCAAGTCGTCCTCCAAAAATCCCACCTGAAGGGTGGGTACAGATGGTCCCCTCAGCTCCTCAAGTCCGACTGTCCGCTCCGTGTACGTCCCGCCAGTGGTCCACCTCTGGGTACTGTCCAGCTCCACAAGCCTCCACCTCGATCAGTGATGTCTGTCATCTGCAACCAACAAAACGTAGTGTGGGCATACCCCGTGCAGGGGTGAGTATACGATACTCAGTAGGGACCCCGAGACCCCCGAAGGTCTCTCAGAATCCACGAAGGATAAACCACAAGGGAAAGATACAATCACGAAGTATCCACAACACTACTTAGGTATATACCATACATATACCTAAGTCATCGGTTACCGTTCGACTCTAGCTCCCAAGCCCAATCACAACCCAATCCACATAGGAAAGCAAAAACTAGTCCACACAGCAAAGCACTACCCAATCCACAAAGGAAAGAAAGTCAACCACATCAATGATAATGATTGAGAATCAAGACTCATCTCACACATGAATACACTTCATAAGGCGATAGAGATGATCATATGTAGCCACTGATTCATCTAAGCTGTCAGACCCACATAGGATACAATACCAGCTAAGCTGTCGGACCCACACAGGATACAAGACCAGCTACTATTCCGAACCCACATAGGATACAAGTACGGAGGTCAATACTGCCGGACCCACATAGGATTCAAGAACAGTAGTGATCGCTGTCGAACCCACGTAGGATTCCAATATGGTAGTCATCGCTACCGAACCCATGGAGGATCCAAGTACAGTCATCTTCGTCGCAGTCACAGCCAGCTCTAGGGTTCCCGCACACAGCACGCTTGATTTCAGGAGGGTCCGCTCCACGAGGCAAGGGGTCGATACATCAACTGTCATGAAGTCCAGAGTTGATGTATCAAAAAGATCCGTCTCATCAATAGGAAGTCAACACGACAGACGGTCCGTCAATCGGATGCTCGATCTGAGAATTATTGGCTTTTTCATCCCAGGGACCCGGTTGGTTTTTAAGTTAAAACCAACCCGAATGTACTCCATCTGGGTCCAAAAATCAAGAGGAGTAATCCAAATAAACCTTCTCACTAAGTGAAATACAACGTGACTGACAGTACGTCATTCGGACGTCCGGTCGTTAAGTTATGGGCGTTTCTGCTACAAGGGCCCGGTTGGTTTTGGGTTAGAACCAACCTGGCCATACCCAAACATTACCGAAACCTTGAGTGTAATGTAACGAAACGACCGTCTCGATACAAGGATTAATATGCAACTGATGGTGCATTGATCGGAGGTCCCTAGCACATGTTATGGGAAAAAGACATAAAGTGGTCTGAAATGGGGGGTCTGGGCCCAGTCCGACCCAGCCCAACCCCCCTGGGTCAGCCCGAACTGGGTCGACCCGAACTGGGTCCGGGTCTGGCCCGGTAGGGCGCGGCCCGGCTCGGTCCGTGTGACCTGCCCCGACTCGGCCGGGGGGGTGCGCTGGCTCGGCCAGCGGCCGAGCAGGGGGGGGGGACGTGGTCCCCCCTCCCTTAACGCTCCACGGACTCGGTGGGAGCTGCGTCTCCTCCGGATCCCGTGCGGCCGCGGCATCCGGTCCCCTACCGCCGCAACATCAATCGCGGCAACTCCTGCCGGCGGTGCGCCGAAGATGTCCGCGGGCCACTGGAGTTATTTCGTTGGTCCGTTCTTGCTCCCGTCTGCGCCTGCGGTCGTCTCGGGACCCACTCTTCACTGCGATGGCCTTCAAACGCCATTGTGGTCCTGTTTCATCGTCGCCCAATGTTCCGTGCATCAACAACAGGATAGCGGTGGGTTCTGACTTGTTCGTCGGTCCGCACCCACCGCGTTAGTGGTTCAAACAACTCCCAACAACTATACGTCATGTCGAGGGTATAAATCACATAAAGAAATATAAACCAAAACCCATAACTCAACCAGGAAGACGATCATTGGCGTCGTGGTACACGACGCCACGGAGAAAAGGATCGTAGGCATCATTGGGGCACACCGAGGAGGAAGTGGCGTCTCCTTTCTGGATGCGGGGAAGAGGTTTGGTGGCACGTCATCAATCTCTGAGGAACCGGAGTTCTTTGTCATTCTCTGTCAGAGGCTGGTGTCATCGGCATTTCGTCAGAGCATCCTCTGGCAGTTTCTCAATTCGTTTTCCAAATGGGTGATTAATGAATGAATTAATCCTCACGTTGTGTTCATTATTATGGTTCATCAATGAACCTTAATTAATGAACCTATTAAACACATGGGAGTTTCTGTTACACAACCAAAGGGACGAGTCATTAAATGGACCCATTTATTTATCGTTGATACACTATGACTCTGTCAACTTCCACTCAACGGTGGAGGAAAAATAATAAAATAACTTATAGTTATTTTATTATATACAATTATTTTTCTGAAAGTCTAAAAACATATCTTTTTCGTCTGACCCTTAAAGGGTTACGTTAAGCTTCGCCTAAGCGAATCCCGGCACTGCGAATTCATCAATGCCTTCAGATATTAATTCCAAGAACCGGTTCAAAAGTTAGAAAAACCCGCTCGTTCGTTCACTGAACATACCCAAGCTAATCTTCGGAAATTGATTCCGGGCACACCGGGCCTCGGAATCAAGCGCCGTTAGAAACTGCATACTCGTAAAATCCAAAGAATTTAAAAAAAAATTCCTTGAAATTTATAGGTCTTTAAAATGTTTTTCTGGAAAAGGACCCCGAAACCGTGACCTAGAAACTATGGCCCAGACACCGTGACCCAGACACCATGCCCAGACACCCTGAGCAGCCACCGTGACCAGACACCGTGACCGTCCAGACACCATGACTAGACACTGTGATCAAACACCACATATGTGATATTGGTTCTTTATCTATATACAATTGTGCCATCATATCTATATCACTACTCAAAGACAAACAAGGAGACATCATTTTGAGGAGACACCTTTTCAAGGAGAGACCATTCCACGAAGACATCATTTCTAGACAAACTGTGACACCATTTCTTAATCTGTTTTTTTAATTTAATCTCTAACGGTCATAATTGATGCTTTTAAATTTACAGACATAATTAATGTTTCTTTGTATACATTTCACCTGACAGTATGAGGTACGAGTTACAGAATACATGCATCCTGTCGGCTCTAACACATGCATTCTATGAATAAAAAGAACAGCATGACCAAAAGAAAAGTGAAACAATAGTGAAAACAAAAAAACAAATGTGCGCACAATAATGAGGAACCACCGGCATTATTGAATGAAGAACCAACACATGCAACTCAACACTACTGAATAACACCTGAAGCATACTCGAATCATAGAGTCCATAACATTTTTGCACTATCAAATCCATGAATAACATGAGCTAGATCTAACTAACTTGTGGTACACTATTTTTTTGCATCTACTTCATCATAGAAGTCGAGATCGGCATAGACTAACACTCAGATCACATCTATACTTATCTCATCATCTTTTCACTATTGTGTATTATTTTTATCTTTTGAGAAGTTTTTGTGTATCTGTATAAAAACATGCACTATATCCTGCATTAAACTGAAGGATACAAGATATACTTCCTCATACATCTTTTTAAACTTGTGTATTGCCATAGATAAGTGTGGAAGAGGTCCCTTTTTGACCTAGTAGTTCTTACCCATGAAGAACTGTGGAAGAGGTCTTGTGACCTAGATAGTCCTGTGTACTTTTGTTAACCCCAATCCAGGGTGTAGATCACATTTATTTATATAAATTTCTTCGTGGTAGATGATCACCAAGTGGACTGGATTAGGTATCGACTTGAGGATGAAACACTTGTTTTATATCAATTGTGCTTTTAAATTTAGTTATTTTTATTTTACTATTGAATTTAAAAAATCACTAAATTTACTTTGATATTTAACCTTGGAATGAAGTTATAATTGTTTTACCAAATTAAAATAGATTCAAAAGTAATGTCAACAATTGATATTACGATTACTGAGAATTAATCAATCTTCTGAGAAGTTATTTAATCATTCAAACTTTTATAATAGTATTACATTAATTAACTAGGATTTATTTAAATTTATTACAGAACCTTCTTAAGAATAATTTTTAAGTAGAAATTTTTATAGATACTCAATTCACCCCCCTCTTGAGTACTCTACTCCAACCAAAAGTATCATAAAGATGAATAAATTTAATCATTATTTTATTGAATGAAAATATAATAAAATCATACTATTAGGGTCAAGATACATACTCCTTTATTTCACCAGTGAATTCCCTATGAGTATCGTATGGGATGGGGATATCTTCATTGGGTTTTTCGGTGAATATGGTCTGGGTCATGATCCAGATGAGAATGAAAATATCCCACAAATGGTTTCACTCATGATTCAGTTGTTGTATCTTAGCCTAGTCTTGTTCAATGAAAAATCCCAATGATGTTATCTACAATAGAATCCCTAATAAATGGTCTTAGTATGGCAAAATCCAACATGCAGATGCCATCACTCCATTATTTTGTGTGAATTGGAATTTTTCATAACCCTTAATACACTAAAATTAATTTTCATGATAAAATGATTATATTATCAATTATTATAATTTTTAATGCATTTTTAAAACCCATAGACCATATAATGACCCAAAATAAAAAAATTTGTTCATTTTTTTTATATAAGTACCTTACATAATAATTAAATTATTTATTCAAAAATGAAATTTCATTTATAAATATACAGTTCAATACTTTATTCCCCCATTAAAAAAATTACGCTAGAATTTTTTTTCATACAGCAAAATAGATGAGGGTAATTCTATTTTATTGCCTATTCTGGTCCCCAGGTTTCTTCCTAATGCTTGTGGTTCTTCTGTAACACTTTGACTATGTCATTTTTCTTGTTTCATATAACATTTTACCTAATAGATAATATATTCACCATATTTTACTCATATAAAATATCATTATCCAATGTAAACTCCTATAAATTAAATATATGTCAGTGTTCTAGTACATACTTCCTCAATAGGGATACATGTAATATATCATATACTTGAGATATGTTAAGTGGGAGTGATACTCGATAGGTCACCACTTCAGTGTGATCATGAATATAAAAGGGGAAATGTATATTTAACTAAAATTTCCCTTCATTCTAAACCTCATGAAATTCTCCCATAGTGAAAAAGGGAACACTTTATCTCTGACCTCAAACTCTAGGTCTCATCAACAATTTTTTCCATATCTTTTCTTCTGACTTCATGAAGATTTCATATGATTGTGAATAGTTTGATACTTCTCTATAATTTTTTGGAGAGAACATTTCACATTATCTTCCTATCTTAAAAATCATCCCATCATGCTACTATTTGAAACCTTTTATCATTTAGATCCTTATAACATCACATTTGGATTCTTGAATGTAAACTATTGTTATATAATAACTCTATTAGAGGAATTTACTGATTCTATAACCCTTCGAAATTCATTTAACATCATATAAATATATCATCTATAGTTTTAATTGTTCTCCCTATTAAGTTCTATGTATAAGGGTTATAAGTAATGATAAAGATCAGATCAATATCCAATACTTGTTAAAGACTTCTCCAGAACCTCAAGGCACGCCTCAGATCTCGATCAGATATAATAGAAAGTTGAACAACATACATTCTTAGAAATTCTATTATGTATATCTTGGAGATTTGGTTATGTGAATAATTTTCCATTATAATTATGAAACACGGTGTATTTTTAAGGAAATAAGCTTCCACCCATATGGAATTAATACCTTTAGGTGTCATGGGGAACCCTATAATGAAATAGATGGTTAAATATTCCCATTTATGTATTGGTATTGTAAATGGATGCATAATACACTTATAATTATTTAATTATACCTTGGATTGTTTTCATGCCATGAATTGAGAAAAAAACTTCCCTATATCCCTCTTTCTGTTATCCCATAAATTTGTTTTCCTCAAATTAGATTCTTGGAAGAATATGGATGGATGATCTATATGAATCATCTAGAAGTTCCTATTTTGTTCTATTTTTTTATGGGAAACATATCCTGGTTCCAAAATTTTCAACTGAATATTTCGAAATATTAAACTTGGAAATATTATCTACCTTCTCTTGTATTACCTCATCATTTTTATGGTCCTCCTTGTTCCTCACAAGAAAAAATGTTTAGGAAGTTATTTGAGAAAAGGTAATATTGATATTCTTTTATTATTTCTATATATATCCTTTAAATTTTTAAGAATATTGGATCCCATTAAATTCTCTTCATGGATTAGGTTGTGGGATCATTTCTAATTAGTTCATCTTACACAGTTTTCCTCCCCATGATGGTAATGGATTGAACAATAATAATCCTTGATCAGATCTAGTCACCTTAATTAGAAAATCATAATATCATTTTTTATGAATACATAATTGAGGATTTGATGATCAATATATTTGTCACACTTATTCCCATGGAGATAGTGTCACCAAATCATTATATGGGTATTTATACTCATGGATATTTGATTGAAAGGATAAATAGTCTATCGTTTTTTCATCTCTTATGAGTTCACAACCCTAGCCCATTTTTTATGCATCATTGTAGATTACGAATCATTCTCTTCTGGTTGGTAATGTGACTATTTGTGTAGTGATTATCCACTTCTGCAACTATTTAAATCTCACTTCTCATTTATCAAACTAGAAAAACATGGCATACTTATAAGTTATTGTGGTTATTGGGATCTAAGATCATGAGAGGCTTCTCACAAATCAAAAATAGTACCCTAATAATCCAAATAATCTATAGATTTTCATCACAGTTTCTGGTCTTGGATATCCTTAAATTTCTTTAGTTTTATAAGGATCCATAAATACAATTTTTATTGTGATAACGTGCCCTATGAATTTTAACTAATCTAACTAGAACTCACTTTTACTATACTCTATAAATAAAATTTCTATTTTCACAAATTCTATAGTATAGAATTCAAATTATCCTCGTGTTCCTACTTGATTTTGGAGTAGATATGAATATCCTCTAAAAAAACTACCACAAATTTTCAAGGTAAACCCTAAAGACACTATTCATAATGTTTGTGAATATTTATATAGTTTTAGTTAGTCCAAATGGAATCACTATGAACTCATAGTTCCCATAACTTGTATAAATAAAAGACTTTGTGATATCATCCTTCTTCACCCTTACTTCATAATATTCTGACCGAAGATCCACCTTAGAGATGTATTTTTTCACTATGTAGCTGATAAAAAATTCATCAATATAAGGAATAAGATAAATTTTCAATACCATTATCTTATTGAGATCATGATAATTAATGTATAGTTCCATTGAATCATCCTTATTCATGATGAAGAGTACTAGGGAACCCCACAATGAATAACTTGGGTGTATAAACCCTTTTTCCAAATTTAAATACAGTCACATCAGTAGATCTTCATGTTAAATTATCTTAATTATATCTTGAATATTGGATAATAAGGAATATCTAGGTTTATGTTTTATTGAGAACTCAACCTCATATCTAGAAGGAAGAGAAAAAATATAATTGGTTAAGATAATAGTGAATTCCATCAAAATGGGTAAGTCTTAAATGATGATCTTTTACTTAGTCTTAATAATTTGAGAAATATAGGCTTGTTCTTTGAAAATTAATCTACATTATAGAGATGATGATAGAAAAGGTGAATCATCATCCCATTCTCTTACATTTTTTCACCCACCTTTATTGTGTTGTTGTTGGTGTTGATTATTAATAAAAAATTGATACTTTTTTTGTAGAATGATTCTTGATATTGAGGGTGATTTACTTCTCTTATAAATTTATATTTGATCTATATTGGGAAATATAATACATACCCAGAATAGCATCAAACTCCAAAAAAGGAAGTATCCTAATATTTTCAGGGAAATTTATCCCACATATTTTGACAATGGATGATTTATATACATGTGATGCATTTATTGACCCACTATCCATCATCACCGATAAATGAACATCCATGTTTTGATGTGGTATTTGAAAAGATCCACAAATTTTTTTTGATATGAAGGAATGCATATAACTAGATTTAAAAATTACATTTACTATTATTGAATTAATAACTAGCATTCATATTACCACATCTTTTGGAAGATCTATCTCAGCAGTCCTGATGGAATAATCTTACACTTGATCTCTAGGCCTTGGAGGTCATTGGCATTAGTTATTGTCAAAAACACTTAGCATAATTCATTGATTTTAATAGTTTCTATATTCCTTATTGTTTATTCTTTAGAAAACATGTAGAGAGTTGACTATATTATTCCTTTATTTCATCACATTGTTGGGTTTCTCCCATTGTCAATACCTAACTTGGTTCCCTTACTCCGCACATCAAAACCATTTTCTCACCCCCTTAAGGAAATTTTCAATATATTTATTTCCACAATTTTAATAAGTGGGATGTTGTAATTTATTTCAACCATTAGATTTATCCATTTAATTTCTGGAATTAAACACAATTTACTACTTCTTGTCCCCATTATAACCTTGAGATTCACTAATGTCCATTTTAACTTTGAGGGTACACCAAACAATTTCCTCATAGCTATCAAAGTTGTGGATGGATATTGATTCCTATAAACTTGTATTTGGGCCACTATAGTAGAGGTAAACTTTAATTTCAGCGATAATGAAAAATATGGAGGCATATCATGAAAGAAATGTGATGTTTTCTTCATATGATCTGATAGATTCATCATCCTTTTACTTGGGGATAATTAAATCCCTATCCATTTTATGTCGAATATATAGAGTAAAATAATTTCTAAAAAAAATTTATATAATAAATCACAATAACTCACTTCAATATCCTCCTCTAGATTCCTATTATTGACCACAAACCACCATTGATCTGTTTCACCATTTATAAGATAAACATACAACATAACCATCTCATGATCAAAGCATTAAATGATGGAGAATATATTTTTAATAGAGTTGATCCATTTTTATGAAATTAACATATATGAAGATCCACTGAAATTTGGAGGCATTTTTCTCACAAAGGTATCAATTGAAACATGCCCTTTCTTGGGGGGATCTGAACATTATTCTTAATTAATGTTTTAATTCAGAACATTTTTCAAATAAGAAATTATTATGATGAAGTTACCAATTCATGCGCCCACTAGGTTGGTCATCTAATTTGGGATGTGATCACATTTCCCCTCACATTGGTTTTTGAATCAGTTTCTTATCTTTTCATCCAATGACTAAAAATATAGGGGAAAATTATGGATGAGTATTTTTAGACTATTATACACAGAGATAAGAAACCATAAACTTTAAAGGGATAACTCATAAATGGATTATATTACCTAGAATATGAATTTTTATGTTTAAATCTATATTGTACATGATCTATTTTCTAATACAAAATATTATAGTCATTTTCCTTTTAATATGTGTTTGTAAAGATATTTTTAATTTACCAAATCATATACCCTAGAAGTGTCAAACCCATTGTGTAGTAAGGCCCATTGTCATGCACCCGGTGATAATCGATTTGTGCTCAACCCACCCTTTTAAGG
Source organism: Viscum album (assembly GCA_963277665.1). Lineage (NCBI taxonomy): Eukaryota > Viridiplantae > Streptophyta > Magnoliopsida > Santalales > Viscaceae > Viscum > Viscum album. Next base: position 489,435,314 of record OY728123.1, on the reverse strand, counting down.
GTTATTAACCAAAGTTACAACTGTTTCAGAGCCACATCAACTTATAGTATCCAAACAAAGATTTATTTCCCTAGAGACAATTTACTATATACTCTACCAAAATTAAGGGATGTTTTTATTTATTTTACATAATATTTAAGGAATTCACTAGAGTTTTCTAATCCAAATACTCAAAAATAACTACAATTTTCACTAATATAAATAATAAAAATCCTTACATTTAATACACTTTACTAAAAAAATTATTACAACACTTTACAGTTAACACACCACTAGAAAACCAAGAGGCATAGCATCTTTGGTATGTTATTTATATAACATAATAACATAAATAATTAGCAGGAAATAATTATTTTAAACATTGAAACATGCCTTTATAATAAATGGATCCTTTAAAACTACATGGGATAACCTGAGGATGTACAAAAGAAAGGGGTGTCTATAAATCATCATTAGGTAATAATCAACGAATAATATGATGAACTTAATACATGTGAGTTAATAGGAATACCAAAGATACATAAAATGGGTGATGATCATAAACATGAATATTAAATCATGATATATGATGATAATATAAAATAAACATAGGAATGTGGAAATGACATAAAACAAGATATTATAAACTTAATTCAAGGTTAACCACATAGATATCATAAAATAGAATTCATAGGATAACCTCTCAATCACCGTACATGGAATCTATTTATATTAAAACATTACCCAATTCCTTGGAGGGATATATAATACCTGAACTACTAATCACTTTCTTATCATGTACATGCATAAGTATGCCACAGGGATCATACAACACAGGGATTTGTTTCATCACTTTAAACACTATGATTAAGTATTTTGGTTCATATACATAGAAACCACCAATCAAAGAAGGATATATATAACTAGTTGAATACATTTGAGTGTAAATGGGAATGGATATTCACTATAAAAATGTTTGGCATGGAAAATTTCATGATGATTTCTACAGCATAATTGGAGTCCATAAAGATTCATAGAAGGGTTAAATGAGAGTGAAAGGGGTATATAATATTTTTCAAATCATAATGATAGTATGAGGTATTTGGGAAATCATATTCCAAAAGTAACAGTTGGAAAAAATGAATGTTTTAAAGAAGGTGGCTGAATATAGTGCAATTAGAGAGGAACCCTTACCTTGAGAATGCACATCATAAAGATTATAAAGGGCATCATAAGAGAATGGGGGGAAATTGTGAGTAATTTAGAAATGGGAAGAGTAGAGTAAATCCATACTCCAAGCATTTTTATTAACGATTAATGAGGGGTTTTGTGGGTTTATATATAAAATTAAATGGTAATTCGTCATTATTTTCAATACATAGGTTTTGAACTATATATAATAAATTTATCCAAACCAAAAACCATACCATGATATTTTCTGATGGTTTTTTCCAAAGAGGGGTGGATTTCATTATTATATAATTCATGGAACTAGACTCAGTAAAATAATACCCTTAGTGATGTGGATGTTATTTAGGTTTATTAAGAATTGATTTTAAAACCTAAATGTATAATATTTGTTTTGGAGGATTAATTAAGGGTATATAAAATTAATAAATGACATAAAATATTATTTTAATAGGGATTTTTTTCATGGATACTCTTTATTGTATTTATTACATCATTTTTGGGTTTTATAATGTCATAATTCAGAATTTATATTTTTATCGTGTTTAACTTTATCCTAAAAATTCTTATGTCTTACATGATTATGAAAATTTAACCATGGGATAATTTAGATTTGATAATTTCAAAAATAAGATTTATTTTATCAACATAATTTTTAAATATGATAATTTATTATTTTAAATCAAAATCCACCATTTATTGAAAAATAAAGGTTTTTTGACAAAAACAATTTTCTAACCCTCATGGAAGTTATATTTGACTTAATAAAATTATATAATATTTTTTATTTAACAAATATTATCAAATTATAATTTATTTTTTAAATATATTTTTTTAAAAAATTCTTGAATTCATAAAAAATAGCGTCTCAATTGAAATGATATATTTCCCAAAAATACAATTTTCATTTCATTATATAAAAATCTATTTTTTTACAAACTCGTTATCTAATAATTTAAAAAGTAATAATAAAAATGAATAAAAATAATATTTATTGAATCATTTATTTATATTCATAATATTAAGCTCTGGAAACATTTCCCTTTATTATGTTAGATATTTCCCTATTGGTAAGGTGTACGATGGTGAGATTTTATTAGGGTTGTTCGACAAGGTTTGTTTGAGCTCTAATATTGATGAGCTTGAACGTCTCTCGTAAATAGATTCTATCATTAAATAGTTTTTAAATATCACTTTGGTATTATTCAAGGAAAATTCATAGTTATGTAGTATCTATTATAAGCTCCAATAAATGGGCTTCATAGGGTACAATCCAACTAGCCAAGGCCATTACTTCTTTAATCTATGTTTATTTTTATTTATCATAACCCATAATATAATAATCATATTAGTAATTTTAAAATGTCTATATTATCAACTTTTAGGTTTCTTAATGTCCATTTAAATGTGGAAGACCATAAAATGGTCAAAAATAACCAAATTAGTGCATGATTTTTCTGTAACTACATTATTTAATAGAGTATTTATTTATTCAAAAAGGAAATTTCATTTATAAAAGTTCATGTCATTATAGTTAGAATTATATGATAGGGAAAATGGAATGTTGAATATCATGTGTGAGTAATAATATGTACATAAGTCTTCATCTCAATAACTTCATATTTGGTAGTATCCAATATGAGAGATTGTGAGAAAAGACCATCCTATAGGAATTATGCATTTTATTTTTCATTAGATATTCATGTATGTGAGCATGTTTAATGGTCTATAGACTTTAAGACTATCGTTAATTAATTTCATGACTCACACACTTAGATTTACTAACTAAAGATATTTTCTCATATATTAGTGGGATGTTTGGTATGTTGGATGCGTCATGAATGATATGTTATTAATGGCCACGTAAAGGAAGTATTTGTACCTTCCATCTTTATAAAAGTTGATATATTGGCCCATTGATTTAAATAGAACCGTCACGTTAAATTACATTGCTCTGATGTAGTGACATGATTATTTTAAGTAATAAAATAAATATATATCAATCAAATAGGTTTATGAAATAGATGTGGAAGCTTATTTATGAGATATTATGGCAAAGAGATTATTTTACACCATAAGAGATTATATGTGGTTGCTAATGTTATAATATTTATTTATTTATATTGGTTTCCCAGTACCATTTCTTGACAATAATCTTGAAATTTATGCATCCCCATCTAATTACAATGAGAATGAATCCCATTGGGCCGCACACAATGATTTTACTTTGATCATAATTAAATTTTATTTTAATTAAAAAATTTCATAAATGTTATTCTCAAGACCCATGAATAGTTTTATTCATGTTTTATTGAGTTTAAAATTATATAAATATTTAATTAATGAATTATTAAAAAAATATTTAATCTTGAGTAAAATATTAATTTAAATATTTATTCAGGTATTCATTAAATTCCTAGGTGGACAAGTGGACCAAGATCATGTCCGATGATAAATATTAATTTTCATGTTTGTAAATTAATATTTATTTTTACACTAGTTACCATATTCCATAAAAAAAATTATTAATATAATTTTTATCTGGAATGGGGTAATATTAGGTTCATTAAATTATTTAAGGGTCATTTTTTAATTGATCAATATTTTAACGTAAAGGAACTAGAAGGGATAAAAATTACCCCATTCCATATAAAAATTGTATTCAATTGTTTACTTAAGTGATAAAAATTACCTCATTCCATAAAAAAATTTATTAATATAATTTTTATACTCATTGTTAAGTAAGCAATTCAATACAGAAATGTTCCCCCTTAAATTCTTCCCTCACAAATCTCCTCAACAGTAAGAAGAATTGGAGAGAACCCATAAATTCTAAAGGAACTACAAGTGATCAAAATGAACAAAACAAGCTGATAGATCTACTTTGATGGCACCCAACATTTCATTGGTGTTTTTTAGAGATCAAAGGAGCATGTGTAGACAATTGTTAGAGGGATTCTATACTTAGATCATATAATTGTAAATATAGTTATTCATAAAGGGTATCTAATACTATCAACAACATCATCATTGAATAATTTTCTTATGATTATTTAACCAATATTCATATCTAAATTAAATTAATTGTAATTTTAATGTGCATAAGATCCTCTATCTGGGTTCCATGATTTTCTATGTCAATATTTTATTGAAAAATTTCATTGGCCATGATTTTTTTTCTATAATTGGTGAATGAGCCTTTGAATCTAAAAATACCTTTATGGTTATTTTCCCTGGAGGCCCTTCTTCTTAAATCAGAAACTTCAATAGAATTATTACATCCAACTATAAATTTGAGGTTGATAAATTTTATGATACAAATAACATCAAAATGTGTCAATGTGATGTTCTTGATGTTTTAACTCAGCATGAGTTAGATATGACCTTGGAAGAAATTACCACTTTTATTTTAATGGTTATTGGAGGAGACTAAACCATTATATGTATGGAATGTTCCAACTATGTTTGGAAAAGAATCAAAACTATAGTGTGATGTAATAGACCACTATAAAAATATTTTGGATTATTTTTTAGAACAATTATATCGATAAAAGCTTTGATGTCCACCTCTGACTAAAATAAAAATAGTTAATATTTGATTATAAGTAAGGTATGTCCATGATTGAGTAAAGATATTATAATAAAATCTTGGAAAATTTTAAATGTTTAGAGGTAATGATAAAATTTGAATATAAGGATCTTTTGTGGATGAAATCTCTTTTAGAGAGTAATGATCATCTTAATAAAAAAATTATGGTAAGGATGAGTTATTTTTTTGATGTATTGAAGTTCTTAATTAACAATGAGTATATGTTGATGTATATGTATAACTATATAGATTCTACATCGGGGGAATTTTTGGAAACAAAATGGTGATTATCTTGAAAGAGGCATAACTGATTCAAAATAAGTGAATCATTGTCGAATAGAAGAGCGGATTCCATCTAGAGAAATACAATAATATATGAGTATACATATTATCATAAAATAAAGAACTAGAAGAAATATTTTTTAATTATTAGATAATGAAAGGATAATATTGTACAAAAATATAAGGATGTACAAGATATTGATTTCTATGTTTCGTCAATGATTATCCATTTAGAATGTTTAATTCTTTATTATGTTTGTTTATTCTATATTTATAGGAATCATGATTTTTGCAAACCATCATGAGTAAGATTAAAGACTTGTGCTTATGTGGATGAATAGTACTTACCACAAAAGGGGTATTTGAACAACACAATAGAGGTTGTAGGATAGTATAAATTGATTTCATACAAATGAATGATATCTACTATAATTTGAGAAGTAACATATATCACTTAGTGTCTTGGATAATATTGGTTAACAAATAACTATTAATTATGGAGTAATTCAAGTAATATATGGTTCATTTCATGCAATGAAAGGTTGTTTTGGATTGGTTCGAAATGCCCAACGGTTCCATATCCGACGATACGTGGACCTGCTTTCCAAAGGCAAGCGTTCGCTGAGCGATTTGGCCAGTGACACTTAAGAACTCACATTGGTCGAGAGGAAGGGAAGTCGGGCTCATCACACTCTTTTTGGGGGAAATTATTTCCTATTCTGGGTCTCTATTAAAGATTTAAGACGTATTCATATGTTCTCGGATCTTTGGTTTATACCCAAGCATAGTATAAACGGATTATTCCGGGTTGGAAATGGTCAGCTAAATGCAAGGATTCAGAATCATTTACCGAGGTTTACCAAAACTCGTTGTATTAATGACCCCGAGGAGTCTGGACTCATTAAGACGGTACTAGTTTAAAGCCTCGTAACCATGCACTCTGGAGTTTATTGTCACCCAGGGGAGACAAATAATGACTTGAGCATTTGGATAGAACCTGTGATATAGGCTTCCTACATATCCCCATGAGAGGAATCAGAACCCTCTTATAGTTTAATGTCTTGTGGGATGAAGGATGAACTGACGTGAAGGGGGTCGGAATGGCCAATTGTTGGGCTTGAACCTCATGGAGGCTTCCTACGTACCATGACTTAACATAGATCAAAGTCCTCGTAGTTCACACTAGAGTGTCGTCGAACCGACATGAAGGTGGACCCGGGGGCCTGATGGTGATCAGGCTTGAACCTCTTGGAGGCTTCCTATGTATTCTTGTGGTGGGGAATCAAGGTCCTCATAGTTCGAATGGGAGTGGGGCTTACACTCTGAGATAGCCCAGGGTAATGGATTGGGGCTTACACTCTGAGGATGCCCATGGTGTGGATTGAGGATTACACTATGAGGAGGCCCATGTCATGGATTGTGGCTTAAACTCTCAGGAGGCCCATAAGAGTATGTCATGGTTTATTCCTACTCTATGTCCACGTGAGTCAAGCTCGGTGTGAGAAACAAGAGGCAGGAGGGACCAGACAATAACTTCGCGAAAGGTGCGCCCGTGGGAAGTGGAGTGGTTCTTACACATGGATCAGCCCAAAAAGTCTTGCCTTACTCCATGATGGATACCCATGGTGTGGATTGGGGATTACACTCTGAGGAGGCCCATGGTGTGGATTGGGGATTACACTCTAAGAAGGCCCATGGTGTGGATTTGGGCTTACATTCGGAGGAGGCCCATGGTGTGGATTGGGGATTACACTCCGAGGAGGCCCATGGTGTGGATTGGGGATTACACTATGAGGAGGCCCATAAGAGGATGTCATGGTCGATGCCTACTCTAATCCCACACGAGTCATTCTCGGTGTGAAAAACAAGAGGCTACAGGGACCAGACGATCACGTCGCGAAAGGTGCACCCATGGGAAGTGGAGTGGGGCTTACGCATGTAGCCACCCAAAAAGTCGGGGCTTACTCTGAGATAGATGCCCATTAGACAAAGCGCAGTGGGAGAGGGACTTAGCCCCAAAGAAGGACGGAGCAACACCCCCTCCCACTACGACCTTCCTTGGCCATGGTCATGGGGAAGTATGGAGGTGCATGGGGGCTTCCTTTTGATGGGTAGTCCGCCATGCCCCGGGGAGGGGAGAAGTACCCCAATCTTAACAAGTGGAGGGGCTGTAAGAGGACTCCTAGGCTCAGACTCCGTATTACCGTGGGTGTGTGATCCCATGAATTTTTTGGGAATCCAATATAGGGCCAAAGCAACCCCTTCTCCCTCGCTTAATGTGTGTATGTGAACTCAACACGGCACACTGATGCACCTAAAGGTTACATCACACGGGTCTAGTGGATTTGGGTGAATCCTTGGCTCGGGGCCGATGAATGGGCCAATGAGGGGGTTGTGGAGGATCAGTCCGGATTGGAAGGATTTTATCTGTCTCGGGGAATGGGAACTCCGAAGGATCAAGCGGGCCACACAGGTGTATGAGTGGTGGTGCCCTTCATGTAGGGAGGTGCTACGCAGCTGGAGAGGCTGTCTGCAAACTAGGGTGGTCCGCAAACTGATGTACATTCAGCGAACTGGGCTGGTTCACGGTTTGGTGGGCATCCGGTGAACCAGGGTGGTTCGCGACTTCGGGTTCGGCCTGCGTACCTGGTTGGTAAGCGAAGGGGTCCATGTGAGCAGCAGCGGCTAAGGGAGATGCCGGTTGGGGGTTCTTCAGTTGGGGCTTCACCCGCGTAGGAGGGTGCTACTCGGCATGACGGATCGGAAAAGGGGCATTAACTCCCTGGTTCGTGGGGGGTGCATCCACGGAGGGTCCATGGTTTGTGGACTTATTTTATTTGTTATTTTAATCATTTTCATTTCCTTATTAATTCACTACCAGCTTCATACCTATTCTGGTTAGCGAACTCGAACTTTGCTGTTTGCGAAATCCTAAGCTCCTTCTTTCGAAATCCTTCCACCCGAATCTGATCGATCTCCAATTCCCTTCTGCTCTTCCCCCTTGATCTCCTTTTATAGAGTGGGGAAAGAGATGTATCTGTGGTCATGAGGAACCTTTTGTGGAGACCCATGATCGAAAACCTAGTTTACAAATGACTTGGTCAATCCGCAACTCATGGGGGCATCGAACGCACCTCCTCTGCGAACCAAACTAGCTCGGGGATTGCTTCTCGGCCACATAGGGGTTCGCCTCCATTCTGCAAACGACAACGAATGCGTTCGGGGCCAGTCGACGCGGTCTGTAGTTGGGGCAGTTCGTGATGGTGAATCAGGTTGGTGCCTATCTTGCTTCACGCCCGTAGAGGGCTTCCGCCTCCATTCTGTGAATGACAGTGGGCTGTGGAGGGGGTTCATCGCGGGATCGGCTACATACCATTATCATTGGACCAGTCCGCGGACCGATTCAGCTTGTGCCATCCTTTGAGTACTTTCTACAGTATTTCCCAATTATTTTTTGGGGAAATTGGGTAGAATCTCTCTTGGATTAAAGGGGATTCTCTTTCTTCTTTTTAGGATTTTTCATGACCCTACAAATTCCCCCCTTCAGAATGGGGTCCGATCAGAACGAAGAGGAAGCCATTTCGATGTAGAGTGGTCCTAAAACATGGACGATTTGTGGTAGGGGAGTGGACCTGGTAGGGGACCACGGCTATAAATACGGGGGGCCCTCCTTTTTCCTTTACCAGATTCTTTGCGAAACCAGAGATCTCTGGCTTTTTTTGTCTCTGTGGGATCGTTCCTTCATGAAATGCCTCATCCACGAAGTAGCTGCCACTTTCGCAAACCATTCCCCATTCACGGTCACCGTCACCCACAGAACAATATCCCGAACGTGAACTAACACTTTTAATTAATTAAAAAGTAAGTCACAATGGGCCGAGTAGGAACTCGCTCCATGGTTTCGATGGTCCGCAGTCTGAAACCTTCCAGACTTCGAAAATTACGGAAGTCTTCCAAACCTAATTATTTAAATCTGGGATTAAGATTCCACGGAGCAACCTGTTTCACGGTTTTCTGGCCAATCCCCCACGGGCCAGAGTACTGCATACCTCTTCTGCGTAGGGTTGGTTCGCAGGATTTTGTCACCGTGTACCAAATTTTGAGGCCTGCTTGTAGACCTTTTCATGAGGGCTTCTTGGACTCCTTTTCCACATGATTGGTATATTTTGTTCAGATTCTATTATTCCAGACTAACCATTTTTCTAGTTTTTACAATGGAGGAAGAAAATATGGTTCCCCCTCGCCCTGCACCCAGGCCTGCTACTGAGCCTCTCCCAATTGGTTCAGGGAGACGTCTAGCTACGATTTGCAGAGCAGAAAGCATCAAAGAGGACCCTAGTCAGTCCATCATTCCTGATGACAGTGTCTTGAAGGACTTGCTCTCTCCTGATCTCTTGGGTTATCCACTATCAAATAAGCTTCCGCATTATAGATTTTGTCTTCAAGATAATGCCCCTATCCCCCATACCTTCTCAGGTCTTTTGACACCTTTCTTGGAAGTGTGGCCGAAGTGCATTCAGGAGAACCTCGCCCAATCAGGGGAGATAATATCTGATCCTAATTCAAAAGACACTTTCATTTTGAGAGGCTCTGTATGGACCTAGAGCTATTAGTACGCACAAGACTTCTCTCAAGAATCTATCCTCAAGAGTTACCACTCCATAATCATCCTTTCTCGAGTGGACCCTGACGCGGGGTGGATTTCTAGGTGGGATCTTTGGTCTAGTGGGATTTTCATGAATGACTAGGCCTGGGCCTTCTAGGTCAGCCATCATTGCTGGGAATCTATCGAGTCACTGGAACCAGTCAATATGTACTCCGTAGTGTGGGCCTCCCAGTTTGCTGTGTACCCACTATCATTGATCCTGCCTGACTTGCTCAGTCGCTGGTGTTCAAGCACTAGAACATTCCACCTTTCCATGGTGAAGTTGGCATTAGTTTATGGGACAACTACCAATTTGGAGGGCTTCCAATAATTGGTGAGAGGTATGAAGAGTTTTTGTCAACTCCTGATGCATGGGACGACGTTGAACAGGTGCCTTCGTCGGTGAGGGATCTGCTGGTTATGGTGGAGCGGTCACTGGGTCAGGCCTTGCGTGCCCTCTCTCTTATTCCCTATTGCACCTGGATAGGGTTATTTCTGAACACCACTAGTCCTGTGCCGAAGATCAAGCGTCCCAGGACTCATCCTTCTCAAAAGTCACGAATCATCCCAGGTTCTTACTGGGCGGTTCTGGAGGCAGGCGACTACATTTCACGGGTTTACGAGGTGTGCACCGATGTGCCGCCTATGCTCAGATAGACAGGTCTGTTTGATATGTTTTTGAGTGGGTGGCTATTCCCTTCTCAGGATATCAACCCAGGCGTCAGGGCTTGCACCTTGATGATGGAAATTGAGTTGGCAGAGGGCCGCCCGGTGAATTTGGTCGTGCCCACTTTGGATCGTATTCACGAACTACTGAGCCACGTGCAGGAGGGCAGGACACCCTACCGTTTGAGTGGGCCATTTAAATTTTTATACAGGTGGATATCGGATCAATGCTGTTGTTATGAGTATGGTCACAACACAGTCATCCCGCATCCTGCCTTTCGGCCTACCTTGCTCGATATAGCCGGGGTTCGCTTGAAGTCCATCATTTTTGATGAAGTCATCAAGCTTCTGAGTGACTTCTCTTAGTTTTCTTTTTCTCACTATCCCACCCCTTCCAGCGTCATGGTTAAAAACTGCAGGGGGAGCTTGGAGGTGAGTTCTTACATGATTTCACTGTTAGATGAGTTTCTGTACACGCGGATTGACAGGGTTTATCTATGCGATTTGTATTCCCCCATCGTTTTTCCAGCCATTTTGGGTGTATGCAACTCCAAGATTCCCTCCCCCCTCCTCAGGCTTGAGAACTGCACCCAGCCTCTCTTCGTCAATGGTGGTTGATGCTGATGTGGGAGGGATCTGACACAAGCATTCCCTTTCCAGGAATAGGAGCGACTGCCAGCCTATCTTTGGAGTATGCAAGAATGTGGGTAAAACATTATCTCGATGGGATCCTGGGGAAGGCTGTCCATCAGGTTTCTAAATAAGGAATCATAGCAGCTGATGTGCCTTCCACACCTTCGTCATCGTCTCTGAGGGAAGACCGACTAATGGCTCATCGGTCAAAGCGACTCAAGGGATTTTCCTCTCCCAGCCCCTCTGCGGCCGAAGATTAGATGTACCCCACTCTCTTGGACATGGATGAGGTTGACCTTGTGGATTCAGGTCCCAGAGAGACAATTCGTGATGTTTTTCTAGCCGATACCGTACTTGGAAACTTGTTTCCCAAACCCAAACCGGGGTTAGAAGCTTCAGACCTTCCAGCTTCTGAACCATCTTCTAGCATGCACATGTCTAGGCTGATTGCAATGCCAGACTTTGTTCCCATACTATCTAACGAGGATACCAAAGATCCCCGTGTCATGGCGGACCACCAAGCCGTGCGCAGGTGGGCCTAGCCCCAAATTTGTGAGATTGTCACCGAAACTCCTCTGGCTGATATGGGAACTAAAACTGAACCTCCCCGATAACTCTTCTTGGGTTTGGGGTCAGGTGGCTTTGACTATCGACAGTTTCTTTTTCTTGCCTGCCAGGTTGTCATGGCCCATGAGTAAGTTGCCACTAGTGAATGAAAAATTTCTCACTTTGCTGCCTCTCTTTGTGGGACCCGAGACTTGGAGGAAGCCATGATAGAGCTTCATCAGCTGATAGCACAGGAGGTGAGCTCTCTAGATCAGGCGGCCGCCCTATCTACCAAGTTGAATCAATGTGAAGTACAGGCAGCGATGCTGAGGGATCATTTGTCAGCTCTGACTGGAAACCTTGAAGCCACCAGGAAGGGAGTCAATGAACTCCAAACAACAGTGGGGCACACTCGTTCTGTGGCCGAGGTTGAGGCCAGAGAGAGGACTGTGTTTGAGAAGACTTGCAACAACCTCCATCGCATGGTTGCCAATCTGCTGGAGAGAGTGAGCCAGTCTCCTTTGTGACGATCAGAGCCATTCTTGTACACTCAGTTTTGCTTCCCCCCCCCGTTTTTTTGTTGTTACTGTGAGGGAGAGGCCCCAGCTTGTGGACGTCATGCATTTTTGTTCGAATGGAATACAATCTTTGTCAATCTTTCCCTACTGTAAAATTTGATTGTTACTGGGACAATTCTTGTGTAAATAACAACACACTGAATCAAAATTAATCATAATTACGGAAAATAGAAACAAACTCTAACTTTTTCCAGGATCATGGGATCCAACGAACATAGTCTGACTATTGATAGGGTTTTGTAGAAAAACACAACAAACTTTTTGTCTTTTCTTCTAATACCCTGATTTTTCATGGGCCCATTTGGTGTGGACCTAGTGGGTATGGCCCTACTTTTTCTTACGTCGCCCTTTTCGAGTTTTCGGCCTAACAGGCTTTGCACCCCTTTTTTTGAGTGGTTTAAAGTCCCACCATAAAGACTATCATTACTGATGTTTTAGGTGGAACATCTTTGAATAGATATGGTGGGGAAAGGGCCCCAATGAGGTTTGGTTGATTAAAAGATGTCTCAATATCCTTCAGAAGCACGTGGGGGGGAACATGTATAGATTTTAGTGACATACAGGGCATGTCTCAATGCATGGGAGTCGTACCAGCGTGCAGAGGTAGGAAGAGCATCACCTAAGGAAATATTTCCTTTAGTATATAGGACATGGGAGATCAATATGTAGAGCCACTGAGGGAATGGTATGCATAGTCATGAAAAGGTGTCCTTAAGTCAATGACTCTACATTTCTGATGGCCTAAGGACTTCATGGACGTTCGGCTTATGGAAACCCCCAAGGGTGGATCAGGGAATTATGAAAACCACCGTGGGTGGCTTGGAAATGGTTTGTGACATCTGAAAGGTTTTGAGGACATCTGTATTAATCAAGAGTGTGGACTCAGGTTCCTTGTCTTACATATTTATCTAGCGTAAAGGATGGTTGGAGCTTGGAGTAGTTCAATGTCATGCAGCTGGGACATCATTTACAATGGAACAGCTTCTCCTGGTTCTCGGTAATCTCATCAGAGACGTTCCACCATATTCAGGAAGGGTCGTGAAAGAGGCTGGTAAACTGTAGATGAGAGGGTTTATGAACCCCAGGATGGACATGGGGGCTCAAAGGCCAAGAGCTGTATGGAGAGAATCATTGCCTAATGAAATCTTGCCTTTGGTAGAACTGCCAGGTGAGATCAATATGCAGAGCCGCTGAGGGAATGGTATTCATAGTCATGAAAAAGTGTCCTTGGGTCAGTGATTGTATTCTCCCGATAGCCAAGTAACTTCAGGGAAGTTGAGATTTGGGACCACCTGGGGTGGTTTATAAGAGTTTGACTTTTTTTTCTGAGTAGAGTATAGTTTACGAGGGCAGGGTTCCTGGATGTGGGAGAAACATCGAGGCTAAATTTCTGAGAATAGGTGAAGTCATTCCTTCTCACACTGGTGTGAGGCGGTGGTCTGTGTAGGTCTGACCCGTGCACTGAAGGACAGAGGAAAGCCTCCATTTCTTACATGACAGGTTTGACCATGCAATTTAATGTCATTTGGAAAAGACGGCTTCCGAGCAGTTTAACGTCATGCAGTAAATATGATTTCTGTGCAGTTTAACATCATGCGGTTAAGATGAAGAGCATTATTTAAAGGATGTTGTGTAGTTTAACGTCATGCAGTGAGGATGGGGGGCATTTTTTTTCCGATGTTGTGCAATTTTAACGTCGTACAATGAGGACAGGGGGAATTTTAAACCAGTGAAAATGCTTGTTGTTAGAGGAATTTCCCAGGGTGTTTTATGCTTGGTCTTTGTAGCTTTTTGCCAAGCGACCAAGATGTTCCGTAAAGTTTAGCATCATGTGGTAAGAACGTAGTTGCAAAGGCTTCTCTCGAATAGAATGTCACTGGGACTAAACATCTCGGCATGCCTCAGATCTGGAGAGGGGTTGATTAGTGTAAATCGTGGTTCCAAGGCTTCTTGGATCAGGAGAAATGATA